>OY855910.1:17134861-17457361 GCA_963693305.1 Meandrina meandrites
TAGTGTAGTTGGATAAATCAAAAAATTAAGGTGGCTCTGAACCCCTCTGATAAATTTTTAACTTTGCCAAAAAGTTGTGTCATGACATTCTGATCATAATTCAATAATGAACAATGGGGATCACCGAGCTCATTTTTGAGTTATTTGCATTGAAAGCTAAAATTAAGGGTGTTTTAACGGGTTATACTGAAAAAAAAAATCACAAAAAATTATCACAACTTGTTGACTAATGATTGGGAATTTGTTTCATACCATTACTGTAATAGCAACTGATAAAGAAGTTAATAGATACTGATAAAGAGGTGTAGTACTGACTCATTAAAGCATGAAGGTTGGAAAATGCTGGAAACCGTTATCAGCCACCTTAATTCTTTAAAAAATGCAACACTTTTGCCATCTTAAAATATTCGAAGGGTATTCGAAATACATAAGAGTTTTAGACTCTAATTGTCAAATAGAAATTGCCCACGCACTCCAAAAATTGTCACGTCAGCTTGACGTAACCACATCGTGTTACTCGGCAACATCCCTGCTGAAAACCGCGGGCTCGTTTACTTCTCAGGCTGAATTCTAACGTGCAAAGAGGTAATTTGTTTCCCTGACAATGTTACAGTTACTCACCTGTTTCCTAAGACGATTATGACGATCCAGTCTCTCAGGAAGATTCCACGCTTCACTATCTCAGTGAATACCACGAACACATTAACCAGGAAGTCCTTGAGTTCTTTGTTACTACTGAACTCCTTCAGATATTTCTGGTAATGCTCTTCTGTCATGATCCAGAGCAAGTTTGTCAGAACTGCCAGGAAATGCCTCTGAAAGGTTGAATGCAATGCAGTGTCAGAAAGAAAAACAATAGCATGGTCCAATCCAGCCTGTTGCTAGCTGTCAGATTGTGGGGAATAAGTGAAATAACGAACATGAAACTAAACAACACAGACGAACTGCTCGTGATGTATATAGTTTTCATTTGAGTTTGGGCACCTTACTTTGCAGGATATTTCGTAAAAAAAACTCATCGAAAGTCATAACTTTGCAAAGTATGAAATACGTGAACACGAACTTCGTAAAATTAAGCAACTAAAGTGATTGCAAAGAAATCCTGAAAAAATAGAGCCTTCACCAGGATTGGAATTCATGGCCCTTGCGACACCGGTATAAATGCTCTACAACGTACCTATCAAGCTACTGGCAGCAGGTCAGTGATAAGTTCTATTTATATTGATACAATATACAGCAGGTAAAGACAGACAAAAGGGATTATTGGCATTGCAGGATATCTCTCAGGAAAGACTACTTACCGCTAACTCGCTTGTTCTGTCCACTGTCATCACTGTTTGAAACACAGGCTGCAGTAGGGTTCTTACAACGAGGTACACATCCTCTTCAATTGGACCCTTCTGCATGAGTAACAAACATTTATGTTGAAAACAACAGGTAATGGCATGAGTTATGCATTAAACATTCTTCTATGCACGTCAAAACCTGACCCATCCACTTTGTAGGACTTAACCCTTTACCACCTGAACCTTATATGACTTAATTTAAATGAAATCCACTTTTACCTAAATAGCAAATAGACGGACATGTCACGTGCCTTATTGTTGTAATAACTTACCGCAGTTCTCGTGTGCAAAGCTGTCAGAATTGATCCTAGTATTTCCGCGCATGTTCTCATTTCTTGTTTTTGTACCAGTTGTTGTTGAATGGAAGTCACCAGGACCGGCATAAGGATTGTCCTTGATTCTGTACAGGAATAAATCAAATGTATGCATTAACAACTTGCTTTCAACACATTGCTACCAGGGTGAGTCTAGTGTAAGGAATTGTTCAAACTCTCGCTAAGCCTTCGTTTAAAAATAGTGTAAGCCATTTGAAAGCAGGCTGGTAAAGGAAGATTATCGTTCCTCTCTCACGAACGTGCGACGAGCCCTAGACGCCTGCGCAGGAGGCTAGTCAGAGATGGGAAAAGGTAGGGTTGGAGCTGAGTTGCAGCAGGGTCAGAGCAGGTTGCAGTAAGGACTTAACTGGGTCCGTTAATAACTGAAGCTCGGTTGCAGCAGAGTTTTGAGACTGGATGGGGCACTTCAGACTAGAGTCGCAGCCCTACATGTCAAAGCTGCTAAATTTCATGTCAAGATATAAACCTAGATTGGATTCCTAAAACCGGATGTGCTGTATTGTTCCATAGCAAAGCTGAGAGATGTGTACACCTTGTCTCAGACTAAAGTTCATGGGAGTATCCAACCCAAGGGGTTGAAGTAGGAGTGAAGCACGGTTGTTTATATTTCTTGCATAAACGCTTGTGGTAGCGTCAGTGTGTTTGTATAATACCTTTGTGCACAAAGAGTTCACTCTTCACAGTGGCATCGATAAACTGCAGTTTACTGCTGGTCAGGGCTTTCTGGTCCCTTGCTGCACTGAGAAGGAATTGCTTGGCAATCATACTACAAAAAACACAATGATAAGTACTGAATTAAACATTTTTTGCTCACCCTTATGAAGGCTGCAATGCCAAAACGTCGGTATATTTGAACCGAACCTTTTCAGCGTCCAAAAACAATTTTATTTTGTACCACATAACAAAAGACGCTAACGCAGTTGTTATCAGTTTACCAACTTGAGTAAAACATCAAACATATAAAAAGGTCAATGCATTTTATAGTCATAAAACAAGGGAATTTGAGAAGGTGTTCTCAAATTAGCTTTAAGCAAAACAACCAAACACAGTCTTCTATGTTATAAACGGTGACAAAACACAGCTTTTTAGCTAGTCTACGTGTGCGCAAAATCGAAAACTGTATTATAGCAGTTCATGAGTGCGAACTGGGTTATCAACATTTTCTGCCATGGTGGAAGTTGTACAGTATTCGTACATGCCATGGTCATATGATTTGCCTCATACACAACGATGGCGTGAACGAGGGGAATAATCTGTATTTTTCATGAGAACTTTTTTTGCAAATTGCAAACGTTTATGTGGCAGGGTCCTAAAAGCTCACTGACGCAGTATATAAATACTATATCAATACAATGCAAAATGACATACCTCAGTTCTTCAATGTTAAACACTTTTAAAGTGTCTTGATAAATTCCAACAAAATGCTGCATTGCTAAAGACTGTTCAAAGTGTGAAAAATCAAAACAAATAGGAAATTGAGACAACAACAACTTTTTTAAGCCAGTAACAAAACATGACAAGTTCTAGTAAGCCTGTATTGCACTGTGTTACTGCGATTATCAGTTGAGTAAGGCATGAAGGAAGTTTGGGGACAAAGTTTTGACGTTAAAACTATGTTGTTTCCATGGGCAACTGGCTCAGTTTCCGATAGTAACTTGTCGAACTCAGCCGTTCCATGATTTGGTGGGCTTTTTTGGCATGTGACGCATATGTTACCAATACACACTACACTGGTTACTCGTGGCAACGACGTAGTATTAATGTCAAAACCTTGTCACCAAACTTCCCCCGTGCCTTACTCAAATGAAAATCGTAGTAAGTTGTTTCTGATTTTCACTACGGTTCCTTTAAATAATATGACAAGAAAAGCATTTGGAGTGGACTGCTGGCTCACTTGGACTGTTGATACAAAATGTAAATTATAACAAGTATTTAAAGCAGTGTTGGCGCTACTTTGTGCAGATGTCATCTTACCAATGGCGTCCGATTTTACCGTCAGTTTTGGCTTGTCTGTGCACAGTACAAAATATCAGTTATTATGTCATGACATGACATACAATAAAAGCAAGAGCTAACCTGTACAGTAACATCAGGTAGACGAGAAGACATCAATTCGTTGAGATCAGCGAACACAGAGCGCAGGTCCTGCCTGAATAACTCTTGACTTGCTGTGTCTCCTCCTTGGTGCATGCTGAAAGGATATGAAAAAGTGAGCCAAGGACCAAAATAATAACAATTATCACACCAATCTTGTACCAATAATTAGTCTCCCTTTACTGTTACTGGGTTGAAATTTAAAAGTCGTAGTCATACTGGTATCTAGAGGTCCCCATCAAGAAAATTAGATTGTAGCATAGACGATAACAATGTTTCTTTTTTATACAGTGTAACTGGAATGAAAAATATTATATGTGCTTCTATTTATAGAGAACAGCACTTTGCCCCACAAAACATTAATTTACACACGTTGGTTTTTCCAAATGTATACTAATGTATAGCACTGGGCTCGAACGCAAGATTTACGTTACATTAACCCCCTCCTACTGAAAAATAACCACATGCTAATAAATTGCACAAGTAGGCAGTTGAACAGTTTAGCTTATGGAAATCGTATAATGAATTTTACTGTATTTATAGTAATTAATTACCTGATCAACAGCATCCTTGATTGAATAATAAATTTAAAAAGATATTCTAAGGCCTGGAAAAAGAACAAACCAGTAATGATAAAATAGCGCAAGAAAATAAGGAAGAGGATAACAAATTATTGTTGCAACAGGATATAAATCACAACTCATTTGACAAAGAAATGAGTGCTGTCTTCAGAAATGTGATCCCTACTGTACAAACACAAAAATTAGAGTAGCACTTGTGAGTGCTTTCTGAGGTGTCATGGCAATGCATAGACTTGCCCCAAGTCGCTCGTTTTTTTCTTTGGGTCAATAGGTTTGCTTGAGTTTGATCGCTTTGAAATTACGTGCGACAGACGGCAGTTACTTGAGTAAAATCGCTTTGAAATCACGTGCGAGAGACCGCGCTGAATTTAGCCCGTGTGTAGCGCACAAAATCGAGGGATGGCTCGGAACGAGCTTGTTCCGCGATCCGCCGCCATTTTGTTTTTCAAGAAACGCGCGCGTGCGCATCAAACGAGCGACTTGGAGCAAGTCTAGGCAATGCAATGCAACATTAGTTAATCTCTATAACAAATCATTGCTTGAGAAAGATGAAATGTTCATCACGCCATGAGCGTGGGACAAAGAAAAATCTGAGTGCCCGACCCCGGGGGGGGGGGGGGGGCACTTCCTATAAATGGGCTAATGGGGATGTGCCGCTGGATGGGGTCGCATTTTCACGACAGGACTGACTATAATGGGGTCGCCTTTTCAAGCATTTTTTATAGGGTGACTAGAATGGGGTCGCACTTTTGCGGGATTTTGAGTGTAAGAAAAATCTGGCAAGTTGTGATTTATAAACGGAAAGATTCGCCGAAAAAAAAATGTTACCGTATTCATTGCTGTTGTTTAATATTTGACAAACGGCTCCCATTAAGTGACTAAGTTGGGGTCGTGAAAATTACATTTACCCAAAAGTGACTAAGATGGGGTCTATAATTGGCCATAGAATATGACTATAATGGGGTAGGGGTTCTGAGAGACCAGCGGCACATACCCAACAAAGATTGGTCCAAGTACCCCCCCCCCCCCACCGGGTGCCCGACGGGGATTGAACCCATGACCTCCAAAACACCGGGTTAGCTCTCTATCCCTGAGCTATGGAGAGACTTGTGATGAGCAAGGCCATTTACTAGGTTCATATGTGGTGTTAATCAGAGATGGCCATCCGACCTTACCAACGCATAGGTTTCACTGACTGCATTTGATAGGAAACAGTAATGAATTTGCCCCAGGAGCCCCCACTCCCAAACTGCCCAGGTTTAGATAAGACATGGGAGGACGGGCAAGCCCAGAGGTGGAAAGGAGTAGGAGCTAAGGCAGAAAGGCAAGCCTTGGCTGTGGGGAGGATAAAATAGGATAAACAGGACTATTTATACTTAACTTGCATAAAATTATGCATAATAGATTTCCTTGAAGACATACAGAAGTGGGGGAATGAGCAACTGCAAACTCAACAGAATTGGTGGCATCTGTGCACGAGGACTCCCAGTGAGAATAGTGTGATTGTAACATTCCTAATTTACACTAAAATAAACGTGGCTGGAGTATTACCATCATTGTATTTTTAAGGTTCTCCATTTTGTCATTTTCTCCAGTATATATCAGCGTTTGTCTCAAACAGCTAATTAGTTTCCTACAGGGTGAGAGCAAAAAAGTTAACATAAATTCTGTAGATCTGGTATTAAGATTTTACCATATGTCTTATTCCTTCGAAAGATAAAAATTATTTGCTTTTACTACATTTTAACTGATTAGTCCCATAACACATACAACTTCAGAACAGTAGAACAGACTATTCTTTCCATGCAAAACACACGTCAACCTACTAAAATATTATGCAAGGCTATTAGTCAGTGGGGGGGGGGGGGGGGGGTGGACTTCCCTATAAAAATGATGGGGGTTCTCATCAAAAAATTTCGAAAACACCCCTAAAAGGTACCAGAATTTTTTTTATGGGTGTGATCATTTGTGATCATTTTCATCCCTGAGAGGTACCAATTCTAAAATAACAAATTTACTGGCGATGGTATGACTGTTTTCAAGTAAATAACTCAGAAATAGAAGTTAATAACGTGACAAATACAATTACGGTTCCTGTCAGTTTTTCAGATGGATGACCTGAAAGACCCTTAATTAAGGTACCTTGAGAACTCTGGAGACTGTCATTGGACATTAAAGCACCCTAAGAGATACCAATCCACCAATTTCACCCCCTAAATGGTACAAGTACTGCTGTAATTTTTATGGGGGCACCCCCCCTCCCCCCTTGGGGTTATTACTTTCTAAAGAATGTTGTGTCACGTTGTGGGCAAGCCAGACACTCAGTTGATAATATACTAAATATAACTCGCACTTTTTTCATGTAAAGCACAACCATTTTTAGAATACCAGATTTGAGGAAACACTAACCAACATTTATATTACTTGATCACTGTCACAAATTACTATTTATATTAACATACTTGTGTGCCAAGGCTGCACTGAAATGCTTTTCAATGTATGTCGTTAAGACGTCTTGAAAGTGTTGATATTTTTCATCAGACAGGATGCAAATGATAAACACCTGGAAAAAGACACAGATTATAACAAAGGATAACCATTTTATTTTCATCCCTTTAAGTGTTACTTCCACCTAGAAAGCCATAGCAAAATCTCAAACCTTATGATTACAGAGCTGTTTAATTCCATGATATTTTTAATGTGAACAGAGGTCCCTTCATACAAAGTATCAGGACTATACACATCTCTGTTTTTAGGATACAGATAACCAAAAATGGCTTTGCAGGCCCACAAAGTTTTCAAGATATGGGCCCCAGTTCTCTTAAGAGACCACCATTACAAAACCCCATTGCCAAGTTAGTAAACTTTGTATATAAATGCCCCTTTGAGTGACCACTCCCGTAACAAACTGGCTCCTCCTTTGTTTTTAATATTATTAAGCTGTCATATGTAACCATCCCAAGAGACTGATTGCAACCATTTCAGCACTGTATAAATTAAAATATGCAATACTCACACTTGCCCAAGGTAGTCACTTATGAGGGCTTTGGACAGTGCATGGAAGTACTGTCCAATATTTGATATGAATTGCCTCACAATAGAGCTACACTATCCACTAGATTTGGAGACTGTTAGAACTGCATGACGGCATATTGTTGACTTAAGGTTGACTCAAAGAGTGGAAGGGCAAAAAACAAAAAAATCCATTGAAATATTATAGCAAAAGTAAATGTGTCCACTTACCAAGGCTTGAAACACAAGATTGCCATACTGTTCAGCACTTTCATTCAGAATAGCAAACAATGCATCAAAGATGTCTTGAAGGAACTGTCAAAAAAAAAATGTCAAACATAACTAGCTATCTACAGTTTTTTTTTTCATAAATGCTAAAAATTAATCTCCTTTGAACAAAAATATGAACACACTCACCTTAACAATTTCCTCTCCATCGATCTTCAGCAAAGATGTTAACACTGATGGGATTTGCCGCTTCTGTGATCTCCATCGTAACAATCCAACAAGGTCAACTATAAAAATATTTAAGAGGAGTCAACAAACATTTTCAGGATTAATTAAATTGAACAGAAAGTCAGACAATATTTCCCTCTGAAAAAATGGTGCCATTCCTGGAAGTATCTCCTTGGGAGGGGGAAGGGGGACAAAAAAATTTAAACCAGAGCTTAAAATTAAACTACAACATATATTTTCAATGTCATTAAAGATGTGAATATTGTTCATCGTGGTGTAAGATAGGAATGAACGTTTATTCGTTTGTCTCACGATAGAATCGCTTTAAGATGTTGATCGCGACGTTTCGACTGCATTCCTGAAGCATGGATACCTACGATCAGAAAGCATAACAGCCGTTCAACTACAAAGCGGACCTCTGAGGGAACATCATCTGTTAGTCGGAATAATAATGAGGATCGAAATGCACCAATCACAGCGAACCAACGTGCATAAATAGCGACACGAAAACAATTGACCTCATCGCCTGATGAAGACTAGCAGTATTGCAGTCGAAACGTCCCGATCAACATCTCAAAGCGATTCTATCGTGAGACAAACGAATAAACGTTCATTCCTATCTTACACCACGATGAACAATATTCACATCTTTAATGACATTGAACTGAAATATGGGCGCACAGCCCTAAGGTTGATTCGTCGCCACGAGCATTGTTCACGCAAGCTCGCACGTTTTAGCAACCATCTCACCTTTCTTACAAGGTGTATTAAGAGCCACATTATTCCACGAGACCTTCGGGTCCAGCCACCGGTTCCAACTAAAGGCGCTCGCAGAGTAGCCGAACTAGCCTCTAAGAGATTCTTGAGGGAAAGAATACGACTAACTCAGAAAGCTAAGGGAGATGCGAAAAGAGAAACTGAATCCACTGCCGAGGGAATAACAGCCACCCTTATGGCAAACGAAGCTAGTGAGATACTTGAAAAGATCAAAGTTACTACCCAAAGAGTATTCAATGCCACCAAAGATCGACAACAACGCAAGTTCTTGAAACTTGTACAGGAGAAACAGGCCTCTGTTTCACCTCATATTAACCCAACACCACGAGTCGACAAAAACAAGTGGGTGATTAACTTATCATCACGGCCTCTTACTGATGCTGAGGTATCATTACTAGAGAAAGGGTTAAATTTTGCAGTAACACCAACCACCATTCCAGCCACTGAACTAGTCGCTAAAGTTGAAACAGCCATAAGAACGCTTGACTCAGAACAAGCTGACACAATAAGGAGAACCGTTAATAGCGTCCTTCAACAGGCTGAGCCACCAAAGCCTAACATCACGAAGGAAATGCATGAAGCCCTTAACAACTTAAAACAAGACGACTCTATTATGATACTACCAGCCGACAAAGGTCGCGCAAGTGTAGTTCTAGACACTAACACCTACCATGATAAAATGAAGACACTAATCGAAACGGGTCCATATCAACTCCTTAATAAAGACCCCACGGATCGACTCAGTCGTAAACTCACTGAGAAGCTTCTCAGCTTAAAACGAAGTGGGCATCTATCAGAAAGCGAATACAACAAGATCAGGCCCAAACACAAACAACCACCTAGGATCTACGGTCAGCCTAAGATACACAAACCAAATGTACCATTGAGACCTATTGTATCGTGTATAAACACCTTTGCTTATGATTTGTCGGCTCATTTAGCTGACATTCTGTCCCCACTGACAGGCAAATCAGAGTACGCAGTTACCAACTCTACTCATTTCGTGAATACCATCAACCATGAAAGAATACAAGAAAAGGAAATCATGGTATCATTTGACGTAGAATCTTTATTTACGAACGTGCCGATCGAAGATGCCGTTAAGGCCGCACTTCGCAAACTAGAAAACGATCCTGGTCTTGCCGACCGTACAAACCTAACACCTACACAAATTGCCGACCTTTTAAACTTTGTTTTACGATCCACATATTTCCAGTACAATGGTTCAATTTACAAACAAAAGGACGGAGCCGCTATGGGGAGCCCTGTCTCCGCGGTTATAGCCAACATCTTCATGGAAGATTTTGAGGAGCGTGCGATAGCAAGTGCGATCTACAAACCTAAGATCTGGAAGCGATATGTAGATGACACTTTTGCTATATTAGATCGAGACCAAGTAGACGGCTTTTTACAACATCTTAATAACCAACAGCCCACTATTCGTTTTACCATGGAAACCGAGAAAGATAACAGCATTCCCTTTCTCGATACGTCAGTTATAAGGGACTCAAACGGCCTTCTCACTACCAGTGTGTACAGAAAGCCCACACACACTGATCAATACTTAGCCTATGACTCACACCATCCTCAGTCAGTGAAGCGTGGTATTGTTAAGTGTCTATATGACCGAGCCAAACACCTCATAACAAAACCATCAGTTATCTCTAAAGAAAAAAAGAAACATTTATCGTCGGTACTTGTTTCTAACGGTTATCCTTCTTCGTTTATACGAAAACTTACTAAAACTACAAGACCAACAGCCAACAACGAACCCACGCAGGAATTTAAATCCACTGCGGTTTTACCCTATATTAAAGGTGTATCAGAGGTTCTTTGCCGCTGCCTACAACAACAAGGCGTTCGCACCGTCTTTAAATCTGACACAACTCTTCGGTCTTACTTAGTACGACCGAAAGACGCCCTAGAACCAGTCAAACAAGAAGGTGTTGTATACAAAATTCCATGTGAATGCGGCAAAGTATATATAGGGGAAACAGGGAGAGCGATGCAAGACAGGATAAAAGAACACAACAGAGACATACGGCTTGCTCATACGCAAACCTCCGCAGTTTCGGAGCACGCAAACGAAATGGGGCATCTTCCTTTATGGAACCAAGTCAAGTTTATCGATCGTGACCCCCACCGATACACACGCAGGGTCAAAGAGGCTATCCAAATAAGACTTCATTCTAATAACATCAATAGAGACAGCGGAATGGAAATTCCTGAAGCATGGATACCTACGATCAGAAAGCATAACAGCCGTTCAACTACAAAGCGGACCTCTGAGGGAACATCATCTGTTAGTCGGAATAATAATGAGGATCGAAATGCACCAATCACAGCGAACCAACGTGCATAAATAGCGACGCGAAAACAATCGACCTCATCGCCTGATGAAGACTAGCAGTATTGCAGTCGAAACGTCGCGATCAACATCTCAAAGCGATTCTATCGTGAGACAAACGAATAAACGTTCATTCCTAACATATATTTTCTGGAACAACACATTTAACAATGAAAAAAAAAAAACAGAAAAAAGATCTTACCATTTTGAGTCAACTTAGTGGAGCAAACAATTGTCTTGATGTAGAAGGTATCCTTGGAGTTGCGCACCAATCTATCTGTGCCCGCGGTGGCATGGTTTGACATTTGTGACAATCTTGATGGCATGTGAAGATATGTCATGGAGTCATAGAAACATTTTTCATCATACTGTGCAAACAAATCAAACAGGAAAGAGTGAAGTGAAGTGATTAATGACAAAACAGAACACTGAATTGAGAAGAAAGGAAGTTAACTGCTTCAACTCAAGGGTAACACAAAAAAGGGTTATATGAGCAAGTTGCAGTTACCTTATAAACACACAGATCATGAGTATCATCAGGGACTGTTGTACCATCAGCTCGCATCAGGCTCACAAACGAAAAACCAAATGTCTTGTCAGCTTTTTCTCTTTCTTAATTGTTGAGAAAAATAATAACCAAATGAAAATTATTGATCCTACTTTCATAATGTGTGGTTCCAGAAAATATCCATACACCCCCTCAACAGAAGGGATTGGAAATTCCGGGGAGGAGGGGGGGTCCTGAAGTGCCAAAAATTTAAAGCAATGTATGAAGCTAAATTGGAATTTCCAGAGGGGTGGGGGGGTCATAGGCCAAATCCCTTCCGTGGGGGGGATATGGATATTTTCTGGAACCACACAATGGATAAACACACAACAGCAAATACAACAGATTTGCATTGTATAGATGATAAACAGGAAAAAGACTACTGTTACAATGTACAGTAGGTAAGGTAGGTAAAGTCTGCTTACGAGCCAAGGGGCCCATCAGGCCGGAGCTTATCCCGGTTTCCGTAGCATGGAGTGACTAGGAGTATTTCTACTCCCCCCTGGATGGGATGCTAGTCCATCGCAGGGTTACCCCCAGGAGTAGATTCATCGGTACCCATTTATACACCTGAGTGGAGAGAGGCACTATGAGAGTAAAGTATCTTGCAAAAGAACACAACGCAGTGCCCAGGCCAGGGCTTGAACCCAGACCATTTGATCCGGAGTCCAGCGCACTAACCATTAGGCCACCACGCCTCCCACCACACAATGTACAATACCCAATCTATAATGTTACAATTTATAAACTGGTTTCAAATGCATGGGTTAACATATTGTAAAAAAAATCAAATAGCATTTTACCTTCAATCTTTGACAAATGTCGGAAGCCAAATCTCAAGTGGGAACCAAGAAACTTGTCAAAGGGAAGCTGTATCTGTTGTCCAGAGATGAAAAATTTGAACCACAAATTATATACCAGAAAGGAATGTAACATTGCTATGTACATTTTACATATTCTAAACTATAACACGAGAAAGTTATATTTTACAGAATCATACTGCTGCATGGCCTGTCACTGCTATAGGAGACAGTCTCACAATGTGTTTTGTGTATGACCAGGTTGATGTGAGCAGGTCTGGTAGGTGCATATAGTCAAACCTCATGTAAACCTACACCTTGGACTTGGAACCTGAGAAAATATCTGCTTAGGAGGTGTTTGCTGAAGAAATGTTAAAACTGTAGTGTTAATACATGGCTGGAACCATGACTAATTGTCCACTTGTGGGAGGTGTCTGCCTACATCAGATGTCCGTTAGCAGAGGTTTTACTGCAGTACTGTACCTTTATGGTCTCATTCCACTTTGGGCTGCTGTTGTGATAGAAGATGACAGATTGGTATTCTGTTAAACTGGGGCCACCAGCACCAAGGAAGACACAATCCTGAAAAACAAAAATACCAAAGTACAAAACATTAAGATCAGTCACATAGGGGAACAATCAAACACTGCTATTATTGTACATACAGGGCCTTCGAAGTAGGCAGCTGGTCTAAGTAGAGTAACTGACTGTTAAAAAGAATCTTTCTTTAATTACTTCAAGTTGAGCAAAGTAGCCGATGCCTTTCGCCAGCTGTTGGTTCTTATTAAAAGCACTGACTGTAAAATTTAATATTGTGACATCCACTGCAGCTCTGCTTTGAGCACCACAGGCCAGGCTGTTCAAAGTATCGGCATAAAATTTGATTTGACTTTAAAAACTTATCAGCGAGGTTTTCTGTTTATATTTTCTGTCTCCAGTTTTGACATGGACCAATCTCAAACTTCACAGAACATTAGTTATGGAAAACAAGACAGAGAAATTAAAATCTTGACCAACTTTTCATCCTGGCTTAGTGTTAATCAGGTTTTAAACTACCTGGCCCTGGAACATCACTGATAAAATTATATTACCTCAACAACTTTGCCTTTAGGCCCGATGACACACATGGAAACTTCAACATTTTTAGATGTGGTTTTGCCTGATCCTGACAGAAAGAAAAGTTTGTGTGTAGATATTAACAAGTTATTATGGGTTTATCTTGAACATGTATCAAAGATCACAACTTTTTTATTACCTTTTTCAAATTCTCCTCTTTCCACAGTAACATACAGATCATTCCTGATATCACCTGCAGAGGTAAAAAAAAGTGTTGTATTTTATTTGTACTATAGTCATTTTACATGTTTATAGTAAGTATAACACCATAGTACAAGGGGAGCTGTTACCTTAGAATCAAGGTAACATAAATACTCATTTCTACATTTGAAAATTAATTTTTAAACAAAGATTCGCAGACTCATTTACAAGTTGACACAAACTTCATGAAATAATAACTATGAAAATGGTTTGATCTTAATATGCAAAATTTTTACAATGAATATCATACTTCTTCATTAATTTACTCCTTAGCTTTAGTTTTGGGTGTGATGATATATGAAACAGTGCTTCATCACATTTCCAAACACCTCTTGGTGCCTGGAAAATGTGAAGAGACAGTGTCTCTCATGTTTGATATACTACATCACAACTACTCTGGAGTTATAAATAATAATTCACTCTCTTTTGTCTGAAACTTTCACCTCTCATTTCAAAAAAAAAAATTAAAGTTGTCTGTTTTCCAGCATTTTTCAAAGGTTAAAATTAGTTTTAAATCAATGTTTAAACCAGTTTCACTGGTCTTCTTCAGGTGTGATGATCTAAAGTAATTTTTTATAATTTATTATTATTACTATAATTAGTATGGGTAATCAAATGGTGGCGAGTGAAATTAGGAAATAATTTCACGCGCGTTTTGTCAAAATTCTAATAATTTCCCGAGCCTTCAGGCGAGGGAAATTATTAAGATTTTGACAAAACGCAAGTGAAACTATTTCCTAATTTCACGAGTATGCCATTTGGTTACCTTTTAATATCATGGGTGACAAATTACGCTTACAGTCATAGTTTCGTAACTTGTTTATTGTATCGTCATGAACGAACCGGCTGGAAACGACGCCCGTGTTAAACGCTCAAAAATGCGCTCAATGCAGCCATTCATGTTATCGCTGAAAGTTTATGAAACAACCACACAAACTGGCCAAGGTGAAATTCAAGCGAAAATGTGCAAAGTTTAAGCTTTAGATCATCTTTTAAAATCCTGTACGTCATCTTGGCACTGAGACATGGGAAACGTTGCCATGGCAATTTTATAATTTCACATGTGAAATTGCAAATTAGCGCTAAAATTAAGGAGTAATTTGTCACCCATGATATTATTATTATAATTATTATTAATATTAATATTGAATAATTATAATTATTTATAAACAACATTTTAGTGTTAACAATTAATGATCATGAGAACCAACCTGGCATGATGACATCAGGGAATCCTAATTTTCTCACAACTGGAACTCCCTTGGGCAACAAAAGGGGATTCTCACTTTGAACCTGAAAATAATAACATTGATGATTAAAATAATGTACAGTTTAGGGGGGAGGGGGTTGCTTGTTTGTTCATTATTAATTTGCATTGTATTGAGCCCGTCATGTTGGATATCATAAGGTGTCTCATCAGAACACTTCTACCTAACATACTTAAAAAAAAAATTGCTGCCTAATTTTTCAGAACAAAGCTGGAACAAATTTCCAAGACTTTCCAGAACCTGAGCTAATGCTATCCACGATTACTGGCGTCTTTAAGTGAGATGGTCTATGCAGAGTTTTTCTCTTCATTTGCGATAAGCCAAATGTTCAAAAAATATTTCTGTTTTTAAGAACTGGTACTTAACAGAGCATTAAAAAGGAAGCTTAGGGAAGGAAATTAGATTGGACACTAACAGCCTAAACAACTCACTAACTTGAGAGGAATAAATACACTAGTCTTGTACCATGAACCAAACACAAAACAATTTAAAACTTTTAAGAAAACAACAATAATATTAAGGAGCGAAATTATAAACACTTCACCTTGTCCAGGTCACCATGAAATGCCCTCAAGGAAACATAAATACCTGGAAAATGTGTGTATAAATAAAATTATTGAAAATCAATGAGCTACCATTTTTCACTTCTGTGTGAAGACCCAAATAATATTTAAAACAACACACAGAGGAGTTTTAAAATGAGTGTCATAAAACCAACCAAATTAATCAATCTGGCTAATCACAAAGAACACAGACAATCCAGTGATGAACCAATGAAGTTCAAGAAAACGTGTGTGATTATGTCACAATATCCTATTGGTTTTGGTTTGATTTCTGATTGGATAAGAAAGTGGTGCAAGTTTTCTTTTTAACCAATCACTAAGTGTCCAGTGTGGGAGGCACGGTGGCCTAATGGTTAGTGCGCTGGACTCTGGATCGAACGGTCCGGGTTTTAGCCCTGGCCGGGGCACTGCGTTGTGTTCTTGGGCAAGATACTTTACTCTCATAGTGCCTCTCTCCACCCAGGTGTATAAATGGGAACTGGCAAATTTACTGCTGGGGGTAACCCTGCGATGGACTAGCATCCCATCCAGGGGGGAGTAGAAATACTCCTAGTCGCTTCATGCTACGGAAACCGGGATAAGGTCCGGCCTGATGGGCCACTAAGCTCGTATGCAGACTTAACCCTAACCAAGTGTAGAGTAATCCAAAACTAAAGCAAATGCAAACTACTTTCGACAATGAAGTGAAAATTGTTCTACTGTAACTGATGAGTTCAAGTTTTTCATTGGGGAATACATGTAGTCTAGGTATAACTGAGTTTCATCAATTCTTCAAAACAAGAGCTAGTGTAATCTAGTTATCACACAAAATATATTTTACACTTACTGTATGTCAATATAAATGAATAGGGGTTGCGTTTTCCAAAATATAAAATATATTATCTCTTTTATTGCTCAGAAAATGACAATAATAAGCAAGGAACAGGCTTTTAGCCAAATGGGTGTCCAGACATCCAATGAATACCAATGTTTCACTTTGCTAAACATCAAGAATAATTTCCCCTTTCAATGCAACATTGGGAGAACCAATCATTATGTATAGTGGCTTCTAGTTAAGAAATAGAAAACATGTTTCATGTTTCTATTGAGTTACAGAAACACAAGTGGAAGTTTTACAGTGCGACTACTCGAACCGGGGCACCCTGAACAAAATTAACCAATCACAGTGTTAATTGAACACAAAGGATAAGGACATTTTTTTAGCAACGGACCAATGACGTTCTAGGACGCAAACAAAAGATTAGTAACAAAATTTGAACTGTCAACAACGTTACAAACAGATGCGGACCTCTCAGGAAACTTGCCTTCTATTTGATTGGTTACTTTCGATCCTAAATTTTTAAGAACACGCAAAATCAGTCTTGGCTTTTCAAATTCGATGGAATAATAAATAATATTCGCCGCCACGATCAGGATCAGTGTAAAGGAAACGTTAGTATACAGTTGGAATTGAACAAACCTTTATTGGCTTTGCATTTACAGACAATCTCTAGCTCTCACAAGAACTTTTTTATGCTATAAAATAAAACGCAATGCATGGAATGAACGTTTGTTGTTTACTTGTTATCGAAAACACGGTAGGTCAACATGATGAACGATGCCGTTGAGCAGTAGGTCCAGTAGCTTTTGCTGCAGTTCTGTGCTACTAATGCTAGGCTTGCACAGTTTTTCGTTTTCTGAAATTCAACGACATCTTCCACCATTTTTGATCGTGGCGCAGCTGCTCTCCGTGCATGCATCGATGAATTGTTTACATGTAAATAATAGTCACGCAAAACGTTTTGCACAAAGTGCCGACTACTTTTGATTTTGCCTGCGATTATCTGTTGGTTCATTCCAGTGTGATGTAAGTCCAAAACACGCTCTCGTAACAATTGGGAATGACGGCGACCATTATCATATATCCCCCGTCACGATTCAATCGAACTTGAACGTTTTGATAAAACGCCATTTTGGAAACTTTTACATGGAAAACATGAACAGAGCTTTTTGATGAAACTTACATGTAAAATTTAGGATCGAAAGTAACCAATGAAATAGAAGGCAAGTTTCCTGAGAGGTCCGCATCTGTTCGTAACGTTGTTGACAGTTCAAATTTTGTTACTAATCTTTTGTTTACGTTCTAGAACGTCATTGGTCCGTTGCTAAAAAATGTCCTTATCCTTTGTTTTCAATTAACACTGTGATTGGTTAATTTTGTTCAGGGTGCCCCGGTTCGAGTAGTCGCACTGTAAAGGGGAATGAGAAATGCTGTGGGAACACAAGCCAAAAGGCAAGTGTTTCCACAGCTTTTTTGAGTTCTCCCAACTTGATAGAAACACGGAAACATGTTTTAGGAAACACTAGTTACAGGTCAGGAAAAAGAATTAAATCCCTCGTTTATTTTGATCATCAAAATGTAAATTCTCTAAATTGCTTGTGCCATCATTACATCAACAGCTCATACTAGTTGTGTGTTTCTATCAAGTTATAGAAGTACGGCTTTTAGCACATGCTTTCTTACATGATGTTTTCTAAAAGCAAACAGTAAATATTCCATGTTGGCACAGCCAATCAACTTTGCAATAGATCATGGCATGTCCGTAGGTAAATATTTCCAATTCAACTCACCACTATTTGAGCTTGGGGCGCTGTATTTGCTGGTTTGTTTCTTGATGATACTGTCATGGACTGTCCAGAAATCACTGTCACTGCAACTGGAAAACCACATCCCAATATTAAATTAATATTCTGACTGTAACTTCTCAAGAAGACTGTTGATTATATAAAAAATACTATAAAACAAAATCATAGATATCAAAAATCAAACTCTGCCAACTTGTATTGCAATGAAATGGGTGGAGACCAGTCATGAATGCATGGGGCAGAATGTAGTAATAAGAGGGAAGTTCCTGACATATACACCTTAAGTGACGATGTGTTCATAAATATTTATTGCATACTTAAGAAAACAAGAAATAAAATCATGTACTAACGAAAAAAAAGAAAAAAATCATGTTTGGAAGCAAAACCTTGTCAGACAACTTAATCAACATACTCATGCACTTACGTGAATATTGGCATGTGAAACTCTTTGTCTTCCAACAGTTCCTCTTTTCCAGTCAAAACATCGACTATATCCAACACTTATAAAGATACAAGAAACATATTTTTCACTCAAATGCTCAATTTAAACAGGAAACAAACTTTGGTGCTAGCTTCTGTTTAAAGCAATAATAATTATTGTGACATTACTTAACTGATATACCTCATCAGGAAAATGATTAATTCTTAGAACAAAAGTTGTCAGTGGTAAACATAAAAAATTATTTAGGCCTGATAGACTGCACCAATCAGTAGAAATGTTAAATGTTACTGAGAATGCTGAAGACCAAAATCTCATCCATTTTACTCAGAAAGAAGTTGGCAGGTGTGCATGAGTTTGTATACAATATGTGAGCCATGCGAGCTATTCGAGTCATGCAAGCCAGAAATCCCTAATCCCAATGAAAAGGCTAACCGGAGTGCTATTTAGGCTAACCAGAGTGCTTTTTAGGCTAACCAATGTGTTATTTAGGCTAACTGGAATGGCTCGCATGACTTAGTCATGTGAACCGTGCGAGCCAGAAATCCCTTATCTCAATATAAAAGCTAACCACAAGCTACCTAGGCTAACTGTAGGCTAACCGGAGTGCTATTTAGGCTAACCAATGTGTTATTTAGGCTAACTGGCATGGCTTGCATGATTCGCTGGCTCACATTTTTTGCAGACCCGGTGTGCATCGGCTAGAACAGGTTTTGTTCTATCAGTGTACTCTAGGTATGTAACAAGCCAGATCTTGTTCTGGTGTAGAATGCTGACGCAATGGAAGAAGTTGTCCTAGGTTTTAATATTCATCTTTTGTAAAAACAGCAACTGGTTTTTCTGTTGTTCACCAAGACAAGTGACAAACAGCAATAGTGCATGTAAACTAAACTAGCCAGACCTGAAAATGGCATAGCAGAACTTACCAGCACACCCAAATGGCCTCCTGTACGATGCAGTTGAAACCTTCTTGGTGGAACCATCAGTAAGCATTCTCCCTAAATCACAAACATAACAACAATACCAATGGAGGTTGTTAAAACAGCTGTATAGTAGCGGTAATGGCCCACCTGGTAGTCTTGACTTTGCTTTAGAAATCTTCAGATAAATAGTATTGTAGATTGCATTATAATACTCAGGTTTTGTTTTTCTGCAAATGACAGGTGATCTGCACCACCAGTCCTATGAATTTCTCCTTCACAGCTATAAAACTATTTGGGATTCTCTACAATAGTTTTGTTTTATTTTTAAGTTTTTAATTTATTTTAAGTTGATCTTGTTGCTTGTTTGCAGTTTTCCTACACCAATTGTGTTATTTTATCCACAATACTGATAACTGAAAATTGATTTTTTTTTTAAAATTGAAATTCAAACTACAGCATACAAAATTTAAGTATTTTAATATATGTATAACGTACAAATAATGTTTAGGGGGAGGAGAAGTTACTTACATTAAATTGAAATACAGTTACTTCATACTGAATGTTTATTCAGGGCTCATGATTTGTAGTTATTACAGCTTCAAAGATAGTAAGCTCATTACAGAATTATGTCCAGAAGAACATGCCAGAAAAAAAAGGCTTGATAAGTACTCTCTAGCTCTTAATAAAGCATAAGTCCCGCAACTCTACTACTGGCAATAACATGGAATGCAAGCAGTCACACAAAATGACTGCTCCTTCAAATGTCACATACCTACTCTTACGATGTGAGCGACAAGGTAGGCTTCAGCAGATATGTCTTTACTCCCAAGATCCTACAATAAACCCAATAAATAATATTTGATGTAAATATCAATTACAACCAAACACTAGGTTGCTTAATTTGTTATAGTTAAACCAAGATAGCAATAGACATGGCGATGGCACAATTATTATTCAGTCATCCAAACATCATGTGAACATTTTTAATTGCAACTAAGAGATTAACTGAAACAAAGAACAACAACAAAGTAAACACTAAATAAATACCTTGAACCCTAGAGAAATTGAACAAAAGCAAACCAACAAAAACATAAGCTTACAGAGAGCATACAAAGTTTCTTTCCCAGGAGGAAAAAGTAATTGTCCTGGCCAGCACTTTTTTTGAGCCCTGCCAAATCTCTGATGAAAAAGCCTTCAAATTAAGCTTTCCCAGAAACTGACACTGAGCATACTTACAGTAAAAACACAGGTTGAATTTTCGATCTTCGGCGGCTGATTCACTTTTTGTGTACTATCACTCTTGCTGATAGCAACTAGAAATCTCTCACTGCATAGAAAAGAAAATTATTTTACAATTATTTTGATTTATGCAACGGCTAAGGATGCAACTTGGGTAGTTGTTCAATTTTACCCTTGGTACGATCTGGTATTTTTCCTTTGTTTTATATGAATTTTGAAAATACCCTAACGCAACACAAACACTAGAAATCAATTTAACTGAAATAGTTTTAAAAAAAATTACAAGTTTTGGGGGCATCCTGACAAGAATGCTACAATCTTGGACAAAACTGTTGCACCACTTGGCCAAATTATCACTAATTTGGGTACCACAGCTCATTTTTTTTTCAAAGTTCTCAACTTCCCCCATTTCAATGCAATCAATGTTTTGTCATGTTGTGAAAACTGCAAACCCCATGAAACAACACTGAGTAGAGGCAGAGGGGGAGAAAATATTTTTTATCCATTTGTAAGTCAAGACATTTTCAAAAAGTGTGCGATGTTGGTTTTTATCAACTACTAGTTTTGTCTGGGATTGTCAGTGGCGGATGCAGGGGAGGGGTCCGGGGGGCCTGGGCTCCAACCTTATCTTTTTCGGAAATAGCGTATTTTCTTTGAAGTGCCGGAATTATCCTCATAGACTTCAACATTCATAGTTGAGCAGGCCCCCTCCTTAGCTGAAGGTCTGGATCTCTCACTGATTGTGGTATCCTATGGAGGGGGATGTCAATGGCCATCCTAACTACACACAAGTTGTTATAACCAGACTAAACTTCTGCCACTAATAGGAGACAAATATTGACCCATAGAAAATATTTAATAGTTTACGTACCTTATGAACCGTCCTTCCCTTGCATCATAAATGGAGAAAAACAATTGACACTTCTCGTCAATGGTGCAGGTAAATCTAGTCATGTTCATGTAAGCGTGATGCATCACTGTACTGACACCACGTGACTCTCTCTTCTTAAAGTTCCCTCTCCCCTGTGAAAGAAAATTATACATGAAACTGAACTGTAGATGCATGTTCATTATATGCAGTACATACATATTTAAAGGAATTCAATGGAGCCTTTGCAGTTTGCTGCTTCTTGTTCGACTGTTTGAGTGTCCTGAACAGATGAAGTTTATCACTGCATGTCAAGAACATGATTTGAAATTGTGTGACTCTTTTAAACTAGGAAAATTTAATCAGGCAAAGGAAAAGTGTTGCTCAAAATTGCCATAGTATAAGTGAAAATTAAATAATGCAAATAGACATCAAGTGAACTCAAGATGAAAGACCTCCATAGCACATCCTTTCCAGCAACAGGTCCCTATTACAGCGAAACAAGGGGAGTGATCCCCCCTCCCCCAGGTTTCAATTTTATAACTACACAATAAGCAACTAACTTATTCAGAACCTACCGATACTTGCAGATTGGCTTCAGCACTTGAAACATGCTAAAACAAGGCATAGCATCATTAGACATACATGTACCATCAGTGATAATTACTATTATGATAATCTTAATTTACATTCTTGTTAACAATGATAGTATATACAACATATATATTCTGTTACAAAATTATCACTTCATTATGTCACAGAAAAGAAAATGAAGTTTGATTCTAGCTGTAATGAAGTCATTACCATTATCAATAAACATGCTCAACTAGAAATTAAAACATAACACTCTAACTATTGTTGGCCCGCCTGTCGGCTGTCTGTCTGGCTGAGTTGTCTGTTTCTGTCTGTCTCTTCACACAAGTAAATATTCCATTGATCTATGGCCAGGTATTAAAATAAAATTAAAGGTAGATACATTGAACAAGAAGCTTGAAGAAACTTAAAACTGAGAAAAGTTAATGTTTAACCACCCTTTTGGCTTGAAAACAAAAGTATGGCACAGCAAAATCCTTTACATAATCCATAACAATGACTTACATGCCATCATAACCAGCAATAATATTATAGCTTACCACTTTGTAGAGGTCAACAACACTTGTAGAATCAGCATCAACTACCTCTCCATCCACCCGTGGAATAAGATCCAGTCCCATTTTGCTGATAAACAATTTGAAATGATACACAGTTACATCTGTAGTGTCCTAAAATTTGAAGCCTGTTCCTGCCAACTTTTTTCCAAATCAAAGGGCATGCTTTTTATTTTGGAAGTACCAGGATTTTCAAAGATAGCAGACATCCAAAGATTTCCAAAGATGTCCCAAAACTTTCTGAAGATTTCCCAGTCCTGTTTTATGGATTTCACCAAGCACAATGGACTATACACACCTTGTTGTTCCATAAATATTTTTTCACACATTCTCTTTTTAAAGCAACGTTCATCTTTTATTATTAAGTTTAAATGTGCTAATTTCACAAACCTGTTACCCCAATCAATTTTTGTAATGGCTTTCTTCTTGATATCATCCATTTGATCCTACAAAACAGAATGGAGCAAAAAAACTATTCACCCATGTCAGCAGTTATATTATAGCCATTGAATGTATTAATTGAATCATGCAAAGATCCCCACAATGAAAACATAAAATTTTATTGATTCTGGAGATGTGGTGGCTTAATGGTCAGTGCACTGTACTCTTGATTGAGCAATCCAGACTCGAGTCCTGCACAAGAACCTGTACTCTCACAGTGCCTCTCTTCACCAAGGTGTATAAATGGGTACTGTAGAGTGTAATACTGGGGGCCAGAGTACACCCATGGTGGACTAGGATCCCATCCAAGGGGGGGAGGGGGGATAGAAATAATCCTCATGGCTAATAATGCTACTGAAGCAAGGAAAAGCTCTGCAAGGGAACACACTGGCATGATGTAGCCTTTCTGATTCAATAACTTGAAGGAAATTTACCAAGCATCTAATCTGAATTATTCCAGGTGGTATTCTCATTATCAAATTTGCATCACTAGTGAGAACAGATTACATACATGTCAGCTCTAATGTATTTGAGGCCACTTATGAGAAGTGGCCATTGATACAAAGAACATCTGTTGCTTCCATGTATAAGAGGTGGTTGCACATGAAGATACACATAGTTTAACAATTTAATTTTAAATCATTCTTGAGGCAAAATCTTTTCATTTTTTTACATACTTGAGTCAATGCACCGGATAAAAGCTTTTGCCTGCATTCCACCAATTCCCACATAATTGCCTTTAGTGCTTCAAAGAGACGAACCTGCCGTGTCTGCAAATTAAACCATGGTTAAATAAGTACATCACTGTATAACTGCAGTATCTTGCAAAGGAAGATCCTACAGAGCTCTGTAAAGAAACAGTTAATGTTTTTTTTTAATGTTGGTTTTTACTTGTATGTACACTGATATCAACAAACCGAACAAGGAATTTACTAAGGAATGTTGCTGCTGTTTTTCCTGGTTTTCTGGCAACACAACTTAGTACCGGTAGTTCAGTTTAGTAGTTAAGTTCAGTTTGTTTGTTTCTTGTGAGCATGTTCTGGTTTTGACGTCACGGCTAAAACGCAGTGAAAAAAAAAAAGATTTTGAATTTTTATTTTTCGATGGTCAAATTAGCATCCCATGTAGATTCAATCAAGCAAATAAAAAAATCTGTCATATACACTTTAAAGTATGAGTTGTAAAGGTGTCCAAGCAGAACAAAATTCTTAGAGGAAGTAGATCAGGAATCTAGCGATATACAGTACCCTGTAGAGATCTTTCCAGATGACAAACCACTCTCTCAATATCAAAGTTAGTTCCTTGACAGTGGCATCTTCCTTTGGCACAACACTTTCCTGTGATGTCCTAAAAAAACAGACATGTACTAATAAAAAGGCATCTAAAGTAAAGAACTTCCAACAGCTCAGAGGGCTTATTTATATTTACTCCACAAGGTGCTAAATTGTCCAATACTTGGATTTTATTCAATTCACAGATTGAAGTAATTTTCTGAGTTACAAAACATTTCTTTATACACTTTAAAATCTCTAAACTAATTCACTGACATCTCTTCCAAACTGAAACACACTGCATGAGGAGTTAGATGCATTATGTTATCCAACCATGCATGTGGGAATGGGGGTTGTTTCAAATGGCAGTGATTGCCTGTATTCCCATCTGTATAAATGAGGTTAGACTGCGCTTTGCTGCAGGTACATTGTACATATAATTTATGGATAAGTATAAAGTAAAGAAATGACAGAACAGTAGTTGTTACTATTATGTGCCAAGGGGGGAGCAATATCCCCAGTCACTTCATATAAATCAGAAACAAATACGTACCATTGGTAATCCATAGAAAATACATTTCTTAAATTAAAGTGAATTCAGGTGGATTTTTTTTTAAAATCCCATTTAGTGTCTTTATAGCTGATTCAACATAAATTTTTAAAAAGTAACTGAACACTCCTCTTACCCTGCATTTTCCACGGATGAATCCTTGAGGTGAACATAGGATGCTGGGAAAATACCCTAAGAAATGATACCCACATTGGTCATGTTAAACAAAATCAAACAACTCCATTGTCTTAAAATAAAAATACTGTAATTGTAAAGACATTTTAAATTATCATTATCATTATTATTGTAGTTGTCATTATCATTATCACTATTAACTTTATCATTATTATATTATGTAAATACCATATGTAAACAGATAAATATTTATCAAGTAAATAGCTTTTTTTTTTAAATTTGTTTTAACTTTAATTGTTAATTGTAATAGCTGTAATTAGGTTTTAGTTTTTAAGATTTTAAGCGATGACGTCATTATTATGACGTCATCGGTTAATGCTGTAAAGTGGAAAAGCGATGGAATTTATGGAAATTTTCGTGTCATGTCCGATTACTCCTGAATTGAACCGAAGAGCACTGGGAACTAGGTGCATGGTTTGTGTTCTTTTTAAGCGATGACATCATGTCATCGGTCGTCGTGCAAGTGGACGGGATCTGTTGCCTGTTGTCTGTTGCGATCAACCGATCTGTAGAACCGAATAGAAATCACCGTGTAGAACTCAAAGCAAAATACTCCCAGGCAGTTAGAAAGGACCAATTCTAAGTATAAACAAAAGAGACAAATTATATTTGACGTGTTTTATTAGATTTAGTAAACAGAAATCTTTACATTTTTTAAAACAGTTTAAAAGAAAAGGGCTAAACATTTTCAAGACAGCGTTTGACCTTGTATCGTATGTCGTCAGTATCGGATGTCGCGCTGCAAGATAACGCAACTTTTGTTGAACAATCATTCAACACAGAAGTTGTTCAGGAATAAACAACAGTAGAAAAAGAAATCAGGTTTAACTCAACAAGAAATCACTGCGTAGAACTCAAAGCAAAATACTCCCAGGCAGTTAGAAAGGACTAATTCTAAGTATAAACGAATGAGACAAATTGTATTTCATGTGTTTTATTAGATTTAGTAAACAGAAATCTTAAAATTTTTTTAAAACAAAAGGGCTCAACAATTTTAAGACAGCGTTTGACCTTGTATCGTATGTAGTCAGTATCGGATGTCTCCCTGCAAGATAACGCAACTTTTGTTGAACAATCATTCAACACAAAAGTTGTCAGCTACTTTTATTTATTTTTTTTTTGAAATTTTCTGTCAAATTTCCTTTAAATTCTTAAAGACCCCTTGTGAAATGTCATCGCTTCTGCATGCATTGCGTGCCGTTTATTTTAGATAGGTGTCCACAATTAGTAGAGAGGACTTTTCCCCTCAGTTAAACATTTTAGACACATTAATAAAGTTATTATTATTATTTTGTTATCATTATCATTAAATATTATTATTATTATTATTATTATTATTATTATTATTATTATTATTATTATTATTATTATTATTATTATGTCTTCTGTAACCATACTCCCATGGTGTCTGGTGTTCTAGCCACTACCACCAAGAGAAACTCCAGTTACTAGGGTAATCTCCTGGCTACCACAAGCTGTTTGCAGAGAAATCTGTAACAGCTTGTGTGAGCCATGTGCATATACTACTGCATATTCAAAATTCAGATGTAGCTTGAAAATTATTTACCTTGGCTAAGGTAATTAAGTGATAATTGTGACTCATTCATTTTTTTCTTACTTTAATGAGGCTAAATGTTTTTACACAACATGCTTTATATGTCATAAGACAATTTAATGTTACAGTGGTTTGAATTAAGACTTGCATGAGATCAAGTGATAATTGAACCACTAGCATAACTTGTACAATTAATGAGGCCCTGCCAGGGGGGGGGGGGGGGGGGGTGTCTCAGGTCGCTTGTCAGAATTTTAGAATGTCTTGTGTCTTCGTTTTGCCAAGGCTTCACAACACCGTCAGAAATTTAATGACATACATTTGTCTTTGTCAGTCGTTTGTCGCTATTTCATTTGAGTGCTGTCACTCCTTTTTGGCCCATGTTGCTTGTCCGAATTTACTCTGGCAGGGCCTCATTAATAGCATGGTCCAGTAGTTTAAAAACAAAGGACATGACAAAATAATAACAATGACTTATAACAATTCTTCAATGGACATGTGTAAGTTGTTTGTTGGTAATCGAGTGATTGGCTGATGGAAGGAAGACTTGGCTTGGCAGTAACTACATCGTGGGCAAGTAATTCCATTTCCTGAGTCAACTCCGAGCCCGAGTCACATCTGAGTCCAAGTCAGACCGAGTCACTGGACAGCAATATACCTTTCAATCTCCAGACCATGAGGTTTTGTCTTTCGCAAGTTGTTCACAAGATGGCAAGTAGAAAGTGCAGACGTTCGAGTTGGATTTTTGGCCTGGATTTCCCAGTATGGTTTCGGTTTGATCTATTCCGTTTCTCTTGCGGTTAGTTCCACTCCTGTTTGCTTGCAGTTAGCTCCATTCCGGTTTGCTTGTGGTTAGTTCAGCTCCGGTTCGCTTGCGGCTAGTTTGACTCCTGTTTGCTTGCGATTAGCTTTCATTTGTTGGTTAGAGAAACACTATAGACTATCGTACACATATTTATGCTTACAGCGTCGCTTACAGCAAGCTTTATATTTTCGTAATGAACAAACCGCTGACCAGTGACTCGGCCACTTGACTCGGACTCAGATTTGACTCAGACTCGGAGTTGAATCGGTCAACTGGTGAACTCCATTGTGGGCAAGTTTGTTGGTAGACGTGTAATTGTCTCCCTGAGATGAGGTCATCATAATCACTACCAGGCACAATTTCTTATCTGAAATTTGTGGGTTACTACACTAATTTTAAACTTAAATTAAATGTTTTGAAGTCAACATGTTTTCACATTCAATTCAGTAGAAGAAGTTCTATGTTAACCACCATACAAGTCTCAGTGGACTACATAAAAGCATAAACAATTTTGTTTCATAAATTTCACTTCATACACAAATTAGAAGTAAGCTTATGGATTTGATGTTATTAAAAAAACGACAGAATCCTGACCAATCTTATACATTAAAATAATTTACAAAGGCATAATTGAATTCAGTTAACAGCCTTTTATCTTCAAAATAAAGCAAACTGAATTAACATAATTAGTCACTAAGATATACTAGAGATTGGCTAACAACCTTTTATGCCCACAACATTTTTATTAATTAAGCGATCAGCAAGTTGCTGAAGCTCACCTTCACAGCTTTGTTTCGCAAAGTACACCCTCTGTACCAACCTATGGGTAAAATGGCAGTAAGCTGTTTTTTTATTTCCAGTTACTGAGGAGATCGCTACGAAATTTTAAGTAACTCAGACAAAATATAAATAAACAACCCAAGGCCGATAAATGACCGATATGATCGACAAGTTGATTTATAATATATAATCAATTAATGGTCAACCGATTGAACACAAGCAACAAACACATCAGCGATGAGATACAATATATTAAGTTTGCGACTTAACTTTCGTTCTAAGTAGTACTGGAGAAATCTTACTTGTAAATTATTAAAAGACCCAAATAAAATCCGGAAACCATAAAATCAATAACTTTAAGCGACGATAAAAGGATACTCCAATAAGGAAATATTTGTGACCATCATAAGCTATTTTTATTGACTCAATTCACAAACTCACCTGCGCATTCTTCAAAAATGTGCACAGTCTCGCCAATGGTTAACCGTAATCCATGGGTGACATTACCGTCAAAATTATAAACAACTGCAAGATATGACCAGCAGTCCCATATTAATTCTGATGATCTTTATATGCTCAAAATATCAACAAAAAATACGAAAGCGGATCCGTCGATCAACGCCTACCAACTCCATATTTTGCATCGCTAGTCGCTCTCCAAGCAGCCATATTTCATGCTTGACCCCTTACGCAGACACTCATTTCTATCTTCAAGGAATCAGAGAAGTATGAAGACAATCAAGGGTGTAGATTCGCATTTCTCAAGGCCTTCATTTTACCGCACTCGAGTACGGCGCCATATTTATTTTCTCATCACTTGCAGCCTCGTTTGCGTGACTATCGATACTTACCCTACCCTGGGGAGGATTAAATTGTTCGCATCAGGTATATTCGTAAAAAAGTTTCTACTTTATTTCTTAATTTTTTCATGTAAAGAATTAATATTAACGGTATTTTTTAAAAAGATTTTAATCACATTTCAACCCATGTTTTTAGGGCACTGTTTTTAAAATATTGGATGTCTCTCCAAGATAAAATCCTAATTATAATGTTGTAAAATTGTAATATAAATAATTCTCTACTGCTCCATTGTTACAGTAAGTTTATAGTAGCTTTTGAACCGCAGATACCGCACTGACTCAGTGAATGTCAGTAGTCTAAATCAATTTGATTAATTTATTATTAATTTATAGATTAATATTGAATTCACTCATAACTTTATCTTAATCGTTACATTGCTGTCTTTTTAGATTTTTTTCTTCTTAGCATTGAAGTGATAAAAAATCTTAATAGACTCAAAAAAAATACCAAAAAAAAATTCCGCGCGAAAAAACGGTGGGAGTTCAGCGTGTGACGTCACTGTTTACCCATAATATAAATTCCAAGATGGCGACCCAGAAGGAAGTTGCCCTCAACGGTCGCGAGACGGTTGATTGTAAATCTCCATTACTGAGAAAGCCGGCGAGCCTTGTGTTACCAAAAGATGAACATGTCAGGAAAAAAAGGAAGGCAAGTTTTGAAGCAGAGACAAAACCTCAGCTTGTTCTCGAGAATTTAGGTAAAGCGCGCCGTTTGAGTTCGTCGGAGGAAAGCTGGAACATTACCTCTGTTTCATCCCCTTCTCGCTCACCATCGCCGACTAAAGCAGCGAACAGCTTAAAGACAACCTTAAAGAAGATTAAAAAAGAAGGTAAGAGATCTTTTCAATGCTATTTTTGCTTATCTAGTAGCAGTTGGGATTAAATCGTTTAGCGAACGAAGGGGGGCTTGCAAAAAGAACCAAATTTGTTTATTCTGCCAACCACGATGGCCAATTTTTTTTACAATTTTGCGAGCTAAATTACATCCGATTGTTAAATTATAAAAGGACAAAGACTCTTTAGCATTTATAGATCGCAAAAATGCGTTGTAGTGTAAATTGCAGTGGTGAAAAACACGCAAAGCCACTGCATAACAGCAAATATGTTGTTGACTTGGGCATTGTGCAACGACAGTCGTACGTTGACATGACAGAATCGAAAGCTTCGGTAATGTGTTGGGAATTTAAATTTTTGTGTCCCTTTTAGTAAGAAAAAAATTCGTAGTGGCTACTACCGATTCATCATCAGTTCTTTTTTTAGCGTATTTCCGATCCGTTTGTGATAAATCCGTAAAATCGGCATACATGTAAAATTGCACGTGTTTTCCATATAAACACAACACTTGGACCTGTTTTGCATAACGTTGCGACACCGAAAACTGTGCTAGTATACAAGAAGATATATAAAAACTTAACTTATACAGGGAAATGGGAAAGTAATAGCTATGAAATGGGTATTTTGTGCCGTTTCTCACGATCATAACATTCTTACGCAAGTTTTTGCATAATTTATTAAGGTTATTCCACTGAAATACGAGTCATGTTGTCTCTGCACTGAGATTTTTGTCAAAGTTTGCCTGTTACTATAAGTTGTTTGTCTTATAGAAAATTAATTTTTTAAATAAAAATGGGGTTTACCATACTTTTTTAGGAGCGACAGCACCTTTTTTCTACTCAATAATTCCTTATAATATCATCAGAATTATATTCTAACATCAGAGTTATACATGTATTATCAGTCATATTGATCATCAGTTTTATTATAGTTATATATTTATGCGAAATAAAACTGATATAAACTTGCTAATGACGGTGCTCTCCGACACTGCTTCTATGATTGCTAGTATTGCAATGAAATCCTCGTGTCTATGAACTATGTTAAATCACAGTTATTTTGAAATTCTCTTGCATTATGGATCATGGATAAATTTCATTGGCTAGGATATCTTATGATTACCATGTCGTTAGTAGTTGCTTAATCAATACTTTGTGATCTGAACCGTAAAACTACTGAGCCATTTCTTACTAGCTGTCTAGATCTAAAATTTATTAATAAGATTAATATTCACTATAATATCATCAGAGTTATATTGACAATTCATGCTAAATTCAGGAATCCAACAAATTTATTGTTTCTTATTCTACACTGGGAATTGGTCTATATATTACAGAAAGAAGTTATTGCTCAATGGAAAACAAGAGCAAAAAACGATAGGTCTCCATACTCCTAAATGAGAAAATAATAATGATAATAGGTAAAAAAGGTTAAGTCTCCATACGCGCCTAGTGTCCCATCAGGCCGGAGCTAATCATGGTTTCCATAGCATGAAGCGACTAGGAGTATTTCTACTCCTCCCTGGATGGGATGCTAGTCCATCCCAGGGTTACCCCCAGCAGTAAATTCGCTGGTACCCATTTATACACCTGGGTGGAGAGAGGCACTATGAGAGTAAAGTGTCTTGCCCAAGAACACAACGCAGTGCCCCAATAAGGGCTCGAACCCGGACCGCCCGATCCGGAGTCCAGCGCACTAACCATTAGGCCACTGTGATAAACATCGCTGACTTTTGATTGCTTAATATTCAACCACAGTCTTGCAGCTATACCATGTCTAGTACAGGTTCAGACCCTATATACCTTTTTCAGGGCAGAGGGGACAAAACCCATACCCTGTCCAGCGGCATGCCCCTGTATAGACCATAAAAAATAATAATTATGGGAGTACCCCCCCACATTGTCTATTAAATGTCCAGTCATTAAAACTTCGTGTATCAAATGTTTTGCTTGCTTTCTTTTGTTGGAACCATTTGTATGGGAAATTGCATGCCAGTTCAATTTTTCATAACTGGGCACAGTGCAGAAGCCATTGCAAACACAGACAACTCAGCAAATTCAACTGATTGCTCCATCGCAAACTTCCGCTCGCTATTTGCAAGATACAGTGGTCCAACTAGTGGCAATTGATCTTCTTTCCCTGTTGCTTCCTTGGGACAAGCAAGAGCATCGTCAGCTCCACCGACTAAGCGTAAGAAGACTGGTGTTCCCTTCGTCGTGAAGTTGAATTCGCTGAGTTGTCTGTGTTTGCAATGGCTTCTGTACTGTGCGGGGACGGACTGCTGTTCCTGTCGATCTAACTCGATAAGAGAGACTCAGCCTGCCGCAACAGAGAAACAACGGTAGAAAAATGTCTTCCGCCGTTCTCCGACTGTTGTTCGTGTTCCGCCTTATTGAAAAGGAAGGAGGAATAAATTATCTTTGCCTGGGAAAATAAATTAGTAAACTATGTAACCAGGCTTGCTCGGCCGTACTGGGTACCAGGATTTGACGTTGTATAACATTCGAGGTTTTGTGTGCGCAGTGACAGAAAGGATTTAGCACTTTGACATTCGATTTGGTGACATTCAAAGAATAATCGGTAGTTCCGAAAGTGATGTGACAGGAGAGAATTTAGGCATTTCAGGATTTGATTGGAGAGAACTAAATTTGAAGTTGATCCGAAATTGTGATCAGTGTAGAATTTATTAACTACTGCCGAATTTGATGTTACAAAATATAATTTGGAACGAATTTGAATCAATGTTACCGAATTTGATGTGACAAAATAAAAATTGTTGTTTCCGAATTTGGGGACACAGAACTAAAGTTGGAACATATTCGAAAAATTGATATACCACAATTTAGTACGACAACATGAAATTGAAGTAGTCAATTTTGGCGGGGATCACACGCCATACATGGGTTGTTTTGTTTGGAGATTGTTTAAGAGTTTTTACTGTATTGTATGTTTGTTAGGATGTTTGTTCTCTGAAAGATTGGTTGTTGTTTGCAGGAAAGTGTGAATTTACTCCATCCGCACCAGAGATAATTTCTCACAATGACTTGAAACTTAAAATCAAGAGAAACTCAGGTAATGACGCAGGGTGTAATATCTTCACGAGACTGGTAGAACAGAAATCAGGATAGAAGTGCTGTGGTGCTTGTATAAAAATTCAGACTACTGTACTTTGGTTTAATTGTGTGACTTTGATCAGTGTTTTAGTGGAGTACATGTGGGCTAAATAATTTGACTGACTGTACTATGCTGTCCTAATAATTATCCAGGATTATTCAGGCTAACATTGTCAGATATCATAACAAGAGTGAAAAGCATTTTAGTCTGTAATTTACAGAGAAAAACAGGCAATAATACACGTACATTTCAACATAATTGCCAACAATGTGATTACTGTACTTACAGTACAATTGTTTACTTTACATGACAGTATGTACAGTGTACTTATAATGGTACAATAGAATTACTTACATGTACACTGTACTCCTACAGAGTTATAAAATGGCACAATACTATGATGTTACAAAATATTTTGTGGTTCTATTATACCCTGGTACAATTTTGCTATTTCCATTTGTGGTCATAATGGAGCTAAAATTATCACTAAATTGCTTCACTCATTCACAAGATACACCTCAAACACCAAGGTGAAGATATTAACTGAATTATTCAAAGGAGAGCAAAGTGTAATTAGTTTTTAGTGATTTATGGGCAGAGTTTGAAAACGTCTGCCAGATGTTTTCAATTTTTGATTGAGATCTCATGCCTGTATAATGCATGATAATAAAGCTTTAAAGCCAAACGTTAAAGCGCAGTTGATGGAGCGTGACGCTTGAGGCCCATGCTGGGTCTTTACTGTTTATGTCTTATCGTGTTATGTAACGCAATGGATCTTTATGCCTTTCTTGTCTCCAAAGAACAATGATTATAATAGCCTTGTATGTATACATGTTGCAACACTGTCTAGTACTATTTTATCGTGCGTTTTGTATGGCTAGTCTTTTAAATATCGCTATTTATGTCTCGTTTAAGACCGCAGGAGATCATTACTTTCTTTGGTACACAATATACCATTGGGCTAAACCCAGACAGCTGTCTGGCTATATAAAAGTTTAGGTTTAAACTTTACCATCATTCGCTAGCTCTATCGCTACTGTTACTGTTAGTAAGCCTAGGAACTGCGACATTAATACCTCTTTTGTTACTATGGTGGACTAATATTTAATAAAATTTTTAGGTGTCCATTAATGTAAATATTTCTTTTGAGTTTTGATTTTTTGAAGTGATGCTCATGATACATGTACTGCCCCTTTAACAATGTCAACTGAATAAGTGCTATCATTCAAACATACTAGTAACTACTAATCCTACAATCTTGGACAAAAGTGTTGAAACACTTGGCCAAGTATCTACTAATTTAGGAACCACAGATTAGTTTTTAAACCCCCCCTCCCCCCATTTCAATGTTGTCAATGCTGTCGTGTTGTGCAAACAAAGCCTGGCGAACCGCAAACCCCATGAAACAACATTGAGTAGGGGGAGAGGGGGATAAAATACCTTCTACCTGCCTGCAATTCAAGGAACTTGCGAAAAATGCACTAAATATTTTCGTTTCAACTAGTTTTGTCCAAGATTGTATAAAATGTTCCAAGATTACTTAATCAACAAACAAGTCATGACTAATACATATTGTTCTTGGTTTCCTCAGTTGATACGAATCATGAGAGTAATGGTGCCGCTAAACTCAATGGGGGATCAGATGTCAAGAAAAAGAAGAAGAAACACAAAGACCATCATCACCACCATCATAACCATGAGGAAGAAAAGAATTTTAACGACAAAGATTATTCTATAAGGTTAAATCCCAAAGAAAAGACTCGTTTGTCACATCTCATTCACACAGAAGTTGATGCTAATGGGGGTGCTTCAGTCCTCCATGTTTATACAGATGAAATTGCGGGGTTAAGAGAAGAAAAGTTGCAGAAATTTGTTAAACTTTTTTTCCGTGAAGTCTTTGCTGAAAAGAGTGAAGGTGTCCCGAAAAATGTAATGGGCATTGTTCACAATGCTGCGGCATATCTGCCTGAACTTGTCAAATACTTTGGAGTGAATCATCCAAATTTGGCCATCAAGGTGTCATCACTGTATAAAAAGTCAGATATTGAGACTTTAAAAATGGCAGAATTCTGTCAAAGAGTGGAATCTTCATATTCTCATGGGACATATCGATCAGGACCCTTACTGCAGTTTAGCTTAGTTGGAACAGTGCAAGAGGAAAGTGGAGGGTATTTCCCTGAATTTCTAGACCTTCTTGAACAGTGTTTGTTTCTAAAGGAGACAATGCCATGGGGAAGTTTCTCTGCATTAAAGTTAAGTGAACGAAACAAAAGCAATGATGGTCCCATTCTGTGGGTTCGACCTGGAGAGCAGGTTGTACCTACAGCAGAATCCAAGTCTCCGTACAAAAAGCGAAGGTAAGTGCATTTTATGTTTGACAATGCCTCAACAATTGCTCCTTCTGTTGGGGTTTTGACCAAACCAATCAACATGTATAAAAAGTTGTGTCTGATAGCCAAATTTTGTCAGATACGTTTGTATCTTATTCAGTACCTATTCAGATGAAGCAAGGACCTCCAGCTAGCATGCAGTGGCACCAACTCGAACATGTGTTTGTTCGCACCCTGGCCAGTGAATAACGGTGACATACAATGTATCATTATGTAACTTCAATTTTTGTTCTTCTCCTTTTCTTTTATCAGAATTGGTGTAAATGAACTTCAAAATCTGCAGTATCTACCCAGAGCCTCTGAACCGAGAGAAATTCTTGCCGAAGACAGAACACGGTGTCATGCTGATCATGTTGGACATGGTTTTGACAGGCAAACTACTGCAGCTGTGGGCGTCTTAAAAGCTGTCCATTGTGGAGAAATGTAAGGGGTTGTCACTTTATTTTTTGATTGTTTCTTATATTAAATGCCTTAGGTAAAGGGTTAAGTCTGTATACGAGCCTAGTGGCCCATCAGACTGGCACTTATCCATGTTTCTAGAGAATGAAGCAACTAGGAGTATTTCTACTCCCCCCTGGATGGGATACTAGTCCATCCCAGGGTTAACCCCAGCAGTAAATTCACCAGTACCCATTTATACATCTGCATGGAGAGAGGCACTATTACAGTGTAGTGTCTTGCCCAAGAACAAAATGCAGTGCCCTGACTCTGGACCACTCAATGTGGAGTGGAGGCCAGCACATGAACCATTAGGCCACTACACCTCCCAGATAAATGCCTTAATAGGGACTAAATTCACTGAAATGGTGGAAAACATGTTATGACATTTAATTTGTACCATGCACATACATATTGATGATGGCTTGTTTTCTTGTTTTCCAGTTCTTCTGCCAACAGAGATTGCAAAGATGTGGTGTGTTTTAGTGCTGAAAACTTTAATTTTCTGGCCCAGAAATTGCAGTTGGATCTTCATGAACCTCCAATTCAACAGGTACTTAAATTTAGGAAGCACATAAGTTTATTTTAAAATTAATGATGGTGATAATAGTGATTTATCTGGGAGAAAGCACTATCAATCATTTGAACTTGCAACTGAGTTGATACATGTACAGTATATTGAATTTGTCATAATAGGATGCACCCTTCAGCTAAATCATTATTACTAGGTTTAAGCTTGCATTCTTACTGTGAGGGTTTCCTATAAGAACCAGTAGAGTGGTAGAACTGCAGTCAGAAATTTGGATTTGCAGCATTTTGATTTTCAACACACGATCTGAAAAAATTGTCATGTGATCTGCATTTATGAGTGTATTGTCAACAATGATGTGATTTTTAACGGTCACTCCATTTCCATGTAAACTTAACATTGTTTTCCAGAATTTGTAGGAACAGTAATGGCGTTATTGAACCAAAAGGGTTAGAAAACACAAGATGTTTTAAAGTCCTAAAGGACTCTATACTGTTTTGCAGCAGAAAGTATTTGAAAGTCAAAAAAACTTTGTGTTGGCTTTTCCAATGAATAAATACTAATAGTGTCCACTATTAGTATTAGCTAAAGTTATTCACACGATCTAGATTGATGCAGCACAAGACAACATTTTGTGATGCAATTTACCACTCTAGCAGGATTGTATATAAGAGCCGGCAGCCGGTAAACTTTACCAGTTACTCTGCAAGGTTCTGCTGGCTACTTCAGTTGCCAACTCAGGACAAACATGTAATACAGACAAACCATAGTCAGTAGAGGGAACTATGAAGATAGGAAATAACTTGTTTGGCTGAAAAACCTGACGTAAATAAAAATATGCCTCCTTACCTTTTTAGATAACATACAAAAAATTTGTAACCCAAAAGCAGGAAACGAAATTCCCGGCGGCCAAAATCTCGCCGGGAATCTTGCCGGAAATCTTGGCGGGAAGCAAAATTCCCGGCGGCCAAAATCTTGCCGAGAATCTCGGCGGGAAGCGAAATTCCCGGCGGCCATAATCTTGCCGGGAATCTCGCCAAGTCACGGCGGTAAGAGAAATTCCCGGTGGCCAAAATCTTGACGAGATTCATGGCAAGAATCCCGGCAAGATTTTTGGTAACTGGGAATTTCTATCCTCTGCGAGATTCATGGCAGGAATTCTGGCAAAATTCATGGCTGGAATGATAGACTCAGCGTAATTAATGCAAAACATATACATGTGACTAGTTATGAAAGCCGCCTGCAAAACAAAAAAGTAAAAACGACGTCGGTGGCTGAATAAGCAGGATTGATGAAATTTAGAGCTGTCGAGGTTAAAACCGAAGCTAATTTGGCGTTTCACTTACCGACAAAGTAAACACACTCAGATCATGAAATATGACTCCACAAGTGCGCTGTATCAAAACAACATCATTTATTTCCAGAAAAAGATCGCCACAGTTTTACTAACAAGCAGATATAATTTTAACTGGGTAAGAGAAATTATGTTAGCTTAAGTTCATGGGAAATGACAATTAAACGGAAAGTGAACATCCTTGTGTAAAATTTGTTGAAAGGAAAAACATCATCATTTACAAAAACATAAGGGAACTAACCTTTCCCTCAAGCGAAGGAACATGTCATGATGTGATCAATCTACCAAATGGGCAAATTTTCTGTTGAAGCTGCGAAGAAGCCACTGAAGACGCACAGTCTTTTTCGAAGCTTTCGTAAATGATAAATAATATTTCAGCTTAAAGTTGACGTCCCGGCCTTAAAATAGCATCAACTTGTAGGACCGTCCTTAATGTTTATCGGATTTTTATCTCCATCCACTGTTCAAGTTTTGCAGTTTACTAGAAAGCACAGTTCAGCTTCGTTGCTGGTGTTCATTCAACAAACCTCGTAACGAACCGCACAAAATGTCCATGCTGTCGCTCGAATTAACAAGCAATTTCCAACAGCTTCAACCAAGGATCTTTTCCCTGAAGATAGGCCGATTCTAAACGTAAGCTATTAATAAAAGCAATCAAACAACACATTTTTCCAGTCCTGATTGTGAAGAATGAGCAGCCAAACTAAAAAAGTTCTGAAAATTTTTCTTCTGCTCGCGGGATGGCGTGTACGATGGCGTGTACTATGTCCCATGTGACCTAAATCAGCCAATCGTATTGCTCGGTTAACGATTTTGGCGGGAATGAAGCGGGAAGCGTTCGCTCTGTGTGTGGTCTGCGGCAAGATAAACTGAAAAGAAAACTTTATTTTGACTACCATCTACGGTACCAAAATTAGAATGCCATCTCAAAGCAACTTTTCAACACGATTGATCGTCATTACAGCGATTGCAAGTGGAAGATCATCGCCAAGTGAAATAGTCATTGGAAGCCTCAAAGGTAAGGCTATTAAAAGGGAGCAAAAAGAAAATTATGAAAAGCCAACAAAATGTCAAAATAAGCAAAGAATCTAATATCTTTTAATTTAAGCACGCGCCTCTTCGTCGCGTCATCAAGGGTGAAAGAAGGTATCTGGCGCCACTTCGTCTAGTCTTGTCTGGATAAAACTGATAATAATCTTCCCACGTGGGAATTACGTCCTGACACGTACGTTTTTTCACTTTCGATATTTGAAATTAAACAGGTCGACTACGAAGTAGTTTAGTTTATTTCATCAATCCTTCCAGTCAAGATTTGCATTCCGACCACGAAAGCTTGTGAGAATTTCCTTCCAGTAAGACTTGAGTTTTCGCCGGGAACACTACCGAGATTTATTCCCGCAGTGTTTTTCACCAGTAATTTTTTCTTGACGGGATCCCGGCAAGAATAAAATTCCCGGCGAGATTCTTGCCGGGAAACGTGGCGAGAATTTTACCCCGGCGGGATCCCAGCAGGAAAGTTTGCCGTCTTGGCGAGATCCCGGCGGGAGGTCTACCCGCCAGCGTGACGGGAATTTTTCCCGGTTGGGATCCCGGCGGGATATCGCCGCATTGGCGGGATCTTGGCGAGATCTTGGCAAGATCCCGGTTCCCGCCGGGATTCGCGGCGGGATCCCGCCGGGATCCCGGTGACTTTTTTACAAGGGAATGTTTGTGACTGTTTTTTTTTTTACCAAAACCTTGCTATGGTAGCAGGAAAGAATGTACAATGGAACTTTTTTTCCGCCACATTGGATTTCAAATGCAAACGCTAGTGCGAGGAGAGGACTGGGAAAGAGAGTTTTTTGTTGTGCAGCACATATTTTGAAGAAAATGCCAGGAAAATCGGTTTTCCGGTGTTCACTTTTCAAAATTTCCCATTCTTCGGTTCAGAGCCTATTGAATTGGTCCTCTGGACCCAAAACCATGTACTTTGCGGAAAACTCCAGTTACTCAGAAAGCTAAAGAAAACCCCGACTCTAGTGGTTTTGATAACAAGTATTAAAGGGGCTTTGTCACGGATTTTACCAGATTTTTGAACAGCCAAAATATATATTTGAGTTGCAGAAAACCTAAAAATAATGGTCCATTTCTATTAAAAATTGCTATATTAGAGCAATAAAACTGTTAACAAGCGTCTTTGGCTGCGGATGGCTCAGATGGAAATGGATTGCAACTTGAAAAATTAAGGCTTAACTTATCAAGTTGTTTCCGAGCGTCTTCAAAAAATCGATACTTTTAGCTGTAGCTTGATTTCTATCCACAAATTAAGGTAATGTCTTCCCTGTGACGTAGCTCCTTTAACATGGTAAAAAAAAATTGTGTAATTGTAGTCAGGTGATAACATAGTTTCTTCGTGGTTTGTCACTGACTGTTTTTTGATGTTACTTTTACAAGACATTTTGGCTAATGCTTAAGCCTACTTCAGAAGAAGGCTTAAGCATTAGCCGAAACATCTTGTAAAAGTAACATCAAAAAGCAGTCAGTGACAAACCACAAAGAAACTATTAACACGGTCACTGATGCCATTATTCATTTCTCACTTCAGTGTGTTGGCTGGGTGGATGATGCAAAACTTAATCAGCTAAGAAGAGATGGTGTGAAATATTCCAAGTTTTGTCTGCGAGATAATGACATCTACTTCATTCCTCGTAACGTTATTCACCAGTTTAGAACAGTAACAGCATGTACAAGCATAGCCTGGCATCTGAGATACAAGAATTACTACCCAGAAGTGAAGGAGACGGAAAAGACAGCCGAGCAGTGAGGGACAGTTGTGTAAGTGTTCCCTCTCACCTGTAGCTCTTGAGCAAAAATCGCTACATGTACATCGATATGCACACAAATGTAATTGTCATAACTTGATAGACATACAGTCAACTAATGAAAACCTCTCTTCAAAAGTTGCATGTGAACCAGGTCCCTATAATACGCTGTATATTTATAAGTTGTTGATTCTTCTACATGTACAAGCTAGAAAACCTCTTAAGTGAACAGCCAGAGCTGGTCTCAAGTATGTCTGCTTCAGAGGGAATTAGTTTGTCGCACAGTACAGTCTACAATCTGGGAATTTAGTACCATTTTTGACAAGTGCTATTTGAGTAGTTTAATTAGCAATAGTCACCAAAACAAAGTTAAAATCAGGTTTAATTCCAGAAAGCAGAGTACCCAAATAACGGTAGTTCCTATTAAGTGGTTGGTTACCTACATAAGTGGTTATTGTTTTAGACTGAATGACTAGAAGTAGATTTGCTATTTCAACTCGATGGAATACTTGCACTACGAGTCCAATAAAATGAATTCAAGTGCCAGCACTCCTCAAAATATCATTTCATGTGATGTACATGTACATGTACTCAGGGCACTAACTAAAAAAGGGTACTTTTTTCCCTGCTGAATGTACACTGTCACTAATACACTGTGTTGGGTAGCTTGTTATGTGGCATCTAATCTACTGTAATTATAATTATTTAAGTTAGTAATAATTATGATCACCCTTTTACTTTAATTACATGTACTTTAACAGTTAAATATGTTTTCTCTAGTAGCATAAATTAAAGTATTGAGAATCCAAAGTAATTAAAATACTACAACCAAAGAACCTTTCGCTGAAATATGTGTGGGTATATCCTTTTGAAGACTACATTACAAGTGATATGATTTTTAGATGGAATGTTTGGGTTGGTGAGTCAGTAGAGAAAGTAATTACATTGATTGATATTTTCTAACAGAACACTTTTGCAATAATTATCATTTGAATGTCATTCAGCATCCTTTCAATCAAATCAATTGAAACCTTTTTCTAATAAAACAGCAAAAAAAAAGCAAACCTTATCAATAGAACCTGCTTGAACCCAATAGAACATGGACGACTAGTAGCTGTTGTCAACATCTTAAAGGAGCTACGTCACGGACAACGCATCTTGAAAAAACTGGCAACTTTTTTCAAGTTTGTTGATTGTAATCGCTCTTAATCTTCGTCAGTTGAAACCATCCTTGGTTATTTTCGAGTTTTCATTATTCCGTTGGTGTTTTCTTATGTTAGAAAACTATTATTTCAAGGTTTCCTTCAATTTCAAAGTAATCAGAAAAATGACTAAAACATCGTGACACTGCTCCTTTAAAAAGTTTTGTATTTACTTCTACTAAAAACGAGAAGTTTACGAAATTATACCCATAAATAAAAAGTGAACCAGTATTGACTCTTTACATTCATCTGCTGCAAATCAGTGACAACAGCCTTCTTTAAGCTGATTTCAAGACACGGTAGTTAAAAAACTACAGTTGACTGTAATGAATAGGCTCTGTCTTGTGACCACTGCAAAAAAAAAAATCCAACTTTTAATGTGTTCATTTTCACTGACATGAAAACTGAGAGAATTCAGCAAATTTATTCAGTCTCTCACAGGTTTGAAGCAGATCAGAGCATGTACATGTCTCAGAACTTAATGCAGGGAACTTAGAACTTAGATATAAAATGGCACAGCATATTTGAATAATGAATATAATTTACCCACAAACATAAAATTACTTTTGCAATGTGTCAGTGGGGAAAACTTCAAATTGAAACAAAAAGGTATGGTTGGCTTTTAGTACCGGTACTATAACCTTGTAAGATTTACTGAAAAGCTGTCGAGGGAACTGTAGGTCAGGGTTGCAGTGGATTCAGCCATCAGTAGAACATAGTTAAGGGTATTATTTCACAATTATTTCAAAGTGTAAAGATTATATATTGTATACTGAGTAGTCATCCAAAGGAATCAACTTGATTGTCTGGTTAGCTCCGAAATTGTTTACCATAAGTGTCAGTCACGTAACATAATTTGGACCTCTGTTAATCCAGCCACCAAAATCTGGTGATATTTAATAAGAGGGCTCTTTAAAAGTGACTGACTGAGATTTTTCTGCATCAAAAATGATGCTGTATTAACTACATGTAGCCATGTTAACAAGGTAGCTAACCATTTTCTAAACAATATTGTCATGCACTTAATTAGTGTTAATGTAATTGTGATCAAAATTACGTGTAATTAATTCTTAAAAGTGAGAATCGTATGATGATTTTGAGTCGCTATCACGTTTTTTCATCATGTTACGTCTTAATGATCATTGCAGCATTGTCTGATTCCTAACTTGTTATCAACTTTTTTTTAATTTACTGAATTTTTGTAGAGCTTGACTGGTACCTCACATAATAGCCTGCCTAGTTGTAAGATTGAATAACCTGCTCACCTCTGAAAGATAGAAGTGACTTGGAATGAAATTCTCCCAAGTGGAATTAGAGGCAATATTTGAAGAACAGTTATGAGAATTTGGATGTCAAGCTAATATTCATACAACTCAATAGTCTATTTTGTAGCCATTACTTGGGCTGTTACACAACATTCCTACCAAGCATTGCGTGACAGTCGCACAGTTGTGCGAATGCAATTGAGCCTACCATTGTGGCTGTAATAGAAGAAACAAATCACCCTTTTGTATGTAAAAGAAAAATGTACGTATAAGGAACAATACTTTGTTTGGAAAAGTTCAGTTACAAAGCAACCTTTGTAACTGAAATCAGGTCAGTTTTTTAAGTCTCACTGAAAATTAGCATAACCCAGTAGCCGACTAAGGGCAAATTTGCAATCTGATTAGCTACACAGTCACCTACGTACTAATGATTAATGGAAAAACTTCAGTAGGTGCATACATTTTTTAGTGTTATAACCGAATCAAACCCTCAATAAATTAGTTTTATCAATATTTGATGTGCGATAAATCAGCCACTGGGTTTGTTAAAACAATTCAAGCACTTGCTCTCTCTGTTTTGATCATCTTTAACAGTTGGCAAAGGCTTTGCTCCTTTCCGAACATCAGCTGACAGAAACCAGTGGTGGGCAGTCCAATGTTGTGATTTATAATACAGTCGAACCTCTTTAAACACCAAAGGGACAGGGAAAAGTGTCCATATAAATTACATAGGTAGAGTTAATATGAATTTTTGCCACTGTCGAACCAAGTGCACTGTCCATACTAGGGAAGTGTCTGTATTTTAGAGGTGCCCATAACGAGAGGTTCGGCTGTACTTCCTAATGGCTGTAACCTTACTTTAGATAATTACCCTAAAGTTCTGGTGAATCATTTGCGTAGAAATTATATTCATATTATTTCAGAGATAAATATTGCTTAATTGACACGTATTTAATTAAAGAAAGTACAAAACCTAGTTTCATAGGAAAGATCAATCCGTATGGAAGATTACGTGACACTAGCAGTAGTCACGCTATTCATGGTGTGACATGCATGTGACAGTGAATGTCTATCCCATGTTTACCTTGTTCACGTGAAGACAAAACGCAAGGACTGTGTTGAAAAGTTGAAAAGTATTTATTAGTAGATTGAAAGAGTTGTTAACTTATTATCATTGTAAATAGTGTTTTTATTCTCATTAAAAACTGGTTTTAAAGTTGGCGAGTGTAATTTTGCTTTTCAGTTGATCTCAAAAGCCTTCCAGAAACTAGGATTTTGTGGGATTGTTTTGGTAGGCAGTGTGAGCTGAGTGGTTTGTGGTTGCCTTGGAAACCATTAACCAATCATGCTCACTCAAGTTACCAAAACAATCCCAGAAATCTCAGTGCCTAAAGCTTGTGTTCAGTCTCCCGAAGCTCCAGAACGTCGAATTCGGTGTTATTCAAAATTAAAGCCACGGGAGTTTGAGCCAAGTTTTATTTTAGTTATTTTTATATCACGGTTATTTCCATCCTCGTCCCCATAGCCCTTTTCGCTTCTCTTAGCTGGCGGGGTCTTTGGCACGAGAGAATCGAAGGTCTCTGGAGACACAGGAATTCCAGTCCTAGATTCTAGGACTTCCGGTTATCATGTATGCAGTTGTGATGTTACTAAAAACTATGTGGAACAGTCTTGGCGTTTTTTACTTCCGTTCAAGACTTCTTTGTTTTCAACAGCCAATCAAAATAATTTGAGAGCCCTTCGTTTCTCGTGCCAAGGCCCTGCCGGCTAAGAGAAGCACAAAGGGCTATGGGAATGAGAATGGGTTATTTCATTGGTTTATAGAGTATGTAATGTATGGTGCGTGAACTGCTTCAAAGTGGTTTTCCACTGACCAACGTGAAACAAAGGAAATCTTGTCAAGCAAATCGCAACAAATCGAAGCGCAATTATCTCAATGAACCAATCAGCAGCATGCTACTGGTGAAAAGTAAGTCATGATTGGGTTTGATATTGTGCTCCTGAAAATGACAAGTTTGCTCTTATTGGCTCGAGCACTTTGCCCAATCCATGGCACAAGTGATTTGACTGATTTGAGTTTAGCAAACCTCCGAATCAAAGCAGGAAATTCTTTTGACAGTCGATCGATATTCACTCCTTTTCCGAATTGCTGATGTCAGCTCCAACTGCCTTTTCAAACGAATTATATCTAAAAAAAATAACGACGATAACCACACAGGAAAAATAATTCCTTTTTATTCCTCCCCATACTATTATATAGCACAACAACCATTGCTTACTAGTTGTGCAAGGTCAAAGCATCTCGCTACAGCTTAAGTGTAGAGTTAAGAAACGCTCATACCGTATTTCCTGTATTAAACCACGAAGAGGGGATGGGGAGGGGGGTTAAAGGGGCAGTATCACGAGAGGTCTTCTAAGTTTTTGTGTAAACTATGCTAGAATTAAAAAGGTGCACTCACTGGTCAACAAAATCAGGCCTTAAAACAACAAAAAGGCATTAATTCACACAATAATAGGTGAACAAACCATAATTAATGGTTTATTTAGTGATTTTCCTCCAAGGTTGGGCAACTATTAGTGGATTCTGAATTAATACCAGCACCTTCACTGGATTTTCAAGTAGCATTAAACCTTGGTGAGAGGGAAGGGGTCATTAGAAAGAGGTGGTTTTCAACGTCGTATTTGAAAAAATGCTGATAGATATTCACCATCATAAAAAGTTACAGTGAAACCGAGTTGATGGGGAGGGGAGGTATTTTTCATCCCCGAAAAGGAAGGGGAAGCGGCTATATATGAACGGGGACAAAGGAAATACGGTATGTTTAATAACGTTTTGTGACGATAATATGTAATCTTTATTGTTACTGGCCTTTACTGTTTTAAAATAAAAAATAGGTAGATATATTTTTTTCAATTAAACAATAACTGCGAACCACAGTTCAGCCCAAAATTCCCTGTCATTGATATGCACGAAAAATTAAATTATTAACGTTATAGTACGTCTTGTAGTGTTTGCTGGGTCAATACGAGAATGCAAATTTCTATCATCAACCCTGAAAGAAAATAAACAAAACAAGGCTATCAGAAGAGTTGATAGAGATGGATGGAGGGGGGAGGGGTGCACTTAATGTTTGGGCATTTTTAATTCAAAAAGGACAAATTAATGACATTGATGTTTTTACAGCACGTAAGGTAAAAAAAATGTTCTTTTTGCACAATCAAAACCATGACCGCTGAAGAATTTAGGGTTTATGGTGTTGAGGCAAATAACAGTTTCTTTGGGATTTTAACATTCTATAGCAGCTTTTAAACCGAAGAAGAAGCAACAAAAAACGGCATACCATCAGCTTCAAATTCAATTAAAAGTGCAGCATATGGTATTTAAACATACAAGTATGAAAATAATAACTAAATTACTTTGCGCCGGGCAAATACTATGCTGTTTGCAAAAACAAGAAGAGAAGACCTTATTTTGCTAGTAATATTTCTCACCTTCATTTGCATCCATAAAGCTCGACTCGTAAACATATCTGGTTATACCAGAGAGTCGGAAGGATTCTCACAAAACGAGCTCTGAACGGTGTTCGAAGGGCGTTATACCGAACGGAGTTCGCGTCCCAATTTCCGTTTAGAAACTACAGTAAAAAATAAAAAGATTGAAATCAATACAGAGGCAGAAAAGTCCTAGAGCTAACAATGTACATTATGGAGAGCAAAAAATATCATGTAACTGATTTTGATGTGTTTAGGTACTGCATTCTTTTTACTTTTATGCAATCACGAGTTCAAGTAAAGAAAAGAAACTGAACTTTTACTGAATCGCAATGGTACGAACGAACGAACAAACGAACGAACGAACGAACGAACGAACGAACGAACGAACGAACAAACGAACGAAAGAACGAACGAATGAATGATATTAATTTAAGTGCCAAGGAGTCTAGCCGAGGGTAAAAACCCTCTACTAATAGGGGACTATAAAAAAGCAGAAACCGATACAACGTAGAAAAGTTATAAATTTGTGTACTATATTTCGGCTGGCCAAACCAGCGTTCTTCAGGTACAATGGGAAACCTGAAGAAGGCTGGTTTGGCCAGCCGAAATATAGTACACAAATTTATAACTTTTCTACGTTGTATCGGTTTCTGCTTTTTTATAGTCTTCATTTTTCTATTTTAAACCGATCAGATCATTATTGATCCAACGTATACCAGTAGGATCATCGTCCACGGTTGCTTGCTTGTTTAAACACTAATAGGGGGCACTTAAAATAAATAAAATAAATTATAAGTAATAAAAATTCGTTTTTCAACTGCCACCCATTCTCGTCATTCTCTTCTCAGCTTCCCATTCGTCGCACAGGGAACATAATTGCTCTTATTTTAAATCACAACAGTTTAATTGTGTCTTGTAGTCTTACATTTTGAGAAATTTTTTCAGGCGTGGCTCGTGAAAAAAAGCGTGTTAAATAATTCACAAACTGATTGACCACCATTGTCGAGGCCCATGGCCATGGCCAGCGAGGCTCTGGGAACGAGAATGGATGTTTCACTTTGAAGAACGTTCCTAAAATAAAGGTCTACAACAAAACCGGCATTTATTGATAATGCAATTTGATCCTAACGGCGGAAGCGACCAAAACATAAACAAGTAAAATATTTTAAGCTCTGAGCGATAATGCCGCTGACCTGTATGTTTGTAGCCCAGCTGTACACGTTTCCACTGTCACTGCTCTGGACTTTGTACCCTGATACCCAGGCTTTCGCAAAATAGCTCGCCATCCCTTGTGTGGCAATTGCTGTAATCTTGTGTCTTGAGCCTAAGTCGATCTGTGGAATGCATTACAATAATAGAAAACTGAAACTTGACAACGGTAGCGGGACAAGTACCTTAACGATTCAACCACCCGCCCACCCACAAACCCCCGGCCTCTTTCTATGCGGACCTCCCGCAAAGTGTCAAAACTCCTATATGGGGGATCAAGGAATTGGTTTACGGTAGCTCGCTTGGAATGAAAGTTTGCACATTCTTGACAAGACTTTCTTTCCGTTTTTAATTCCACAGTGTTCCATATTAACTAATCGGTTTTTATATTCCCTTGTTTTTCAGTTACCACGCTTGGCTTGCCAAAAGAAACGTATTTATATGTATTCATTAACTGGCAACTTTGATCTTCCGAGATTGTAGTCTAAATATGTGAACTGTTTTATCTCCCTTGGGATGTTGTCCTGGGAAAACCATATCCTAGTCTTTCAACCTTGTTTGTCAATTGAAAGTAAAAAAAATATAAATAAATAAATAAATAAATAAATAAATAAATAAATAAATAAATAAATAAAAAATTTACCTGGAGGTACTCTCCAATCGCACTTCGCCCAGCACACCAGGCCCCATTCCCCTTTGACCCTGCGGTCAGATGTAACCGAGCTTGATGTGGCTCGTAGTATCTCTTGGAAGAGCTGGCGCGTAGCTGATTATCGCGTATTTGGCCTTTTTCAAGACCTTCAGCGAGAAAGCAACCTAAAAAAGCACATCATTTATTTTTAGCCGGCGGCGAGTAACTGAAAATTGTACCACTACTGTATATATTGCCTATATATTGCAGTCTAGTGGTAGTACAGTCAACAAGATTCTTTATAAAACAGTACTGTGTCTTACCGTAGTAGCTGTTGCTACACTTGTACAATTGATTAAGTTGCTGTCTATCCACGACCGATAAGCCTCGTCGTTGACCCAAAACAACATTGGCCCCAGCGCGTGATTCTATTGTGTTTCTTCCATTCTTGCTCCAGCTGAACCGTGGTAAGTGCATGAGTGATGTTGTGTCATATGGTGCCCCTAAGCGATCAACTTCTCCATGACTGTACTTTCTAAAGTTCCCCTCGTAACCTGTTAAGGCATAACACAACTAAGATTACTTCAGTCAGTAATGTATGCCTTACCCCTCACTCTCGTCTGATCGAAAGTGTCCCATCTCTTATCAGCTTATCTGAACGACACTATGTTGAAAAAAGGCAAACATGACGAAAAAAATGCAACGTTTGTTTGATGCTTGTCAAATGTTCAAATACAGCAAACAAAGGTCAAAATATTTGATTTATCATGTGTGTGAGAATCAAATTACGCAAGAAAGTTTTTATATAGTTACATTCATGTTCTTACGTCTAGTCGTAAGATATCATGCAAGTTTCTTTGGAATCGCTTTTATAAGTCTTATAAAAACGCAGCCAACAAAGCAATCTATCAAACCTATAAGGCGATAACTAGCATGGGTCGACTGGAACCAAACGTGTTCACTGATACGCGTCTTCCCGCTCTTTTCACTGGTACTTGTGACCGTAACCAATTAGTTGTAGCTCTAAGGCTGTCGATTTGTATACTCACCGGGTCTAATATTCTGTGTATACACGACAACATAAGCATCCCTGTCGGGTCGCGAGTTTGTGTGAAAGAATCCCACAGTATGCATCAACTCGTGCAAGATGATAGCTTCTTGCTCACAGCCATATCCTATAGACACAACCTGGCCTTTTGGGTCACTTGTTCGACCGACACAGGAGTAGCAACTAGCACAGAGAACAAAATAATGGGTCAGTGTAAGAGAGAAGGTACTTCGCGCAGCGTAAATTTCAACGTTCAGTTAAATCATGTGATGAAGGTTATTTTGTTCGTTAATTTGAATGAGGTACTTCACATTTTGAAGGATTTTTGTCCGTTAATGTGAGTGAGGTACTTCACATTCTCGTCTGATCTACGTGGTACATCACAAAATAAATTATGATAATATTTCCTTTTTTTCTTAGCTCATTTTGTCTTTTAATTTCAACCCCGCCCTGTTGAGTTGTGAACAGTTAATATAAAGCTCCAAAGGACCTTCGATAATAAAGAACTTTAGCTACAGAAACGATAAATATATCAGCTTATCTAATTAGTTATAGTGTAAGAGGAGTAGTGTGGTCGTTTGTTTTAAATCAGTCTATTCAGTAGCGCGCTTTTCGATTGAGCGTCGTAAAACCAAAACCAAAGTAATCACTCTGGTCAATCACAAAGGACACAGACAATCCAGTGAATACATATAGCCCAGCCTAGTACTCAGGCGTTCCCTTCCCGCTTATCGATTTGGCGCTTACGTGAACCTCGCGCTCGCCCAAGAGAGGAAGAGAACGTCTAGGGATATTTTTAAGCCAATCACTAAACGTAGTAACGCAAAACCAAAGGAAATGTGAATTTCGACACTCAAGTGTAAACTGCTGTAAAATCAAAACCAAAGGAATTACTCTGACCAGTCAAAATGGGCACAGACAATCAAGAGAACCAATCAAAACTCGAAGCAAATACATGCCGCCGGCACGAAGCTCGGGAAAACGCGTGTAAGCGAGTCATGATTGGTTTTGATTTGACTTCTGATAGGTCGAGAAAGTGGCGCAAGATATTTTAAACCAATCCGTACTCAGCGTATTAAAGCAAAATTAAAGTAAACGCGAATTACTTTCGCCACTTAATTGAAAATCACTCTATACTGTAATTTTTTTCGATTATAGTTATCTAAGCAGAAAAACTGACAAGGTAACTCACCCTCGTCCTCGTATAAACCTGACAAAGTACTGCTCATCTGTTCTGGGCTTGAAACGCAAACAGGAAAGACTTTCCATAGTCCTCATGGCCTTTGTTATAGCAGGTCGTGCGTAAAACGCTGTTAAGTGAGAAAATTGTTAAGTTGGAAATATTGGGTGTCTGTAAAACCAGGAACACCCCGGAACACCCCGGAACACCCCGGAACACCCCGGAACACCCCCGGAACACCCCGGAACACCCCCGGAACACCCCGGAACACCAACGTTTTTTCAACACAGATGATAAAATAAATAAAAATAAATAAAAATAAATAAAATAAAAATCTTAATTAAATAAATAATATATAAAGCTGAACTGGAGCATACTCATTGCTTAAAGTTCCGAAGTTGTCCGAGGACTTACGAGAACGCTTCATTGAGACCCCTGCAAAACCGCGGGAAATTCCAAAACAGGGAGAGTAAAAACGCATTATGAAGAGACTTGATATAATTGATACACATTTGATAAGTTTTACTCCTATCCATCTAGGGTGAACAAAATTAATAAAAAAATAACATCAAATCAAGAGCCTTGTAAATTTTCAGGCGTGATTTTTCTAGTCCCCTTGTTTTTTATTTTCTTAATTGCGTCCTAGGTTATTGTGTTTTAGGACCTGTTTTACGAGGAGAAAAAATTTTCCCCGGTAGAAAGGTAGAAGGGTCGCTCGCCTTGAGGGTAACATGCCAACTTTTCTCCAAATAAACAGGCCCATTGTAAGAAACCCTCTTTAAACTAGTGTCCTTGTCAGAATGGGGATTAAAACCCGGAACCTTGTGACAGTCATGACACCTGAACTCCACAGTAAATCACTACCCTTTTGGAACATCGTTTTATACACTATTGCCTTGTGAGACTTGTCTTTTGTTTCAAGGGTGAATGACGTGCCTCTTTCCGAGAGGTAGTGAGCAATCTAATCTCTCAAGTTTTTGTGGACTCCGCTTTTTCTCCTAAAAGTTAGAGACAAGCTTAGACAAATACTTAGACCTTAAGAAAGACACGATTAAACTCAATATGTATTGTGATCAGCTTTAGTTTTTGTACCGTTTTTTGTTTTCGTTAATCAGTTTTATCTGTCAGCACTTTATCATTAAATTTTTTAAAAGAAATATTGTGCCCTTTCGTTTTCGTCCTCACTTTACACTTTCTGTCCCTGATAGAGGTTGCTTTTGTCTATCCGAAATATTGGGCCAAAATAAATTTGTTTTACATTTAAACACTACTTTAAAAAGAGTTGATAAGCGAAAATGTACGTACTCAGCGACGATTCGAATACATATGGAACAATCCCTCCAGGCCATAAGTAAATCTTCTTATTGACCGATGCTCTGCCATCGTCCAACATGATGTCTCCCTCCAATAGGTCTGCAAGAAAATATTTCCCACCTTAGCTAAAATCGCAGGTATTCAGAAGAGATATTTGCTTACTGGTTTGCTGGTTTGAGTGAAGCTTGAGTGCTTATGCAATTATTGCTTTTTGCTGTTTTGGCGGGTCAGTGACCATAATAAAAGTTAAAAATACGATTGTAGCTGACTTAGAAATGTTAAAAATATCTACTAAATTTCGGCACCTTTCTGTTGCCTTCGTCGGAGTAAAATGACTAAAAATAGATAAATTTAAAATTTCTAAAGCTTTTCAAGGTCCCCAAGGGATACAATAAATGGCAAATACGCTTTGGAAAATGACTTTTTAGAGACGTATAAATACATAAATCACTTTATTAAGTGTCAATTTATGTGCTTTTATTTCTTGATCTGGAAATTGAATGGGATCACGCTGATGTTATTTCAGCGGTCACGAGTTCTCTTAGCGTCCTAATATATACACATTATTCGATGGTTTAACATATAATACGCGAGGATATTATATGTTAAACCATCGAATAAGGGATTTATTATTCCACCAAAAAAAAAAGTTTTGTTCGGCCATTTTGTCGCTCAGCTTTCAGTCCATATTTTTGCCCTGTTCTACAGCGTAATAACGTGGCATATTTTGCGCGTTCTTTTGCCCTAATATGGTAAAATGGCGCATGGAATAATAAGTATTCATATGGAGATAATTTACTCCTTTAAGACAAAATGCATCACGAAACCTACGTGCGTCCATTTTCCAGTTACCGCAAATCTTCTATTAACCACTCCCCTCCCTCCCACCCCTTGATAAGCACCTGCTTTTTCCCACGAGGCGCTGTGGCGTAATGGTCAGCCCGCTGTGCTCCGGATGCCCTGGCCGGGGTCATTGCGTTCTGTTTTTAGGCAAGTTATTTTACTCTCATAGGTCTCATACTGCCTCTCTGAACCTAGGCGTATAGCACCTTAATGCCGTGCGGTAACCCGGTGATGGACTAGCATCCCATCCAGGGTGAGTAGAAATGCTCCTAGTCGCTTATTGCAACAGAAACCGGGATAAGCTCCAGCCTGATGGGCCACTACCGTAGGCTCGAATGCAAATCGACTTAACTTTTAACCCCCTCTTCCCATCCCCCGCCACACGCACACCGTTATATACCCACCCCTCTGTTTTAAGCCCCCTTCCCTCCCTCCCTCTTTCCCTTCACACCCAAAGCTATAAAAGACACTGCATCTTTACCGTATCAATGTTGACACGAATTCACATACAGTACTTGCAAGCTTTGGAAGAAATAATACTGGTGCGTTTACTCAACTAAAGGGTTGTTATTAATCACGAATATAACACGTCATTGATCAAAGTATGGCAAACCTACAACCTACTTGCGTTTCTCTAATTTAAATACCTCCCCCCCCGTCCAACGCTTAAAAGAGGACTTGTTGTTCAGATTGAATTACTTACCCACTGCTGTGATTAAGTCAGAAAACCAGAGATACAGCAACCTATAGTCGGCCCTATTTCTACTCGTTAAATAATATTTAACTGGTGTAAACTCACTGTGTTCACTTCATCTGCACACGAACAATAACCGTATGACAGATGTTACATATTGTGATTTCCCTGAATAGACTGAATAGAACAAGGTATACTTGGGACAAATAAAACAGCGAAAATATCAGTAACTTAAATCACACCAGAACATTATTAACGATTCTAAATGCTTATCATGTGTAACGAGTATAAAGGCGTACAAAACATATATCTCTTTTGCATAAAATATCTTCTAGTCACAAAAATTAACTTTCATGAATAGGACGTTTTCATCTTGGACGACTCCCTGTTTCTTCCTATACTTTATTATTATTTTTTCATCACGTAATAATCTTCCTACACAACAAGAAAATAAATTGTTGCCAAGAAGTCATCTAGAATTATGTTCCCGTATCACGAATGACGCTTATAAACGCTTAAAAACAGAACAATTCTCGTATTTTTGCATTGGACGAAGTGCTGTTTGAACTGGTCTCTCTGAAGGTCTAGCACATGAAAAACTCAACAAAATAAATTACCTTTATTTAGACACAGTGGTATTTAAAGGTAGAAGCTTGTGGGGCTGTGTATTCCTGATCGTAATTGGAATTTGGAAGTGTTGGGTTTTTAACTTCATACCTGGTCTCGACATCCAAGGTGGATCTGTTGCCGTGTTTCTTAATCCTGGTAGTGTTGGTTTAGATTCCGTTGCCAAGTCCGACATCACATTTGTCGGACCTGGCACCAGTAATAACACAAATACTAGAGAAAATATAACCTTTCCAATGTGGAGGCGTTTAAGAGCCATATTGAAAGTCAATTGACCTCTTAGTTATCAGTTATTTCACGGTTTTGCGGAGAATACCACGTATCCTTTCGCTCGATATAAATGTTATAACCGGGGTGGAACGGTGTTATGCCGTTCGGTTATTTGTTGTGTGCGTTTTTTTATAAAAAAAACATGCGAGCGTTTTCGTTGCAGCTGCGTAAATGTCGACTTCGTGTCTTAGCACATTTTTAAAGTGAAAGAGACAATGTGTGGTCAGCTTTCCAAGTGTCGAATATAGGCATACGAAGGGAAACTCTTCATAGTTAATAAGTAACGCAATGAGAAGTGTTTTAAAACAACAATAATGAAACGAAACGGATAAGAAAAAGCAACGGAGAATTAAACCATTTCAGTAAAATTCAAGAGTGTTCGGTTTAGAGCGTTTCCGTTCATCGCCATGGAAACAGTTTTGGTTGATTCGAGGCCTTTAAAGGCTGTTAATTTTAGGTAAATAAAAAAAATTATGGCATTGAATTCCCTTCTGCAATGACAGTTAAATGGCTTTAACACAATTGACGATCAGTAACCCAATTTGAGCTATGACAGAGGGCGGGCAGTACATGAATAGATCACTAAAATGCAATTAAAAGAAAGTTTGCTGTGTACATTAGCTGTCATATATCGAAATATTGTCACGTCAAATTGCTGACAGTGTCTTTTAAAAAAGTATTTCTTTTAAAGACTGCTTGACTGATCATGATTTACAAAAATCGAGGACAATGACCAATATTTTCATACTATCGACGTATAGTTTATAGTAACCGTTAAAATATGAAATCTGTAAGAGTCTTCAAAGACAAAAAAGTGAATGTAATCGTGTGCTGATTACATGGCCTTTATATGCTGGGTCGCCATGTTGTAAATAAACATGGGGGGGGGGGGGGGGGGAGGGGACGGGGGGACAGGAGGCGGAGTATTATCGTGTCCAAGTCAATCCTTTGTCCTTGATCGATTAGTTGTCATCAATTGACTTGCTTCACCCTGTTGTATAACTTTTCTCTTTTTATCTACCCTAAAATCTGAGTTTTTGCTGAGCGTTTTTCATTCATAAAAATTGAGAAGGGAAACTGAAGACATCGACGGAATCACTTCATACTGAAGTAAAGACAAAAGCTGTGTTAACACAATGATACCCTTGTCATTAAGCATTGCCATTTTCACGGCAGTTTAGGATTACTTAGCAATCTTGTTCACAAAGTCGTACCTAGAATTTTCTGGTTCCTCGGCCAGGACAAGCCGAAACATCCTGGGAATGACTTAGAGATTGCCTCTCTGATGAAATCGTGGGCTCTCTCGGAAAAGGGAAATGTTATTCGGTATTTGTGGCCATTTTAAATCATCACCATCGCTTTATTTTCCTATTTTTTCTAGCACTAAAAATTTCGTAAGAGTTAATTCTTTACTTTCCAGCATACCTGTTTTAAAAGAAACTGGATCCGTTTACTCTTCTTATCGTACTAATAATGTTGCTTGAATGAATTGCTGCATTGCATGAACGTTTTCATGACAGTTGTTATAATTATCACGATTGTGAAAAGCTCATAACTTATTTGTTCGTCTGTAAACAAAACTAAAATTGCTGCGGTCTTTTTATATTAGGGATTAAACGGCAGAGCAGAACCATTCTGTAAATTGCCCGGTCCAATATGCTATTAACCTGGTCCAATATAGAAAATATTGGATTGGCTATTCAACATGAACAAGATATTGGCGTTATGTAATTTGCATAACCTATTCGTGCAGTGAATGGAATGAATTACTTTTATGTTTTCGAGGCGGCTGCGATAGAAAGATGGGTTACCTTTATCGATTATTGCAGCCTTTTCTGTTTCGTTATAATGTTTCTTTCAAACATGGCAGAAAGGCTTTTCTTATTTCAAAGGCTAAAGTTGCCTGGGAAACAGGTTGCGTCTGGCCCGATGCTCTAGACAGGAAAAGACTGGATTCCAACACACGAACAAAAGCTAGATGCTGAATAAATATTTGCAATGAAGGGCAGTATGCAATATTTCAGTACTTGGGACAAAAAGCTAAAATTTAATTCTCCGAGTAACTCAAATGGGGGCTTGTTGAACAAGCTTAAATAGCATTTTAAACTCACTTAGCCCGTGTTGTTTGTCACTGAAATTATTAAACAAAATAATGTATCCTCACTGCGTCTTGCCTGTATAACACTTTTTGTAAATTGTTCAGCTGCGTTAACGAAGATTTTTTAGAAACAGCACTAATTCCCTCCACTGTTTGAGCTAAGCTTCCTATTAGTATTTGTGGGTGGGTAAACTGTTTTGTTATATCAACCCAAGAAAGCTTTATTAGCTGACTAATTAAAAGATAAATGCTAAAATAAATAGTTATCGGGTTAAATCTGCCCCGCAAAGTCCGATTTCGTTTCAATTTTACAAACTAAAGACGCAGTATGTTTTAATCTCGTCCCCAGAGCCCGCGTCCCCTTGACCAGCGGTCGGGAAGCGCAAGGACTCTGGTCGAATGCAAAACCGGAACCAGGAGTTTCTGGTTCCGGTTTGATTCTGCACGTGCATCGGAGATTGTGGTTGAAATGAACAAGTTTTAACAGTCAATGAGATTTGGCCGTCTTTTTGGCGGGCTTTTAGTTTAGCCCAGAGGTCTCGATTCCTGGCGCAGACCAGAAGGATCGCGGCCTCTGGGGACGAGATTGCAGTATACTTATACTTACAGGCTGTTGACCCAGTCATGTTATGCGCAAGTGCAGAAGCAGTAGGTTCACATCAGGCAGGATTGTAGTACTCCCCAGGCTCCACTCTACAAGAGGGACCCGGCTTAGGATTCTTGTAAATTCCATACCTCAGTTCAGGCCAATTGTTATCTTCATCATCCGAGTCATTCTTATCATCCTCATCCTGCAGAAATAGTAAAAATAAACCATGAATATCTTACATCTGTTCTTTATAAATCACTTGAAATTACTGTAAAATGTTAACTCACGCCGGGCCGGGCAATTTTGCATCTTGCAACGAAAAAGAGTTAATAGTGGGACGTTATTACTTCTAAAATATTACATTTCACGGATCATTACGCTCCCTCCTTCCATATATAAGGTAAGGTAAAGTCAGTATACGAGCCTAGTGGCCCATTAGGCCGGAGCTTATCCCAGTTTCCGTAGCATGAGGCAACGAGAAGTATTTCTACTCCCCCCTGGATGGGATGCTAGTCCATTGCAGGGTTACCCCCAGCATTAGATTCGCCGGTACCCGTTTATATACCTGGGTGGGGAGGGGCAGTTTAAGAGTAAAGTGTCTTGCCCAAGAACACAACGCAGCACCCCGGACAGGGCTCGAACCCGGACCGCCCGACCCGGAGATCCAGCGCGCTAACCATTAGGCCACCCTACTTTCCACAACCCTAAGTTTACCATTGAAACTATGCTTTCGGCCGAAAAAAAAATTGATATCGCCGCTAAGCGTGGACCACGGAAGGTAACTAAAGTGTTTAAGCACTTACAAAAATGTCAGGAGGATGCTTAATATAAACAAAGAAGCACTTCTTGTCTAATCTGATCTCAGATTTCCTATTTTTAGCGCAAAGGTTTTTTGGTATAAACGTATACGAAACCAGAAATGTAAAAACAAATAAACCCGATTATTAACAGATACATACCTTTCCACTGTTTTTCCACCAGTTGTAAATGACAACAGACGTCCCTACTACGGCCGCTAACGCTAAACCACCGATTACGTACTTTAAATATCCCATTCTTTACAAAATGATACAAAAATAAAAAACTTTGCAATGACAAATCGCTGTGAACACTTTCGTATGCAGATTACCAAGCTTAGTAAATGACAAAACGTCGACTGCAAATCTTTTCAGGGCCTTCCGAATTCCCTCCTTGGCAATCTTGAGTAAGATTTCTTCTTATTTTTTTTTGCGTCATGAATGAAACGTGTGACGTACGTGCGCGCGTTATAATTCGTTCGATTCTTGCCCCTTATTAGGACAAAGCCGCTTCGTAAACTTTAAGATGGTAATGGGAACTAGTAAAATATACTGCAAGTGCTTTGCTGTTTGTTGTCTCTCTAGAATGATTCAGCGGAAGGTAAAAATCGGGAGGTAAACCAAACTCAATCGTGATTTGCTTGCGCGTGTTTTCCCGCGCTTCACACCAGCTACATGATATGTATTTGTCCCGTGATTTGATTGGTTTCCTGGACTGCCTTTGGGGTTTGTGATTGGCCAGGGTAATTACTTTGGTTCTGGTTTTGCGCGCGACACTCAATTGAATGCTCTTCTACCAGGCAGCTGCTTATCCATTAAATAAAACGCTAAATATCAATACACAGTGAAACCCCGCCTCACGACCATCAGTCAACTTTTTATCTGAAAACCCCCAATCCAACCTCCATTTTCTTTGTAAATTGAATCTAACAATACATACTGATATAAATGACACAATCAAACAATAAAATCGCTAAACCAGCGATTGTCATGTAGACTGCAGTAGAAATACAATATGTTACAGCTTTTAGTGAAGTCTGATCAGTGCAAGAAAGTCTGAATTAGAACTAGTTTCAATGTTTTATCGCTCAGTCACACAAGTAATTTCAACTCATGTGCATCCCAGCTCGTCAACCGCACCCAATGATAAGCGATTAGAGTTCAGCCAAATGGCGCTTGTCCAACTTTCATCCCTCAATTCTTGTTTTCGTTTTAGATTCGATCTTGAACGTTGTGTTGCTACTCCCCCAGGGTAAGGTGTTAGTGGATTCCATGTTTCCCGTCCCCATCCCCATGAGGGTTTGTTTTCGTCATGATGCCAAAAGATTGCTGGCACCCATTAGTACTCCGGGGTGAAGCAATGCAACAGTGAAGTGTATCGCCCACGGACATGATTCGGAGACTTAACCCAGAGTCCAGCCTACTAACCATTTTGTCACTCCGCTTCCTCCCACCCCTCCCCTAAAACTTAAGTGGCACATGATAAATTATTATTCATCTAACTTTCCGTGATGACTGAAGCATATTCACCACGCCCCTTTGCGACTTCGTAAATATCTTCCTTTCTTTACCGTAACTTCGTTGAACAATTGCTAACAATCATTTTTTTTTGCCAAATATACAGATTTATTAAAAGTTAAGAGTGAGGGCAATACGCGAGGCAAGGAGATCACGTATAGCTTATGTCAGTGGCTAGCTCCATAACTTAAACCCACCCGGAACCGGTAATATTCAAACCGTTATTTTCTTAACCAGGCGTAGATAGGAAGTTCAAATCGGTATTCAAGTGGCTTCTACTTCAATAACCTCAAACCTTTCCTTCCTTCTACGTGCAGGTTTAGATTGGTACATTGACTCATTTTTGTTTAGTTTAAATTAAGATGCCGTCAGTCGTCTGGCTGTTAATGACGCCCTTCCCGCCTTATTGAAATCACCATGGCAACAGGGACAATCACAGCGAGCGCTTGACGCACGAAATCTCCTTGAAATGACAACCTCATAAATTATGGTCATGTCACTTGTACGAGACTAACATATGAATGATACAAAGTACTTCTACATTCAAAATTGCGCTCGTTTTAGCAGCTGTCGTGTAGACAAATTGCGTACAATTTCTTTGCGTGATGCATAACCAAAAGCTACCCTCAGGGCAAGTCCTTGTATTCTTCTAACGTATCCTGTTCTTATTAACTGTTTTAATCAATTTTTGGTTGCATCACTTGCTCTTCACGCTGCACGTATGACCACGTATGCACTGCGCGTGATTGAAATCATGCAAGCGAGACTTGGCATTGTAACATGCTCGTCCATCCCGAACGGTCAGGCTTCTTGATCAGTCAAGTGTTTTTCGCTTCATACTGCATCGTCATGAAATCTTTAAACCCGCCCCGAGAAACCCCAACTTACACTATATTATCAAATAAAAATAAAGAGATATTGAAAATATTTCCCCATTTATCGTTTAGTCTTGTTGCTTTTTGTAAAAAAAAAAAACATTTTTGATACTCAGAAAAGATCTTGTCGTGAAGCGTTTGAGCTCAGTGATGTGGAGTTGTCGAATTAAACGCAATGCGGCGAGGTTGGCTAGTTAAGCGTAAATCCGTACAAATAAATCCTTCAGCGAGCTAATTCGCTTCGTGTTTGTTTATATCAGGGTTTTAGATATATTGTTAACGTTACGCGCAGAAAGATTTGGGGGTGAATCGAGCGATTAAAAGCGTGCCTCCGTTAAGAGTTAAAAACAAATCTACAACTCTCGTGTTTAACGAAGCTTACGTTGGCCAACATTTCCAATGGTCTCTCGGACTCTTAAATATCAAGGAAAACAGCGAAACTTTACGTCAGATCCCATGTTAGAACTCTTTAGTCTGAGCAGACTAATATTGATATGTTTGTCCGAATAAAAAAAGCTTTCTTTACGGATCTGTTAACTGAAACCTGACAAACCCGCACAATTTTGCGAGTGGCTGAGTGCTCAATGGTAAATCAAGCTATCCAGTTAGCACTTTGAATTTTATCATAGCAACCAGTGATAACGTAGAACTGACACAAAAATTTCTTTTAGGTCAGATACTGCGAGTTAATAAAATTGTACACTAACTTCGCACAAAATTATTAAATGTTTCTCTAACTGTTTCCCTACAGAGGGCTAAGCGATTGATTTATTTGCAGTGATCCAAAGCACTTACTACATTATAAGCTAGCTATCTTGCGGGACAGCTACCTAATTTATCGCCAAACACTTAAATGTGTTCCTGCCATCGAGGTAACTTCATAAAGTTGCCAGGTTACACAACGAATCGGGTTAATGGCGCTTTGAGGGAATTTTAAGATAAGAGAAACAAAACTTTTTAGATTTCAAAAGGCATAGCTTATCTAAGAAAGCTGCTTGGACAAAGCACAAACTATGCGCATATAGACGAATAATTTCACATCAACAGGTAATTAAAATACCATGGGCGGCCCATGACCTCTATTTAACAAACTTGACAAAAACGGGGTCAGCTAAACGTAAACGAAGAGAAAATTAATGTCTTACAAACAAACTACCCTCGAGAACTGAATTTGCGGAATGCTCGCAGAGGCAAATATATAATGAAAAATAACGAGTTCATTCCTACACTATAGAGCGAAGCGAGTCGGTTTTTTATTAATACTCTACTGATCTGTTAGCCAATCACGGCCCTGCTCGTAAATTGAATAGAGATCCCAGCTTGGTTGTAATATTGAAGCATCTCGAAGCTTAATTCAGCGTTGGAAATCAGGCGTAAACACGCTTTAAACAAATTAACAATGTGTCTCATTTTTTGTATTTATCTAAAGCTTAGCAGAATCCATCTGCAGACGCTAGTAGGCTAGAAACACCTTGCGTTTATTGTAAAGGAAAGAGAAAGCGCACACTGAATGCTTAAGCAAGGAATGCGCACTATCGGCGAGATGTTTCGTCCTTTGTTCCGGAAAACAACAGCGGCCACAAATACGTCAATTGCATATAAAAAACATTATTCAACTTCCATAAAAATAGACTGCAAAAGTCGACGTTTGCACGAAACCGAGTGAAACTTGACGAAACTACAATATAGATATATATTTTTGAGCTTGTTGCAAACTACAGAGTTAATCATCGTAGTGGTTGAAAGAACTGTTCATTTTTTTCGTCACGAACTTGCGTCAAGCTGAACTTGCCGTGGTTAGAGCGGACGAATCTGACAAATAGCTCGAGGCGAAAAACATTAGTGGAGTATATTACGAGCAAGTTAATCAAGCATCTAATATACATAACAAAGGCAGAGCACTCTAGGACCCCTATTTATTGGCAAACCCTTTACAAACTTCTTATACCTTTGTCAAGAATATTTGCCGAAGCCAAGCAAGTCGAGCACACTCGCTTAAAAAGGTAAAGTGAGTTACTATTTTTTGTCCTCTTGAAATATAGTTTGTTGTGTTCCTTTTCACTTAGCATACTTAAACAATTAGAGATAGAGAGAGGGATTTTTTTTAGTTTTGCGGCCAGATTTATTGCTTTGCGCACATGTGAAGGAATTTAGTTGTTTTCAAGTAGCTTAGTTTCGAAACGCGTCTAAACGTAAAAAGCTAATTCGCGCTGTGTCTCTTGGCAGTCCTCTTTTCAACGATTTGTCTCGCATGTTTTCCTGCTATCTCATGCTTGACTATAGTTGTGATAAATCGCTGGCAAACAAACAATTTCGTCCACAAATCCTTCCTGACGCCTAGACACGAGCTCTTGTTTACTTCGCAAATATTTGCGAAGAAGAAGACCATCAGAGCCTTCCACGTTCATTGGGACTAAGAACAGGACAACCGAACCGTCGTTCCGTATCGAGTCGCGATATCCGATGAAAATACCACTTGGTGAGTTGTGGTAAGACAGGGACGATTTTGTTTTACATTTCTGGTTCATTGGTTTAACACGGATTCATTCGAGTGAGGTGTGAAGTTAGGGTAGAACGGCCCAGTGATCTGTGATGAGCGAGTAAATACCTTTTAATTCGATTATCGAAACGAACAGCGAGATGCTGCACAGAAATTCTGTGCGCGCAAAGGTGAACTCGATCGAACTTAAACATTTGCGAGAAATTTTAAGACCCTACGACAAAAAGATCAGTCAAAATCTCAAGGGAAGAGGAAGACTAAATTAGAGTTTTAGCAGCTCACGGAAATTTTCGTGCGTTCAATTTGGCTTCAGTGTATGTCGAAAATAGTTGTTTCTTGTGGAACTTAAACAGTTTTTGAGCAAATGAGTTGTAAGCGCCGTTTTTTTTTTAGCAAATTCACAAAAGAGAATACAGCATTAGCGTGAAGGGAAACGCTTTTGAATCTGTTGAAGCCTGAGATTTTGTTGCCACACATCAGTGCTCTAGAATACTGAAGCATGCAATTCAACTAAGACGCAACAAGCGTTTCGTCCCTCTCTGCTGATCTGCGTCAAATTAACACCGATGCGCACGATAGGAACACGTTTAAATAACACCAAGATGAACCACAAATCAGTCAATTTGAAAATAGGAGCGAAAGAAACATGGACGGTGTAGCGAACTGGCGAAGTTATTGTTAGGTGAAGACGGAATAAGTTGAGCGATGGAATCGTCACATTGCGCGAAAATTGGGCCCAGCGTACATGCATGTTGCGATCAAGAACATTGTTTTGTTAAGTTTTTGTTACTTCAGAAGGAAAACACAGTTAATTTGTTTGAAAGACTAGTGTGGGTGTTATCGGGTGAAGAGACTTTTCTCTTCCTCATGCGAATCGCTTGAAACTCATGGCTGTGTGCACATCAATGTAGTTCGGTAGACTTTAAGTTTTTACAAGGGACATTAAACTAGATCTTATCTTTCGTTGCCTCAAGGATGGGACAGATAAAATGACAACACATGAAGGGTAGAATATAGAGCTTGGAGGAAGTCTGAGCCATGTCTTCAATACACGCGAACACGTCTTGAAATCTCAATTGTTCTTATTCCGGCTGAAAATACACAATTTATGTGGAGTTTCGCGAATTATTCACATGTTTTTGACCGATTGTTTCCCTCCCATTAGCACTAAAGAGTTAATATAAGTCACTGATTCAAGAGCCTTCCAACATGGCCTTAAAATCTAGTAAAAGATCAGTTTTTCGATGAAATGAGTGCAGTCGTCTTCATATCGCAGAACGCACATTGAGAAAATAACCCAGATTCTTCAGTCATAAACATGTTATCGACCCGCCGCCGCTTGGAGCTACAAATAGATCGTTATAAGAAGCAACGCTCTCTTGATTTCGTGCCTGATGCCGGTCGTTCTTGCGTGCAAAAGGCCCTTCAGTGGTTTTCCGTTTGATCAAGTACCCCCTTAACCCACTTTGGATTTCAAAGGTCAGAACTATTTTCCGCGCATATGTAATGCAATCTTGACTTTTTGCGAAAACTACTTGGTTACTTTTTTTTTTTTTTGCTGTCAAGGTCTTTTCATCTTAACTTTATTTTATCCGAGGCAAGTCGACTTATTTTGAATCAACGGAATAAGTGTTTGAAGTCGCCCAAGGGCATAATTACCTAAGATTGGTTTAAAAATTCCAATACATGCCTTTGTGATTTTGTCAAAAGTGGCATACAGGAAACCTCTGGAATCTTAAAGAAAAATTGAAAAAAAACACACAAAAAAAAACACAAAAACCGGTTCGAGCTCACTCTGGAAAAAAAATTACAAGCACAGAAGTTAAACGCATAATATCGCGTTGTTTTGTACTCGAAACCAGCCGCGCGTTAAATCTCTCGTTGGGTACATAAAGATCAATTGAAATGATCTTCCACGACACGAGCATGTGGTTAGTTTTTTTTTTTCGACCGGCTTTTTCAGGAGATGTGACGAGAAAGCTTCACTGGCAAAACTTGAAGTCCACTCTTTGCTTTCAGGTGACGAGAAAGGAAAATACCAATGTGATGACGTCATGGACTTCCAACGAAGAAAGGAATTTGACTGTGCGCGCCATGATACAAAAAAATGTATGAACCGAACGGCTGCAGAATCTTGATTCAATATTTGTGTCGCAAAGACAATATAAAACTCACCCACTTTAAGCATGAAATGCCAGTAAATTATCTAAAACCAGTAATATCTGCTCTGTGATCACAGTCCATGCCACAGCAATTGTCGAAATATAGCCTGAAGCAGTAATTTTCCATCTTGAAAAGCATTTAATACAAAAATCTAACCGCGATTTCCTTCCGAACCATTCTCGAAGCGACAAATTTCTGTCTAAGACCTGATTAACCAATTCGCGCCTTTTTAGCGGCCTCTTATGACATCAAGTGACTGAGTTCCCTTGTTAACAAGTCAACAGCTCCTTAAAAATTCATCTCACGCCCTCTAGTTATTAATATTAATCGGACCCATAACTTGCGCATTTTCATAATTAGAAGTCAAAAGGTCTTGTATACGCTCAGGGGCATGTCGGAAAACAATAATCAAACGCACTTCATATTGCCATGATATGCGAGAAGTCATTTTTCAGGACCAACATTGCAAATGTAAGCTCGCCACAACACAACGAATCCAGATTGCTTGAATGTGCTACTCTTCGATACTCTCCTTGGCTTCATCCTTGCATGAAATTGGCAAAAGTGGCTCAATCATTCACTGCGCGAAAAAACAAATAAGAAAAACACAACAATGGGCAGTGGGCGCTAAGTAGTTTCTAGAGCGCGTTGTTCGTGCAGCAATTTTCCGCCTTCCTCTCGTCGGAAAACAACAAAAGATTTTTTGCTAAAGAGATGCAAATTTGGTTGCCTAGCTTCGCCAAGAAAATAAAGCTTTGTAGGGCGCTATTAAAACATCGACAACACAAAGACCGGTTTTCAATAGGGCTCGAGATCATATTCATTTCACTAGTTGATAATTTTCCGTTTGTTTTGTATCTTGTTTCGTTCGGCGCCAGTTTAGCTTCCGCTCCTCCATACATTGTTTGATGTAGTTAGGGAGTATGGTGATACGGTACAGTGAATTTCAGATCTCTAACCAGAAATCAGTCACAGTTTGCTGCATCTCGCACCTTGCTGTCTTTCTCCGCAGCGCAGATTCCTTTGGAGTGTCAGAAAAGCGCGCGCCGAAGAGAAATCAAAGACAATTGCGCAGATTATTTATGCTAATTCTTTAGGCACAATCTCGACGCAGTAACAAACAGGAAATTTGCAAGTTCTATCATCGCATACGCGCATAAAGAAGTAGATCCTTATAGCGCTACGTGATCGTACTCAGTGAAAGCGGTCTCTTGGAATCGTAGAGCAAATTGACTTTGGTGGTCGACTTAGCGAATCTAGTGTCGAAATCCCGGGGGAAGAAATTGACTATCAAGCGATAATGCTTTTATTAAGCACAGATGAGTGACAGATCCGTCGTTGTTCAATTGTTTTCCGGTCACCCAAATTAGGTTTACAGAACAATGCCTTTCTCAACGAACCAATCAAAACTTCGTTTGAGAAAAATCTGTCAATCAGTTTTGACTTGGGTTCGTTGCAATATTCCGAAAGCCAAGGAATTGAAGGGTGCGATCATTTGCAAGTTTCACGTCCGAAACCACGAGGTGTGTGATTAGAATGCGAACTTGGAAAGGAGCTTCGCTCCGTCTGCTTTCTGCTGTGCATGAAACGCTTCAGTGATCTGCAGCAGAAACTTGATAGTATTTGTGCTCTTTATTTGATTTTCACAGGTTTTCGCTTACGGCCCAGTGACAGTGTTTAGTAACGCCTGACTGAGCTCGAAGCGCCTGAGTGATTTTTGGAAAGGTAAAATACACACGGATCGACGGGTCCCCCGGAATGGCACACACCACGAAGCAAGGTAGCTAATGAAAGTTGTGTTTAGTAGCAAAACAAATCCGAACGCACAGTCTAAGAGCTTATTTACTGCTTCATAGGACACGGAGGGGTTAACCAGCTTGGAGGGTTGTTCGTCAATGGAAGACCTCTTCCCGATGTTGTTCGATCAAGAATTGTTGAGCTGGCTCAGAGCGGAGTCAGGCCATGTGACATTTCCCGGCAGTTGAGGGTTTCCCACGGTTGCGTCAGCAAGATTTTATGCCGATTCTACGAAACTGGCTCCATTAGGCCAGGCGTAATTGGTGGAAGTAAGCCAAAGGTAGCAACAGGTCCGGTTGTTAACAAGATCGCGGACTACAAGCGTGCAAATCCAACCATGTTTGCGTGGGAGATTCGAGACCGGCTTTTGAGCGAAAGCGTTTGTTCAACAGACAATGTTCCCAGTGTAAGCTCCATCAATAGAATTGTTCGAAACCGTATCAACAGCGGAGACAAAATTAGCCCGACTAAAGAAGAGGTCGCAAACGGAGGCACAGAAGTTAATATGAAAGTGGAGAGTGGTGTTCATATGCCGCGAAATTCGTATTCTATCAGTGGAATACTTGGGATGGGAGCTCACCCGCCGAATTCTGGTCCACCAAGTAAGAGGAAACACTCCGTCGAGAGCGCAGAAAGCACAGGTATTTTAGCGTGTTTTATTTGTAGTTTCGAAGTTGTGTGATGGAATTTTTTTTGTCGTGCGGAAACCCTATACCCAGACACAACCTTCTGCACATGCGTCCAATGGTTTCGTAATTTGTTTCGTTGGCGCGCGCGCGAAAATTTTTGTTTACATAATTTAATGTAGTCAGTGGAAAGAGTTCGGCAAAATATGACTTTGTGCCCATATTTAATCTCATTTGTATACAAATTTTGTACATTTTTTATTCGGCTTTCAAATTTGCAATACAGAAATCGATTTGGAAGTTTTTGAGGCTGTTGCATGTTGTGAAACTTATCATTTAAAACTCCAGTGAAATTTAATTTTGGCAAGATATGAAAACGTTTCTTTGCCCTTGAAATAATTGTTATTCATCCTAGTATTTACCATTAAATTGGAAAATTAATTTAATAAATTTTTGTTTTACAAGGTCAGGCAAATTGTCACACAACTCGGATAGTCCCAGTTAGATAATTCTGTAGATTTTTTGTCCAAACATCAATAGATTTCACTGTTCTACATACATTTAATTTTGTTGTTTTTACTTAAGCACTGTACACGCATGATTTCAGTGAAAATACTTTCCACTAACTAGAGAGTAAGGAATATATAGCTAGCTATCATCTCCAAATAATTTTGCTTGACAGAGTGGTAACCCTTGAAATGTCAGTTTTTGCAAATTTGCATTGGCTGTAAAATATTTAGCTTTATCATTCCATTATTGCGCCATTTTACCATTGTGGGTCAAGAGAACGCCAGAATATAACACGCTATTACACTGTAGAACAGGGCAAAAAATACGGACGGAAAGCAGAGCAACAAAATACGCAACTCACAAAATATCTGCACGTATAATTTGTATATTGAACCACTGAATGAGGTGTATTTATCAACTTCAAGTTGATGATAAACTAGCTAAGTGTTTCACTCTCCTGCCGATGTAGCACAACAATTTCTTTAGAAACTTACAGCTTTTATCCTCCAGAAATGGCTGATTAGTGTTAACAGTTAAACACTTTTCTTAAAGGGAGTCATTCTGAAGAGGAGGTCCAAGCCGAAGGGGATGCCATCTCACCAACGGATCTTCACGGGCGCAAGATTGTGCGTCGTCAACGTACTACATTCTCTGGCGACCAGATTGAGCAGCTGGAAAAGACTTTTGAGAAGACTCACTATCCAGATGTCTTCACTCGCGAAAAGCTTGCACAAGATGTTGACCTTTCTGAGGCAAGAATTCAGGTACTAAAGTCATTGCTGTTAATGCTGGAAAAGGTTGTTAAAAAGATTGCAGTGCTTAGGTTTTGACCTTAAAAGAACTGGGATTGTCTATCACTGCATGAGACTCATTTTCTAACAAATTGCCTAATGCTGATCCGTGAACTAGAGTATAATCAGCACTAATAGTAACCAATCTGAGCTTGAGTTTTTTTGAATTCAGGTTAAACGTCACCAGTGAATGGTGTTACAGGTGCAAAACAGTACAAAACATTTCATCACTTTATTCCTTTCTCCAACAGTAAGAACATCTTATAACAACAAACATTTCAATTTAAATAAAAAAGCAACTACAACAGCAAAAAACAAAATTCAAAATAAACTAGAGAAAACTTTTTTTCTGTTCAAAAGATCACCCATGTTTTTCGTCCGTTTTCATTTGCATTGTCATGTTTTTTCAAATAGTGGTAAAATCTTATGTCTTGAGGTGAATCATTATTTTTATTAGCCCAGCTCAATTTATTAATAGAGATAATAAACTTGGATGATCAAGTAAAAATGAAAGAATTCTTCTTCAAAAGATCATTGCTTTTAAAGTGCTGTTGCATCTGTAACTCTTTTTCTTCAGTGATGCCTGCATTGTAATCTTCATTAGAATGTCGTTTGTCCATTTTGATTTTCCAGCTTAGCAGTGATGGATTTAACCTGGTCTAACTTTTATATATGTTTCTGTGCAAGTAATTTAACTGTTTAATTTTGTACAGAATGTGTAACCAGTAACTGCTGAATAATTTAGAAATGAGCTAGATGTATTTAGTGAGCATATTTGCAGGATGATGTATTTTCTGTCATTTGATTGGTTTGTTGCCATGTGATTACCACAGCATTTTCAAGATTCAGGTGTTTTGACTATTTTTAAATGAAAGTAGAACTTGGAAAACAAATATTTGTGATCTGGTTATCAAACATTCTCAAAACAAGCTCAATTAAAACTGTGCTCATTTTCCAGGATGAAAAAAAGATTAGTGATAAAATAAAGAACTACGCCTTTTGAACAAGCACCAAAACATTTTAGTTTTCAGCCTAAAACCATGAATTCTTGAATGTACTTTTCAAAATTATGCCCAGCTATTGGCCATTGCAATTTATTCAGCATATTACTTGTATTTCATTGACTTTGTATGCATTCCTTGCACTTGATGCACAATTGTGGATGATATTTAGTTGCTGAAATGGCTTCAAAACAGAACTGTCTTCCAGATCTTGACTCCCACCTTACTGTTTGCAGGTGTGGTTCTCCAATCGACGGGCCAAGTGGAGGAAGCAAGAAAAGGTGCCTCCTGTTGGTAGCCCCACTGCGGCGAGCCCTGCCCAGACGGTGCCAACCACTTTTATTAACACAGCTACTGGGTACCCTACAACTGTGATTAGCCCTCCCCCTAATCACCCCACGCCAGTTCATGACGAGAACATGCCATCTCATCAATACACTCAAGTTCATGACGTGAGTTTTGTGACTTTTGTTCGATAACACTGGAATTAATTGGCCTGATGTGAAAAAACTGATACAAATTGTGGTGTCAACAGTTTGCAAGTGAAATTTTATAGGGAATTGACAAATCTTGTGATGCAATTTCCTTGAAAAGTGCGAGTTTTAAGAAAAACTAGCCTGGTTTTCTTGGCATGTGCACAGTAGAAAGCCATAAGTCAAGTTCAAAGTTTGGAAACTTTAACATTTCTGCACAAACGTTTACTCTATGTGAATAGAATAGCTGATATTTGTTCCCATTATGACTAAATGCCCATTGAAACTACGCTTACTGTTTTGTTTTCTTTTTATGATGCAAAGATTAAACAATATTAAAAGAATGGTGCGACTTGCAATTTGAGGCAAAATGCTTCACTTGATAAGCATGGGCAATCAAGGTGGATGTTTTCTGTGGGCTTAATGGGATTTGATATGAAGTCATACTTTTATGTATAAACTCTAACCACATATCTAATATTTATGGTCAACAGGATAATGCAGTGAAAGCAGAACTAACAGAGCTGAAACCAGTGTCCGATCCCAATCTGTCCATGCATACGACCATGGGTATTCCCAACTTAGCTCCACCACCACAGGTTCAGCAGCAGTCTTATGACATGATGCGATCTTCAACTGCAACACACAGCCCAACATTCATTACTGTCCCAAGCAGTAACCTGGTGCAAGCTTCCCATCCCATGGCTAATGGGCAGGGCTATACAATGCGCCTCAGTGACCACACCCAGTCACACCCAGCAAGCAGCAACAACTCATCAGTAGGGTATTCCAGTGTTGGGCAAAGTGTGATGACGACTTCACCCTCTTATGCTTCACGTAAGTACCTACCCACCCACCCACCCGGGGCAAACTGATTGCAGATAGCATTGTTACCCATTTGAAAAGTACATCTTTGGCAAATAAAAAACAACAACATTTGAACAGCTTATTTGTTAGAAAAACGAAGAAAGGTTTTATCAGGAAGTTATTTTGTTAATATATTTTTTGTCAATATCTTTTTAGGAAGCCCAATACAGTATCAGCGAGTCATTACTAGTGGTAAGTTTTTTTTAATAATTAATACTATTGGCATGGTTAGTTCAATGCTGCAGCAAAACCTTGTAATTGAAAATTGACAACGACAACACTTTGTCAATTTTATTTGAATAATCCGTTTTTGATGTTAATATTTAGTAACTGCTGTCCTTGCAAAATGTTAATTCAAACTCGGGCATACACATCATGTACATGTCGTGGTTTAAATTTATCATTGGTTTAAGAATTTTAACCGGTTTGATTTTTATTTTTCATTGTCTCATTTTCATTACCAAAGGAAATGAAAGTGAAGCTGGTTTGAAATATTTGAAACCAAAACTAAATTTAAACCACAACATACACACGGAAATAATTTTAAATGTAAGTCATCAATTCTTTGAAATTAGTACAACACTTGTGCTTTGTGGCCACCATTGTTTTAGTTAAATAAAATGTTTCTAACAATTTTGTGGCTAAATTTCAAACAAAATCATGGAAACTAAAAACAAAAATATCTTTATCAAAATGGCAGTTGTCAACTGGTAAAAAAAATTATATGCAATAGCTTTTTGGTATATTAGACCCTCCCTTCTTTTTCCTTACAGGAGGAGACATTGGTCAGGCTACCTCCCCCCCTGCAGCCAATCCTGCCCCTGGATATGTACTCCCCCCTGTGAGTACACTCACTAAAGGCCAGATCCCGCCGGATATGACTGGCCAGTTCCCCCCAGCAAGTTACACTCAAGTTCAGCCGCCATACCCAGACCAGTGGATTCCATATGCTCCTCAGGGGTTCATTGGCCGGCCAACAGTATTCCTTCCTGCCAACTGGTAAGATGGTCGTCAATTAATGTATGTTTGTGTTTTGTCTGTTTGAATTATATCCAGTCACTATTATACAGGAACTGCAGAAACAGTTTGTTTTCCAGTCTTAATCAGGGTTTTCAAAAGTAACCGGCGCCCGACGCAAGTCACCGGCTACTTCGAGCGTTAGCGCCGGGTACTTTTGGAAGTCAAAATTAAAAATATAATAGTAATAAAAAATTGCGATTCCTATGGGTTAAGTTGAAGATAACATATTTTGTTCTTGTCCATTGATCGCGTTCCAGCATCAGAAATCGTAGCTCTTTTATTCAACAGCATTCAACGTGGACCGGGAACCATTTGCGTTTTCCCGCGAAAGACTGACATTTGATCCTTTCGTGACTAGTTTCTTCTTGCGTAAGCGAATGTGAATTCGTGAGAGCTTTGTACCTTGTGCTTTCTTTAAGAAAATGGTCCCAGTCACCGTATGAAAAGGCAGAAATCACAGCTGTTTTTAATGCTGTTTGGGTTCAAACATCAAAGAAAGGAGATTGCTGGTATGAAACACTTTTTAAACTAAACGCAAATTGTTTAGTGTTCGTCGGGTTTCTGTTTACAATCCCCCAGTCGATCAGAAAATAAGTTTTGGTGCTTGTTATGAATGAAACATTGCTTGAAAACAATATTGTATCGCTTAGGTTGAATTATTTATTGTCAACAAGGCAATTTGTAAGAGATGCTTTTATTTATTCAACGTTTGGTTTCGCGAGGCGCCGTTTCGTGAATGTGAACAGTGGCAGACTTTAGCGATTAAATAAATTTTATGCCGACACAAACTTGTTCAAATTTAACTTTTGATGTAAGCCAAGGCATTTTTAAGATTTTTCTGAGACTTAAAGTTTAATTTCAAGTCTTCATCATTAGTAAACCGGATGAAACTGAATGTTTTACAGTTCTTTATGGAAAGTTAATTTTATACGGAGCCGACACAGCCAGACTTGTCGCGACTATGTCGCGCCACATGTTACGGCTCGCTTAACATAAAATTTTTTAACCTTTTGTTTTCGTGGAGTTTTACTGAAATTGTTTGTTTAGCAGAGCATTGTTACTTTGATAACTAAACAACAGTTAAAACAGTTGTGCCCGCGGAATAAAATTGATGTATCTAATCGATTGAAATTTAGCTGACTATGCATTATTTACGGAGCTTGTATGTAGCGCTAAAAAGAATCTCTGCCTTTCACTCAAATTTTGTATCCGCGAGGTCATTACGCGAGGCCGAGATAACTGTGCTTGGTTTCTTTAACGCGTTGGTCATGAAGCTGTTCATCTTTATTTTCAATAAGTAGGAAAACTCTGACTGCAAAAATAAATTTCAAAAGTTGATTCATGTTATAACAGGCCAATGAAGTACTGATGAGGAAAAGAGGCCAATTTTTATTCGGATGTAATATGTAACATGGGAAAAGCATTGTAATATGTATGAGTAAACATAATTTTCAAAAAACTCTAGGTTATAATAAAGTGTACAACGACCTAAAAAATAACTTTTTGGTCCTGAAAATGCACCAGAAAGCACCTCAGAGCATGCAGATTTTCAATTTTTTCTGGGGGAGGCCCACCATACCCCCCCTGCAGGAGGGGGAAACCCCCTCCCGCACCCTCCCCATGGGCGGCTTTGCCGCCCAGCGCCGCTAGCGCGGCGCATTGGTGCTCCGGCTATTTTCCAATTTCCTCCTTATACTTTTTTCCATTTTGAAAACCCTGCTTAATATGCTGCCAATGCTTATTTTTCCTTTTAGGTTGTTTAGCCCTTTTTCCTCAATCCTGTTCCTAAACATTCTGCGATGTTTAAGTTTGACAGTTAGACATAAATTGCCCATCACCCTTAGTCAGTTGAAGATATGTTGTTGTTAAATTTAATGCTGGGGGACAACATCCAGGGGGAATTAGAAATATTCCTGGTTTCTTAATGCTACAGAAAATGGGATAACCTCTAGTTTGTCTACACTGTGGAACCTCAGAATAATGAAGGGCCAAGGGACTCATGGGCAAAAGATATGTTCTATCTATTGGAAGTTACATGTATCTTTGCTAGTCACTTCATGGTACAGAAACTGGGGTTGCGCTCTGGCACTACTGACGAGATGTCAGTCTTGGAACAGACTCTGACTTCAACTTTTCACTTTTTTTCAGGACTGCTCCAGCCCCACCTCCATCAAGAATGTCGGCCACAAAACTGAGCACCACTGCATAAAATTAAGTTAAGGTGGCACTCCACAGACATTGTTATCATCACACCATCATCACTGAGTGGTCAAGCATGGTGTGGCTGTTGGAATAGTTGTGGTATTTAAATTCACGCAACTTGTTCTGTGCTAGAGATAGGAGTTATTTGTGTTTGAAAACGAGCTTGTGAATTGTTTTAATGATTGATATGATCAATCTGTATCTACATATTAGATCTTGTTTAGAACTTATTCTGAAACATTCTTCTTACATTTTGGGAGATTCCAAGAAATGTGACAAGAATCACTCAGAGCTTTATCACTTTTTAGAAATTCAAACTATATTTTTGACTTAAGCTTGAATTAACTGCATTCTATTTTTGATAACTTGTGTGCAATACTTCTGAGAGAGAAATTGTTTTGGTTCCAAACCAAAAGGGTGATATTTTTTATTGTTAAACTCTGAAGGCTTTAATCCTAATAATAATTAAAAGTAACAGGTGGAAATCATCGTGAATTGAAAATAATTTAACCCAAATAAGTTAAGTTATGGAACTCAATCCAGTGATTCTAGATCACGTAAATCCTGTTTTATCCAGCTGGACTCTGGCAAACTAAATAATAGCTTATTGTAGGTATCTACAATCAGCTAAAATGAATTCATTTTTTATTGAATTCTCTAATGGCTCTGGCTTAAAAATCAGTTTATCCTTTGCTAATGCGCAATATTTGTGTATTCTGTGGTGCACTTGTACAGATTTGTTTGTTGTGGTCACAAATTATTTGTTCAAAAAAATTGACATATAGAGATGTAGTTAGGTAGGTCGGTATTTGTGACTTAGATGTCTTAATTTACCAATACATAACATTAGTTCAAAGAGGTCATGTCACCATTTTAAGTCAGAGAGGCCGTGGATTAGGAGTGAGAAGAAATGACTTTTTCCAGCTTTTTCCTGAAGACCGTACTGGCAGATGAGCTGCTTGGCGACTAAAGATTGAATAACAATGGGATTATATACTTGTATTATAACGAGAAATAATACATTCAAATATAGCAAACTCAGTTTACAAAATTTAGTTCCCATAAATATATTTGGTATTTTGTTGCCAAAGTACATGCTCTATTATTTTCAGTTCTCGTGATCTGAACAGCTTGACATTTTGTGGCATGTCCTCTTTGACACTGTTGTCGCGACGAGATAGTTTTCATAATTACATTGCTTTCAACAGACTTGCTAAGATTCAACAGAGAGAGTTGAAATGAATGGAAGCAGTTAAGCGGTTAAATGTGAAGCTTCGTTTGACTAGAATTCATCATCCTTTCCAAGTACATGTAGTCTGGGTAACATTGAAAAATATTAATTTCATGTTTCGAGAGTCCTCGTGGTATTTAAGAAGACACTGTACTCTATGGAGGTAAAGGGCTGAAGGCTAGTGGCTGGTCGTGGCCATTGCATGGGGTTGCCACAGGAGCTTTTGAGGGGATGGGAGGAATTCCACAAAGTCAGATTTTTTTTCTATATATACTGAAAAGCGTATTAAAAATATATTGGTCAGTTGTATATATTAGCAAGGTAGAATAGCTCTCTAAACATTTCTGCGCTTGAATATTCCTTTTAGGATGCATTGATTTAGTGAAAATCTTCGTTTGAATTGTATTTTCACTTCATGAATAATTGAATTTGCCGAAGAATGTATAGGCAGTGTTTCAGTTATGTTAGTAATGCTAGGAAAGAAGTGAAACGTACAGAAATGCTTCGTGCAAGTTTCCTAGAATATTTTGTATAGTTATTTTAAAGGAGTATCCTTTTGTACGCCATGATGTAAAATAATCTTGGCTGGCAATATCCTCGTAATATGATTCAGACGAATTTCAATATCAACTTATTAGCAACTATAATTCGTGTAATTTTATTAGAAATTACGTGACGATAATAACTCATTTCCACTGAAATAATTTGAACAAACCAGGATTTAATATACGTTTTAACTGTTCTTCCTTTATTAGGAGAGCTACACTGTATCAAAAGTATCTTTTTTAGATATTTTTTTTAATAAAACAAATCTGTAACATATTTTTATAAAGTAAACGGTGTTTCTAATCTTTTGTATAACTACGGAGATATTTTTCTACCCTTAAAAAAGCGATGTACTCTAGAAAATATTTTTTGTAGGCGCAGATCAAAACAGTGTATTTTTGCTCATGGTCAATGAGATCTGTTGTACGTGTATGCACTATTTAAGCACCGCGGTATGTATTTAAAGGGTACATTTAGTCGGTTTGTTAATAAAGTGTTGACCTCGACTGTACAGTGAGTGATTACTTGTCACAATACCACTGGTTCTGGCTGAGAGACCATGAGAGCGAAACAATTTTGAAGTCCTGGTCAAATGGTCCCAAAGTTTTGAACCTGCATCATGTTGGATGAGAGTTTCATTCAAGTCAAACTTTCATCCAGCATGCCACGCCCAACACTTGAGAGACCGTTTGGAAAAGTCCATATTTTGTTGTAAAGTTGGGCTTCTTCGGCCACATGCCTCCACAAGCTCCGACAATGCAGGAAGATATACATCAATATTTTGACCAGGGCTCTAGCCCTAACAACAAGTTCTGCTATAAGGATTGTACCCACCCCCCCCCCCCCCCCAACATTCTACACCTTTTAGGCACTAAATGCAAATCAGTACTTTTGCAGTTATCTGGAAATGATACGTTGTGGAGTCAACGCCCCGTAAAATAAAAAAGCTTCAAAATCGCATGAAACGAAAACGCCCATTGACAAAAATGTTCTAGCTTGCTATCGTTTTAACCGTTTGTTACTAGCAAAAAAGGAACACAAGATTTCAACCAGTAAGAAGATTGCATTCCCAAACATAACATTCCCAAATACAACACAAGATAATCCTCAGTCTTGGATTCACAAAATCCAAGCCCAGACTAACTACCAAAAACACTCAGTAAATACAAAGATATATTAGTATGGAATAATTTGACAGAATCTATCAAAGAAAATAGAACATTAAGCTTATCCAAGAAAAAGATAACCCATGTTCTACTCAAACAGAGTTAACTATTATCACTAATTTACACACGTTTTCTGTAATCAACTTATCACAGCAATGTGTATTTAAAATATCAGTGGCGGATCCAGACCTTCAGCTAAGGAGGGGGTCCGCTTGACTATGAATGTTAAATTCTGCGAAGATAACTCCGGCACTTCAAAGAAAATGAGCTATTTTCAGTGGATCCGCCACTGAATATAACTATTATATAACTAAAAAACGTTTCGATGCAGAGGACCACGCAACGGAGAATAAAACTACTTGGCTTGTCTGTTGCCGGATCTCTTCTTAAAGAGACACTGTCACGCACATTTTTTTGCTTTTTCAGTAAAACGGCACCAAAATTACGACTAAATACTTTCAACCATGCAGGAAATGCTCCTAGAACACAAAGGGAAGGATATCTATCAAATTGTTTAAAGAAGAGGGTGACCGTAAATAGTTTTCATCAATTTTTCCAAACCACAAGGACAGAACTTGAAAAAGTCAGGCCGACTTTTTTAAGTTGAGATCGAAAGCTCCCGATGGTATCACAGTGATATCACTCTATATTTAGCTTCAGTACAGTGGTACAGTAATTTTAAGAAAACTTGACCACTGTTAATAGGATTTCAAATGGTGTAAACGTGTTTTTGGGCTGTTCAATTTTTGACGTTATGCTCGTGACAGTGTCCCTTTAAAGAAATGCTCGTACCAGGCGTCACGTTAAGTGCAGGTCAAACCAAATTGATTGCAAGGCTGGTGCTATGGAAGAAGGGCAAAATTTATTGGCCAGTATTTCAACTAGCAGAGTAGTTAAACATAAACTGCCATTGTATATCCTTATTCAAATTTTAGAGCCGTTAGTCTGACATTGTACTGGCCCTGAAGAAGACTAGCTCTACTAGTTGCGAATATTGGTCAATAAATTTTGCCCTTCTGCCGTAGTATCACCCTTGCAATCAATTTGGTTTTATATAACTATTATAAACTTGTAAAGGGGCTCTTTACGTAAGGATTGCTGCCCGGGCATAATTTTATCTGTGACAGTTCTTGATTGATTGATTGATCTATTGATTGATCGATCGATCTATCGATTGATTGATTGATTGATTGACGTACTTTACCAGTAACTGTCGTTGTTTTTCAGTTGTAGGCTTTGCATTATATTTGATGGTTGACTCATGACTGGGTGTGAGACTGCAACTTCTTTTTGAAGTGTCCAGTTCAAATTAACTTTAGCTAAAAATACTTCAAGAGAACATCTACTAAACTAAAAATCTAAATACGTTGGCATAAAAATGGTTTGTTGAATGATTGTTAACTCTTGGAGTGCCAAGTTCGATCGTCATTATCAGATGATGTTAGTTTTGAGAATTTGGCGGTACATCAAAAATGTCTCGTCGTTGATGATTTTAGTTTTTCTCGTCGCCGCTTTTCTTTTACAGTGAATTTATACTCGGAGGAGCAGTTAGTTGTTAACTGCTCTTGTTCTCAGAATCCCTCTATTGGTCACCGAGCAAAACTTGCAAAATGTGATCAACTGCCATGCGACAGAAACCACAGTGATCACAAGAAATATCACGGGAACTGTTCCGAGAATGATCACCTCAATGACATGTAACACTGTCATGCAAACACGCTCCTGCTCCGAAAGAAGCTCACCGTTCATGCTAAGCGTAACTTGGGCCATGTTGATGACCGCCAAAACAAGTAGGGCGCTCAACGAGGCTGTTTCTGTATAATTAGCACGTGGATCTTGGAATGGCTTTTTCCATATATGGTGCACAAGAATAGCAGCGCATGTGACACTCAAGCAAACCATTCGAATGAAAGGAAACACAATGAAAGTGTGGAGGCAGATCAGAAATAAACGACGACCAATCAAAACGCTCTCCCAGTACACGGCTCCAGGACCCTGGATGTCATTACGTGTCTTGAAAGGACCGTAAACAACATCATTCGTTGGATCCTGGCAGGAAGACTGGCTCACAGTCCTGGTCGAGAGGTCTGGAGGAAGCAAAGGCGACAGCTCGCCACCAATACGTTGATCACCTTGATCTCCTGTTTCGTTGAGGGCTTTCCTGCAGGTAGCCATCCAAAAAATGGCGAACGGCAATGGAAAGATGCAAGCACACAAAAACCGCTTTGTAGATATGACTCTTCTGTAAAGCAGATTAGATCCATGGTACAAAACAAAAACAAAAGGGATAATAAACACAGCCAGAAAAACCCCCCATAGCTTTTGCCACCATTGCCAGCACTGGATATTTCCATCGTAGAAAAAGCGAGAGGTTGACTGGATTTCCACACAGTTCAAGGACTTGAGAGCTGCGCTTGCTAGTGCTGAATATCCAAGCAGGAGACACTCTGTTGTGGCACCAAAGTACTGACCAGAGGAAGGCATGGCTGGGGACTGTTTCTGGACTTTCCTTACAACTCCGTGCAAGAAAAAAATGAGCAAAACACCTGATAATACTGCGAAGACCTGAGAGGCCTGCAAGAATATCTTCAAAGCCACTGTAAGTCCGCGAAATGGGCATACCAGGCCCTCGTTTGAACTGATTGCTTTAAAGTCGAACCAGCCAACTATTGGAGTCAGCAAGTAGTTGTCTGCTAATTGCATTTCAATGTCTTCGGACACGAACACTAAATTGGCGACCTGGTAAAAGTAGAAAACTATCTTGACGTATCCACCACTATTTAGAGGCGAGAGGGCTCCAACATGGCCGCCTGAAGGTGTCCTTCTCCATGGCAGCACGCGTTGGATTAAACGCATAATTGGATTTTTCCAAAGAAGGAAGAAAGCAAACGTCAAACTGTAGAGGAATGCAATGGGCCAGAACCAGTAATCCGTGCAGAGATCATTGGCTCGACATCGCGCAGAGAATAGAGTTTCTGTAAATCCAGGCTTACATTTTCCGCAAAGGAAACCAGAACGGTTTGCAGAGCAACCGATGAACAGATAATGCTGGTTGTCATAGGGACAACTGATATTTTTAAAAGGACAACAGTAGTCGATTGGACATTTTTGGAAGTTGATAGATCCGTGGTCCGATAAAGAGGGATACCCCCAAAATGTTGGTTTTGCGTCAATATTTCTTGTACAGTTTCCACCAAATGGGCAAGGTAGACACTTCTCTGCAAGTGGCTCAACAGTGTAAAATCCTGTGGAACATCGTTTACAACTGAAAATAAAGGACTGTGACAAGGCTTTGTATAAACCGTTCGGGCAGGCATCGTTTGAAACAAAGTGATGGTGGGAGAAGTTTGACTTGGCTTTTAATGTCCCAATAGGACACTGAATAACCGAGGAATTATCAACATGTGCAGTGCTCGATCCTGTGACCACGAAATAGGCATCGATGTCCTGAATTAATTCAATTGTGAGAGTGGTGCTTTTTAGTTTTATCGGCCCTGAACTTGCATAATATATGAATCCTCGAAGAACCTCAGAATTTGTGAGGTAGAAGCCTTTCGTGGTCTTCATCCAATTTTGTGTCTGCTCAAAAGATGTGTTGACCAGTCCAAGACTGGTAGAACTCTCTGCAATAAAAACACCGTACGCGCCAAAATTGTCCACAAATTGGCAGTCTGTTAGAATATTGCAACCGTTTTCTAATCGCATCACTGATTGTTGAACGTTGTTAGCGTTTCCTCGGAAAACACATTTCAGAAATCGGACTTGGTTTTTGTAATTCCATCTTTGTGGGATGTTACATCCGGGATCCTTTTCATCAGGTGGTAATCGAAACAATACAGTCCTATCGGTTACCGTATTGTTTTCAAACTTGGTGTCTTGCATCGTTATCTGGTTTCCCTGTGCCGTAACATAGAGAAAAAACAAGGCCAAACTATGAAATGCAGAACTTAAAAATGAGTTTGCTATGAACTGCACGTTTTTTATCTGCAGTAAGGCTTTCGATTTTGTCTTAATCTCCAGAGAAAAGAATTCGTTGTTTTCAAAGAAGGAGTCTTGCAAGAAAAACGTTGAATTAGTTTGTTCACTTAAGCCCAGTTGAATATACATGCCTCCGCCTTTGTTGTTTTTGTACCACAAACCACTTATGTTCATCCGAGCTAGATAAGAAGCTGCCACGAAGAAATGAACCGGTTGTCCCTCCAATGTGTTGTTATCAGCTCTAGGTTTTGCTTTATTCTCAGAAATGTTCGCGCCAATGAGGGTGAAATCGAGTTGAAAAGAAAAAATAAAGACGGTTTTCCAGACGTATGAGAAACGTTCATCCTGTGAATTCCCCCAAAAATGGCAATCAACAATTGTAAGCTCTTGGATGTACCCCTCCGAATATATAGTTGAGCTCCCCATGGCAGCCTTATTAGACACGAACGAAACGTTTCCTAAAAGGACTTTCAAGAAACCTTGTTGTACGTACAGTGTCAGCGTGCCACCCATCGGAACATCTTCGATAAAATCAGGATTGTGTAAAATATTCCTCAGGAACAAAACATTTTGAGCTAGTATCGAGCCTGCCTTTAATGTAACCGCTATAACGTATATTGCTGATCCTTCGTTTCTGGCGCTGTTTTCTACAAATTTGCAGTGCTCGATCTGTACAAAAAATTCGCCGATGCTTTCAATAAACATGGCCCCACCCTGCAATGGGGAGCTGTTATTGATGAAATCAGACTTTGAAATGGAAATATTTACAAAGCTAACATCCCAGCTCACAGTGATTGCTCTTCCAAAGTTATGATAATACTTTCCTTTGCTTATATAGATGGAAATGCCTCCCATTGTTGACTGGTTTGTGAAATAGTTTGTAAAGTAGGGCTGTGAAATAATGCTTACGTCCTTTCTAATAGTGCGTTTGTTCCTTATGCGACCTTTCATAGTTTGCCTGTTTGCAGAATACGCTGAAATTGTCTGAATGTGAAGACATCCTCCGGGGGGCGCCGTGTTGTGTTTGAATGAAATATTGGTTAAAATCATAGACGAGAGGTATTCTGTGTGCTGCTTTGTTAACAAAACCATAAAAACAGCCACGTCAACCATTTGAAGGCTTCCATTAGTAGCAGAATTGTTAATGAACGTGGTATCATGAACTTCAATTTTAGGGCTGTTCCCCACAACACAAATACAAGGGAAATCGTTGTTTCTGAAAAATGACTCTCGTATTGTCAATGAGAATTGTCCCTGAAAAGCCTCAAAAGTGACTACAGCCGTTGCGTTCGGAAAAGACACTGCATGGGTAAACTGACAATTGCTGATATACAGCGAACATCTCCGAGCAGTAACAGGGGTGTTAACGAATGTGAGTCCCTGTAACTTTATGACTAACGTCTCGGATGCGTTGCTGCCATCAAAAACGATTTGCCTCAAGGAGGTGCATTTAAGAAATACGTCAGCGTTTCCAAATCGCTTCAAAGACAAGCTCTTGTTGATGTATATCCCCCCTGTATATGACGTCATCGGAAAGCATGGGTATGGATCACGTGACGTCTCGGTGCCATCGATGGAGATTGTGTCATTCCACTGCGCCTGTGCAGTGGCAAGACTAATCGTTCTACAAGCAGTGTAGATCGTTTTGCCGCAAGAAGACAAGTTATTTCCATGATGACGGGAAACAAAGATGTCTTTACAGAGAACTGGAACTGCGGAAATAATTATATGAAACCCAACAGTAAATGATTTACTCAACACCTTTTTACAGGAAATAAAAGCTTGTGCCAACATGACGCACCTCAGTGCAATGACAAACGATTATTCGGAAAAATTCCTATTTTCCCTCCCCCTGTTTTGGTTAACCACCGTATTATCTCATCACAAGCAAGACCAACGGCTAAGGAGAAGTTTGCGTGACGAGGGGATTTGGACTCAGTTCATTAAGCAATGTTTCCTCCAAGCTGCCTACAGACACTACATTGACACTACACTAAGGATAGGCTTGGTATGCTTAATTTTTACTAAACGTGACATAGAGCTGACCTCATAATCAGTTGTCACGAATTACTCTCGATAAAAAAAACTGAAAGCCGCGATTGGAAAGTTGACCTGGTAGTAATTTTTTTCTACAAACTTCCGGGTAGTTCGATCAGATAACGCCATCGACTTACGAACACAAGTAATGGCGAGGCTGAATGTACATAAGTTTTTTTTCAAGAGTCCGTCTTTGTCGCAATGATAACCGCTTTAGTTGTAATACGAATAACAGTAAAAACGAGAGGAAACACATTGATAGCGGGACTACTACATCCGTGATGTCAATAGAGATGTCAATACAATCAACCACAATCATTTTGATTGCGGTTTATGCCTTGTTATGATTTTGTTCATAACTTTTTCCCCTATTCTAAATTTACTTTTTACAGTAAACTTCCTATCTAAACATATTGTGGTACATATTGTACTGGCCACCTCAGTCTGTTCGATAGTTTATGCGCATTAAAAATGTGAGTAATAGCGCCGGAAGTGACACAAGCTGACTATATATCATAAACTGGAGGTTTGCTAGTCAAGCTACACCAGATCAAAACATTTTTTTAAGCACAAAAAATTATTAAAGGGACCTTAGAAGTTTGATGAGTAAGTATTAATTGAATCTTAATTAGCTAATTACGGGCTAAACTTCTAGAATTCCTGCTACGGTAACGAATTTCTCTCTATAAATACGAATATAATTGATATCAGGATTTCGGGAACACCTACCTCTATAAATGCCACACAAACTTAAAGTTAGTAAAAGTGAAACGAAGGAGTTCATTGGTAAAGTTCGCGACGATCAATTGGCATTAAAAATATCCCGCCGGAAGGATATGGTCCCAGGATAATTGTTGCGAACCATTTCTTCACAAGGGTTTCGCTTTCTGATGTTTCTTGGACTTTGGTTGTCAGGCGTCACGTGCTCTGGGGACGAGGTCAACAAGTAGCGTATAATGTGTCTGTTAATAAATTAGCTGGTCAATCAATGACCAATCCACGAAATGAACAGTAATAAATTATAATGATTACATATGAGCCGCATTTCAGATGCATCGAAAAGAATTTTATTTATGTGAAAAGATAGTTAAAGACACTGTTGAGTCGTGCAATCCTTCGGAGGAGAACTTCGTTGGAAATAGAAGAAATGCTGCTCTTCGCTGATTGTCACAAACGCTGAAGTCACCTTTTTTTGGTTCATCTTGACATGTCTTGACTATGAGGGAATGACGTCATCTTTATCAATCTGGTATCAAGCCACCTGTTCGTACAAAACATTCGTCATAACCCAGGTGCTTTGACATTTTTCATTGCCTTGATGGCGGCTTGAACGTCGGCTAGTGGAATGGTGGCTGGTGTTAATACCTAGCATGTCATTTGCTTTGTTTGTCTTTGGAATGTCGCGCCCGTTAGTATTATAGTACCTTGATGACATGTTTATTATGTGGCTATTCACTGCGTTCAGTTTTCCTTTCGCTTTAGGCTGTCTCGCCTGGCCCTCTTCGTGTACTCCTTTTTCACTTAATTGAATTTGTTATTTGTTATTATTCTTTTGCCTCCGTTCAAACTGTCTTGGCGATTTGAGACAGCAGCTTGTCTTTGGCCTTTCTCTTTCTCTAATTGGCTCCATGTATCTGATGATTGCCTCTTCTCATTTTGGTTCATCCCAAATCCAGTAACCTTCTATGCCAATCTTTTTCAAGTAGCCTCATATATATGTACTGAACGATTTATAAGCTTCATGTTTTAGTTTAAGTCGGTTAATATGGATTCCACCTCGTTACCATGCTGAGAGATTCCATGAGATAGCAAGCGCATGCGCCAATCAGTGCAACGCTTGTCGCCGATCAGGTTGGCTGTGAAAATTTTACTCTTCATATCACAGCTGTTTTTCTGAACGATAAGCATGGATGAACCATCGGAAATTGACAACAAACCTACCGCAGAGACTCGGCTCCGAGTGAGCTCAGACTCAGACGCAGTTTTAGCGAACTGGACCGAAGGAATTGACGCGACACCGCCGGTAAACAATGGCGGAATTAACCAAAAACGAAGCAAAGCACGTGCCGAGAAGCACATCGATTCGACTCCAAAAGAGGGCACAAATCCTAATTCTGGGACCAAAGATCCCACTAAATCACTCAAAAGTGATGCTCAATTGCAAACGAAGGGTACTAAAACACCCTCTGGTGGCTCTAAACTTCGCAAGAAGGCCGCGGGAAAAACTACGGCGGCAGAGCCCAGCAGTTCTTCGACTCATTCAAAGGGAGAAAGCGCGCCAAAAGAGCGTCTAAGCAGTGCACGAAAATCTGCTGCCTCGGACCAAAGTTCATCCACAGATATGGCTGTTGTTTTGAAAGAGGCTTTTTCAGGCTTTGCTGTACAGATGAACAAAGGATTCAGCAGTTTAAATAAACTGCTACAAGCTAAAAACGACGACGCCAAAGGCGACGACAATGCATCCGCACTCTCCGAGTCGGATGACACTGATGGCGGGTCGGACATTGAACCCGAGGAGCCTGCTCCAAAGAAACAAAAAACTGACGATAACACTGTTCTAAGCAAGGATAATAGTGCCATACTTAGCCAACTCGAAAAAGAGTTCAATGTGTCTGAACAAGATGGCGCTGAAATTAACGAAAACTTGGCTGTTATTGTCCAAAAGTTGCTGAAAGAAAAACCTGAGGAAGATAAGCTGAATGAGATCAAAAAACGCTACCTCAGGCCAAAGAACTGTGCAACCCTGGCTGAAACCAGAGTTAATTTAGCTATCTGGAATAATCTTTCAGATAGAGCACGTACCTCGGACATCAAACTCCAGAAGGTACAGAAGTCTCTTATAAAGGGAACAACATCTGTGGTTCAGGTTGTAAATGACCTAATCAGCACACCAGATATGTTACCAAAGGACCAAATAGTCAGTAGACTCATGGATGGTGTTCTACTGATGGCTAATGCTAACATAGAACTAAACATCAGGCGCAGAGAAGTCCTCAAACCAGAGCTCCATACTAGCTACCGCTATCTCTGTGCTCCATCAAACCCAATAACAACGGAGCTATTTGGAGACGACCTACCCAAAGCGGTAAAAGACATCACTGACACTAATCGAATTACTTCAAAGATTAGCAGGGAGATGAAGCAAAGCTTCAAAAGATCTAGGAATGATGGCCACTCAGACAGATACCAAAGCAGGTATAAAAACAACTACTCTGGGCCGTCAAAAAACTACCGTCGCCCCTTCTTCAACAAGAAGGAGGGGAAAAAAAAGAGTGCTCAGAAGAACCAGAACTGAGCAATGACCAAAATATTGAGGTAAGGGACATAAAATTGCAAGTTGCTGGCAGGCTCAAATATTTTCTCTCTGCTTGGCAAGCCATTACCTCTGACAGTCATATTCTTGACATGGTTGAACACTGCCACCTCGAGTTTATTGAAAACCCCTTCCAACAGTATCCTATGCCTCCAATTAAATTTAATCGTCATGAGGCTGCAATTATTGATGCTGAAATACAAAAATTGCTCTGTAAAGGGGTTCTTGAGGAAGCTGTTCCCAGTTATGGTCAGTACATCTCTACCATTTTTCTCAGGAAAAAGAAAAATGGTTCTTACAGATTGATCTTGAATCTGAAAGGATTGAATGCCTCAATAGAGTATCAACATTTTAAAATGGAAAGTTTGACATGTGCTATACAATTAATGAAGAAAAATTGTTATATGGCCTCTATAGATCTGACAGATGCTTACTATACAGTTCCTGTGGCTGTTGAGCACAGGAAATATTTACGGTTTTTCTGGAGAAATACCTTGTTTCAATACACATGTCTACCCAATGGCCTAGCATCTGCACCAAGATGTTTTACCAAACTGTTAAAACCAGTATATAGCACATTGCGTAGCCAAGGCTACTTGAATGTTGGATACATCGATGATTCCTATCTACAAGGGGACTCTAAGACTGACTGTAAAAACAATGTTCTAGCCACCCAAACTCTGTTTGAGTCTTTAGGTTTCCTTATGAACTATGACAAGTCAGTGTTGCAACCTTGTCAAAAATTAGCATTTCTTGGCTTCATTCTGGATTCTATTGAGATGAAAGTATTTCTCACTACAGAAAAAACAGAGAAAATAATTTTAGCTTGCCAACAACTGTTGAAGGGAAAACCAACCTCCATAAGAGAGGTTGCCCAAGTTATTGGTCTATTGGTATCTGCTCTGCCAGCTGTCCAGTTTGGACCTCTCTTTTATAGGAGTATCGAAATTGACAAGAATACTGCCTTGCAACAAAATAAAGGCAATTATGAAGCTAGTATGACACTCTCCCCAGAATCTATAAGCGATCTTCGCTGGTGGGTAGCTAATCTACCTACAGCATGCAAGAATATCGTCACAGTCAACCCAGATATAGAAATGGAAACTGATGCTTCATTATTGGGCTGGGGGGCAGTATGTAATGGACAGTCAGCCCAAGGCATGTGGTCCCCTGTTGAAAAACAAAAGCACATCAATGAGCTTGAATTACTGGCAGCGCATTTTGGTATTAAATCGTTTCTCCCTTTATTGAAAGGGAAGCATGTGTGCATAAAAAGCGATAACTCCACAACTGTCTGCTACCTAAATGCAATGGGGGGCACAAAATCTCCTCCTTGTAACACACTTGCCAAAAAGATTTGGCTGTGCTGTATGGAAAATGATACTTGGTTGACTGCATGTCATTTGCCTGGTGTTCTCAATGTTGAGGCAGATAAACACTCCAGACAGTTTAATGAGAGAACTGAGTGGCAGCTCCAACCAAAAATTTTTCATAAGATTACAGACATACTGGGTACCCCTGAAATCGACTTGTTTGCTTCCCGATTGAACAACCAGCTTCCAAAATATGTTTCTTGGAAGCCTGACCCTGGGGCTACCCATGTAGATGCATTCTCTTTCTCCTGGAGTGATAGTTTCGTTTACATTTTTCCTCCATTTTCCCTGCTCAACAGATGTCTACAAAAATTGGAGAAAGATCAAACTTTAGCACTATTGGTGGCTCCCATTTGGCCAACTCAGGTTTGGTGGCCTCGACTACTAAGACTTCTTGTGGCAACCCCGTTGATGCTCCCGCAAAACAAGGACCTGCTTATGCTACCACACTCAGGGGCTCAACATCCTCTAAGAAACCAAATGAGAATGATGGCATGTCTGTTGTCAAGCAATCTTTTGAAGCAAGAGGAGTATCGAAGTCAGCTGTCGGATTGCTCATGGCGTCTTGGCGAGGAGGTACCAAGAAACAGTACTCGGGGTATATCAAAAAGTGGACAGCATTTTGTCTCAAAAGGAAAGTCAATCATCTTCAACCACCTATAGGAACAGTCTTGGACTTTCTTTCTGAACTTTTTGACCAGGGACTTACATACAGTGCTATTAACTGTGCTAGAAGTGCACTGTCCTCATATGTGTCTTTGGATGATGGCTCCGTGGTTGGACAGAACCCACTGGTTTGCCGACTGTTGAAAGGCGTTTTTCAGTCACGACCACCCAAGCCCAAGTATGCCGAGGTTTGGGATGTCCAAGTGGTGTTAACTTACCTGGCCACTCTTCACCCTGTTGAATCATTGACTCTTAAAGCATTGACGTTCAAACTTGTTATGTTGTTGTTATTAGTATCAGGCCAACGTGGCCAGACTATTCATTTGTTAGACACTGACAATATGTTTGTGAGTGATAACAAATACACGTTTGTTATCCCAAACCACCTTAAGCAAAGCAAACCAGGAGTATCTAACCCTCAAGTCGTTCTGGAATCTTTTGATAACCCCTCTATTTGTATTGTTACTACGCTTAAGGAATATCTTACCAGAACCAAAGCATTGAGAGAAAGCAGCCAGTCACGACTGCTAATAAGTTATGTTAAACCTTATAAGCCTGTAAGCAGAGATACTGTAACTAGATGGGTACGATCTACTATGAGTTTAGCTGGTATTGATGTAACAAAATATTCAGCACATAGTACGAGAGCTGCATCTGTCTCGGCAGCAAGCAGGGCTTCTGTAAATCTAGATGACATTCTCCGAACTGCAGGATGGTCATCTGCATACTGTTTTGCTCGACATTACAACAAACCTATAGCTAAGACTTCAAGTTATGCCAAATCGGTGTTGACATGTTTGTAATGTACACAGTTACATCTGATCATTAAAGTGGCATGTTGTTATTGATTCTTCATGTCCGTGTTGCTTTGAAATCTCATGGAATCTCTCAGCATGGTAACGAGGTGGAATTTAAAAATTAAACGAGACTTACCTGAAAGTTGAAGTTTGATTGTAATTCTACCGAGTTACAGAATGCTGAGAGATTACATGCCCATGCTCCCTACCCACCCGTTGGCTGTTGGGTAACACGCACATTCAGTTCTTTAAAGCCTGATTGGCGCATGCGCTTGCTATCTCATGTAATCTCTCAGCATTCTGTAACTCGGTAGAATTACAATCAAACTTCAACTTTCAGGTAAGTCTCGTTTAATTTTTAAATTTCTCTTGATAACGTTTAGGCGTTGGCGTGTGGCACCCGTTGCTGGTAGTTTTGACTTGACCTTAGTTTTCACCAGATAGAGGTTTCTGCTAACTTCTGCTCCAGAATAGACCTTCACAACTTCAGGGATGTCCACTTTTTCTTGGATATAATGATGTGGTCGACCTGGTATACCGGAATCGCCAAGTGATTTCCATGTTAGGTTGATGATGTCTCTGTGAGGGAAGATTTTTTGTGTCTGCGAGGAAGGATCGTGCTACCATTCACACAACGGCTTGTCGAGACAAGCGTCTAGCAGCTTCTTACAATTAGCATTGAAGGACCCGCAGCCGTTCTTGGCATTTTATCTCCCATCATCAAGAAGAACGTCGTGATGTGAAACCTACTAGTTGGATCTCCTTTCACAAGTCATCCATGTCTTCATTCACTGAGCCATGGCAGGTCTAGGGACGTACCACATTTTGATGTCTATCTGTTAACTAACAGGGATTATATTCGCTTGAATAATCATCATGATGGACCATTCTTGTCACAGTGCACAATGCACCTGTCAGTCTACAGTCGCCAACAACAAGGCTGAAGACGTGTTTGTATAGGTAATCACATGATTTCGAGTGCAATTTGGGATAAATCAGCACGAGTAAATTTTTCAAAGGCTAACCAAATTGCACGAGCCCGTAGGAAAATTTACGAGTGCTAATTTATCCCAAATTGCATGAGAAAAATCATGTGATTACTTGTTAATAATACAAATACAAAAATTTCTCTGCGAGTGGATGACAAACAAGATGTGTTCGGTCGCTAACCTTTCCGAATCGTTGTTAAAACATTACGGAGTTGCCAGGCTTTGTAAATCCAGATACTGCTACGGAATTTTAAAGCTCTCTGTCATGCATTATCAGGTCCTTTTATCATCATTCAGTTACATGGGAATGAGCTGAAATGTGCGACTTCAATTCAGGCTTGTAATCTTCTTTCTTTATGACCTGTCGCGGAAGAAAATCCTGGATTGGTAGCTTTCAGTAGTTTCGTGGGTCCTCTTTTGTGCTGCACAAACGTCCAGTTGCTAATACATTGGTTTATACACTGATAATTTTCGTTAAATCGGTCTAACTTAATTTGCATTAATTGATGTTTTTGTTCTCTCCAAACCCTCTATTTTGACGTCATGGCAACTGCGATTTGTTCATTGGTAAAACCTTTACAAAGTTGTACTAAAAGTTTAACCTTAACGTTATTGGTGTAGCTGCAATAGAATACCAAAGACGGGAATATCTAAACCCCTTCGAGCCACCTTAATTAGATTGAGGTGGAGGACCAAGAAAGGCAAAAGCTTGTGGTGAAGCCACGAGAGGAATGGGGTCAATGCTCACCCAATTCTCCATTTTTCGCATGGCTTCAACCTTCATTGGACCCCTTCATTGTTTGTTTTTCCAGGCCAAAAGAAAGCTAATTAATAGTGCTTTATTTCAGATGTAGTTTCAAAATCTATTATGCTTTCAACCATTAGTCTATTTTTTCCTCTTTTTAAGATATTGGACCCAGGCCTATTCTTTATTTTTTTTTCCTGCCACAAAGTCATAGCTCTTGAAAGGAAATTACATGATGTGGATTGGACCTAGAGAAGCAAGTTGCACTATGCACCAATAATATGTTTGAAACCAAATTGACAGCAGGAGAAATTAGCTGCTTTTTTCTTGCCACATTTGCAAAGAATGGAATTTTGGAATGTTGTGTAATGCTGCAGTTTAAAGCTTGGCCCTCTTTACCGGAAGATATTTGCATCATCATGAGATACAGAAAAGTAATGCAACCAACTCCTCCCCCTCCCAAATTAGGAGTCTTTCTGTAGGAACTGGATGCAAATGAAATCACATTATTTTTCCTTTGTTTGTGATTATTTGTATTTAAGAGCAGTATTGTTTCTTATCTTTTATTTCTTTTGTGTTATGTCATCTGTGTCCAGTACCTACAGAAAGACCCCAAATTAGTAAAAATCCCTCATTTCAAAGTGCTATCACTCAAAAACTGGAAGAATTAAACTTGTTTTATTTAGCATAATTTGATAATGACAGGTGCACACTAACACAACTAGGCAGCAATTCAATAATAATTTAATTAATTTATCATTTTTAACGACAACAAATACCAAAAATGATTTTCCATTTTCATAACCATGGAGTGAATTAGAGTACCATCTTCCACACATTGAAGGGACTGTACCAAGAAATTGGCATCTGAGTAACTCCATTTCCCAAGTCAACTCTGAGCCGGAGTCAGAGTGAGTCACTGGTCATAAGATGGTGACTGGTAAGTACAGATCAGAGGTTGCCTATCTACCAAGTTAGGATTTTGAGTTGGACTTCTAGCTGGATTTTCAAGTAGACTTTTTTGCCTGGATATCCTGGTTTGCTTGCAGTTAGCTCCACTCTAGTTTGCTCACAGTGAGTTCCATTCTGATCTGGTTTACTTGCAATTAGTTTCACTTCCATTTGGTTGCAGTTAGCTTTCATTTGTTGGTTAGGGTGACACTGTATCATTTGGTTTATTCTTCAGGTCAATAACAAATCCAACTCAGCGTAAGTTATATAACATGCAGCCTTTGCAAAATTTTGGTACTGAAAAAACTGCTGACCAGTGACTCTGCACTTGACTATGACTCAAAAACTGACTCGGTCAACCAGTGAACTATTTTTTTTTAAATATATCTTTATTCAAACAAACCAGTGAACTCATTCACATCCAACCTCTAGTTATAATACAATGTTTAATCTCCAATGTACTTTGTGTATTTCATTTGTCTTTGAAAATCAACCAAGTTTAATTACTAAACTAGAGAAATGCCACGTTAAAGAACCATCATAATAATACCTACAAATGCAAAAATGTGAAGCTCAATCAGAGCACCCTTCAAAGCTTAATTTAAGTATCAAGTGCATTTTTGTCACCTCTACAAACATGTATTCCATCAGTGACGTCTAGGAAATCCCTTGGAGGCCAAATGCATTGTACATTACTACCGGTAACTAGTAAAATGACAAGCCAAATATGCAGATCGATGCAAAAAATGGTTTGATGAGCAATGCAGCAGCCTTGGGATAATTCATCAGGAATTTATGTCTGACTATTGTAATCTGTTAAAACTTCAGTATTAATTCCACCAGGTTCAGACGCATCCCCGTCATTTGTGTTTGCCATAACTGTCAGAGGATGGTTTTCTGTTTCATATCGCTGTTGCCAGCATTGCTGCCATCCCACTCTGGTCATATGAAACACAGCTCTTGCCAGGAACACAGCTCCAATGACGAAAAAGTAGCTTCCATAAATGACAAACTAGAAAAAAAAATGATTCCATTTGAATTTCCCATGACTGTTTAAAATTACTTGCTATATAGATACTGACCACTGCATGGTTAATGTCACGCACAATAGAAAGTATACCATTTATGTGGGAGAAAGGTGAGGGAGATAAGTATTGTCCTGGACCTGAGTGCTGCCTGCCATGTGCGAGGCCAGTACTTAGGGTATGTCAGCGAGTGGTATATAAGAGAGGGCACAGAGGCAGGGTGACATGCACCTATATATGCCCCGGGGGGTACTCCCATATATGGGCTATATAGGTATGTGCCGCGGGATAGGGTATGTTTTTTGAGGTTCTCGGTCCTTAAATAGGGTATCACTTTTGTTCCTTTTGGCATTGTGTTCCCGGTGTGATCCTTAGATAGGGTACCTAAATTCTATCAGCTCAAATAAACGCCCAGCTAAACGAAAAAAAAAGGTCTGTTAAAACTGAAGCGATTTTGAAAGATTTGAGCTTTGCCGTGCGCGGTTAGCCGTTATTTGAGTCGTCACGCAATGCTTCTCTTCCCCTTGAATAGGGTGTCAATTTTCAGGTTTGGGCCTTAGAAAGGGTATTAATTTTCGTTTTCTTTATCCTTAAATAGGGTCAGGGTTTGAGAACGTTCGCGGCACACCCCTATCCGAAATTTAGGGGAGTACCCCCCCCCCCCGGGATATATGCCAAGCTAATGGAGGGATGGTAGCGAGGGGAAGTGGATGTGCCCACCGTTTCTCACCCAAGCTAAGGCAACCCAGGCATCGCTTCGGTGTTTAGCTTAAAGCTAGCCAGTTCAGATAACATGAGGCATTATTACCTGTGTTGTAACTGGAAGGTTTAGACCTCGTTTGTCCACCACAATGCTTGTCAGAATTGTTTGTAGTAGTAAAGCAGTAAACATATTAATTCCAAACACCAGGGCAAATCTGGTCTTCTCAACATGTTTGGCAATCTGTAGACTAAACATAACACAAAAATAGCAACATCAACACAACAATAAACAATTCCAGAGGTCAAACACTTTATTTAACTTTATAGAGGCATTATTGTGTTCAAGCGAGACCATAACATCTCAACTAGGGCATGCGAATCTTTGATAGTGCCGCGTTTTAACACACGTTATATGAAAGACTCCTTAGCCTACAGAGGCTCCGTACTCTGGAATACGCTTGCAACTAAACATAAGGACTTGGCAAATGTGACACGTCGAAAGGACCTCGTCCACATGCTTAAAACTTCGGCTGTTTTTATTGATTTCAGTTTTAAAGTTTATCTGTGTCAACCGCTAATTTAAAACAGGTAGATTTTACCTATTTTTAGCTTTAGTTTTTAAATCAAATTCAAATGTAAATAGTTTTATAAGTTTAAATATTTTGAACTTTTACTAATTTTAAAATCAAACTCAAATATAAAAGGCTTAAATGATTGCAAATATTAATAACTTTTAATACTTTAAGTTACACAACCCCACAAGCTTGTCACCTTTTATCTACATCGTGTTTTAAATAAAGGCAACTTACTTACTTACAATACCACATACCTTGCTATTGTTATGAGGAAAGTATATGCTGTACGGAATAGGATGTACATAAGATATGCCATCCAGACACTGCTTGTCTGTGCACTCAGGAACAAAAAGAATGCATCTGCCACTGACACCACACCAAGGCACAACTCTCCAAACAAAGACCAGTTAACCTTCACATATGCCAGTGCAATAGCCACCAAAGACCCTGTCAGGTGTGAGATTGCAGTCACACCACCATTGTAAATTTTGTGATTGTGTGAGGGGTAGATAACATCCCATAAATTCTGCACATAATTTCCAACTTGAAATTCCCCACAGGTTGCAAAGGCCCACCAAAGAGACCACCGGAGTAGCTGTTTATCAGAATAGCACAGTTTAAAATCACGAAACAGGGCAGACATTGTTTTTTTCCAGGAAGAAAAGAAAGTATTTTGTTGTTGTTCAACAGCTGGTTCCTCCACTCTGGTTCCAAAAACGTTCCCAGAAGCCTTTGGTAGAAGGAGTGTGAGAATGCAGGAGATTGATACACTTCCAAGAGAAATATAATTCAGAGTAAGGTAGTCAGTCACTTTGAGCGATATCAGAAGCTGCCCGATCACTCCAGATAACATTCTTCCTAAAAGGACTGCAGCCCTCGTGTAGCTTGTCACTATCTGATACCGATCCTTCTCAACAACTGCATAGACGTAAGAATAGTAAGCTACTTCCGCGCCAGTGGCTACTCCATAAGCAAACTGCATGAATTGCATCGCTAAAACCCCACTTGCCCAAATCAGGAGTATTCTTGTCGATAAATAAGCTAGCCCTTCAGTTATTATTACCGGCTTGTATCTCAAGAAGTCTGTCACTAGAAACACAACGAACAGTGTTACTAGATAAGAGTAAGTCCACACAGGGTAGATTTGGTTGTCCAGTTCTTCTTCTGTGAGATTCATTGGTGGCGCTTTCAAATACGGCGTCAAAAAAGGTTCTGAGGGTTTCATTTCCTTGAAGAACCCATATAAACAAAGAAGTAAAGTAGCTTTGATCCAAAACTCCATCTTTATAAACTTTAAAAGCGGCATTAAGCGCCAGAAAACACCAGATCACAAGCCTTTGCACGAAAATCACGAGGACAATTCATTTCCGGATAAATGACATCAAACCACAGGCGGACCCAACCTCACCCATATCGCAGGATCGCCCTCACGAAGAAGGGAAAAGCCCTGGGAACGAGGTTGAGAATATCTATTATGTATGGCTGACGGATAACAATGACTTTCTGACTAGTATATGGGCATCGCGCGAATTTGTTGAATAATAATAGCCAATATTTGGTGAATTTTTATCGGTGAGGACAGTTTGTGATGAGAAAGTGCATCTCATTACCTTTCAATCCTGGGCATATACAAGCAACCACTACTGCGTTGTTCGCTGCAAGTATGACCCCCATTGGTCCCCACCCTACCAATATCAACCATGCATTAGTGAAGCGTCGGTGGCCGGGAACTACTAATATATACATTTAACAATGTTTACATAACCTTGTTTCTTTGGCATGTTGTGCATGCGTAGATATAAACATTGCGTTGCTTTCTTTTATGCTCATTCGAGTTACACAACCGCGTCTTCACCCTCTAAATTAAATACCCCGAGAATGATTTAGGGTTATAAGTTTTTTGTCACATTTCTGTTTGCAAGCGTTTAAGAGTATTGATTTATCCCATGTTATGATAAATAAATTACTTGTTCGCGTTTAGAGTTTTGTAAGCTTTTTACTACATAAGTTATTATCTAGTTGTATTTTGTGTTTCCGTTGTTTTGCATATTTTTTGTAAACCTTATCATGAAATTTTGATTGTAAAGACGAAATGAAGAGTGTCGCATAGGGCTGGTGTGGACCCACCCCAATAGTGATTGCTTATTACATGTGAAATGGAAAAAATGTAAAAAAAATGTAAATGTTGTTTATAATGGTCATGAACTTAGCTTCGAGATAGCTAGTTTGCAGGCATGCCACTGAAACATAGGAAACAAATAGTTTTAAATGAACATAACATGATTAAAAATCCCAACTGGCAGGAGGCAGACCAGTCGGCTATATACAAAGCGTGACCGAGGATTTGAACTCAGGACGACCGTGGTTTTGCAATAGGCCATTTCCGAGTTAGCCTTCGCCTCTATTTCAAAACGAGTCTACGTGCGAAACCATTCAAATGAAAATGTGTTCCACCTTCACCTCCATTTTTATGCAAATCAAACTCATTTTCATTAGAATGGTTTCGCACGTAGACTCGTTTAGAAACCGAGGCAAAAGACAACTCGGAAATGGCCTATTTGTCTGAAGTTCTCCCAGAAAATAATTTCCTTCCTCGCCGCCCTAATTAACGTTGCTTTAATGTTGATAAAAAAGTGCATCGTTTTGGTGACAACATTTAATGAAGGAGGAAATTAGAATGGAGACATGTTGTCTTGCTTTAGTTTTAACAACTGTCATTTTAAGATTTACGATCGCTTTCTCAGAAGAGTATCTCGACACTTTGCAATCAATTTAATTGTCCCTGAAAACTTTAAGAAGATAATTAAATTGTAAATTTATGCTGCTCATAAATTAACATTTCCTTGTGATAACTCTATTTTCAAAGAAATGTTAATTTATGAATATGATAAAAATCTAAAATAGGAAAGAAATAGTGCGAAAAAGAAAACAGATCAAGCGTCTCCAGTATATTAGCTACCGATGATAATTAAGGCAGAGTATGCTGGATTTCTTATCGACGTAAAATATATTCAATTAACATTGAAAGGAGCCTTTGAATTTCGCTTCAAAAGACGTGTAAATTGAGGAGGGTTCGTACGTGGCAGTTTTCACATCCCACTTTTAAGAAGATATATAAACATATACTTACTTTAATTTTACGTGTTTTTTAACTTTTATTTTTTCTTTATTAAGATATACATCAAGATGCGTTTGCTGTTTGTGCGTGCAATTTTGCCAAGAAATAAGATGGTACTGAAATTTAGAATCAAAATTTTGAATTTAGGTTGATTTTACGCTGTTTACTTTGTTTGTGATTAAGATATTTCATATTGAGGTTTCGCAGAAGAAATCATTTTACCGAGCACGATTTTAGCCACAAGAGAAAATACAAGTATCGCTCTAAAGATACTGTAAAGTAAGACCTCACAAGAAAAGGTAATTTAAAGTAACCAAAGTAAGCGAAGTAAACCAAGAAAATTAATTTCAGTGGCATCATTAATGACATTAAAAATTGAACTAGAAGATCAATCCTTAACTGATAGTATGACTCCGGAGTTATAGCCAGTGCAATAATAAGGATATCATTAGTATTCAGTATTTTGAGTCAGTTTGGCAGTGTTGATTAAACATCAAATACGTGTGCATCCTGTTAAGTTTCCATTTCACTGAAACTTTGAAAAATGTTCCGTATTAATGTGCATACGATGGAGAGAAAACGCTGTATTTAAAAGGAGTTTTCAAAATGCCGATTTCAATGAGAAGATAAGATAAAAAAAGGCCGATCATTGCGATGGGAGACCAACTGATACTAACTGGTGATCAGTGGTAAAAATACATGCTAGTTATGCAACGCTTCTATACCAAGAAAATGTGACAAGTGGGATGTTCAATGGTATACCACGAGAAAGTGTTGCATAACTATTTTATGCCATGCCATGGAAAATACGCTGAACTCAGCATCCTTCATTAACAATTTCCATTTGTTGGGAATTGCACTGGCAATACTGGCTTAGTATATAAAGTAATCATGCATACACAACACCCATAACATGAACAATTTTATTTCTTTCGTTATATAAAATCTTTAACCCTGAAAATGCCTTTCGAAGCCAATTGGGGAAAGAAAACCGGACCGTTGTTTACTTGGATATACTTATTATTCCAGAGGGCTTGATTGGCGACCTGTTCTGCAGTAATGACTTCTTCATCACAATACTCAGCTGCCGAAAACACTTTTGTAGAAATTGGAAAAATCTTTGTTTCCACCTATGGTCACAAAATGCTACAGGCGGGATAGTCTTTCAGAAGTTTTAAGGTCGGCATACACGTGCGGACTAATCGCTGCGACTTGTTCCAGGGACCAAGTCCCTTCACAGGGAGCCCGGACAAACTGTTTGTTTGCACATTAGCATTTTTGTGTATACAGCTATTTCAATTAACGTTGTCGGATTGAAGCTCAAAGCTTAAAGACAAGACCGAAAGGTAGTATGGGAGAAGAAAGAGTGTTCCACGAGTGCGGAATACTAATGAGATACAGCGATATAGCAAACAAGACGTTTTTCGTTTCCTTTCTCTTCAGACATGTGTAGAAAAGTTCCTTTTTCGCCTCATTTCATTTAAAAAGAATAATCCAAACCACAAAACGGCGAAAGAAAAGATACAAGAAAGGTTTCACGGAAAGAAAAACAAATATTCCACGTGCAAAAATACAAACTTGTAGATTTCCTCAATGGTGATATGCAAATTGCAGTAAATACCCATGGCACCATTCGGTCTTGACTCGTAGGTTTGAAGATTTAATCCGACAACGTTAATTGAAATAGCTGTATTAGCATTTTTATAGCAAATGTACAGGATTTACTGAACGGCTCGCAGAATTGCGTGTAATAACGTAAAATATGAACAAATTACATAATAAGTAAACGTAAGTTTATCTTACCAGTTTTGTGGTGTGGTTCTTTTGGCTCGAAATTGCGAATTTGAGCGGTTTGAAGGATTTCGCGTTTGCTGCTTTCTACATACAGCTATTTCGAGAAAGGTTGTCGGAAAAAAGGCATCAAAGTGCACGTGACAAGACCGAAAGGTGGTATGGGTATTCACTGGAATTTTGCATATTGGCCTAGTTTTGCATATTGGCCAAGTTTGTATTTTTACACGTGGAAAATTTGTTTTTCCTCTCAGGGGCTAATATCTTTAGCTTTACTTTTACTGTCGCATCTCTTTGAGTGAGGAAAATCCTTCTAAACTTCAGAGGGGCTAAACGTACCTTGTTTCTACATGTCTGAAAAGAAAGAAGATCTGAAATTCGCGCTTATTTTGTTGTTATATCTCATTAGTATGCAACACGTGCAGTAGCTCAATACGTCTACCCATACTACCTTTCGAAATTGGCTTGTGCAGTTTTGTGCTTTTTTCCGACAACGTTTCTCGAAATAGCTGTATATAACTATAACGAAAGGGTGGAAACTCCAACAGCTCCAAATTCGAACAGCTCCAGCGCCGAGGCGATTTTCGACCAGAAAATCCTATCGCACAGCTTTCAAACTGAGCAACATGTAAGAGGAAGGTTTGAGGAATCTTCTCGTATTGTTCGATCGAAAATTCACCCAAACGGCCCAGAGCTAGCCTTCGAACAAAAACGGGTAACCAAAAATTTTAAGCCGTCCGAATGCGTAGCCACAAAAAGTTGTGCCGAAGGGAATTTGCTATTCTCTAGCCTCTTTCCGATTGGGCACAATTAAACAATGGTCGTTCAAGATTTCGTCCCGTGGATAGGTGGGCAAAATCAATACTCACTAGCATGGGTAGTGTAAGGGTCCTTGGGTTGTGTCGGACTATTGACATCACTACCGATGCTAGCGAGTATTGATTTTGCATTTGCCCACCTATCCACGGGACGAAACCTTGAACGACCATTGCCACTAGCTATATAGTCCCTGCGTGTTAAGATTATGTTCGTCTAGAAGGTTAAGACCCCATTTGACTCTTTCAGCTATGATACTTGATTCACAGTCGGGTACGTTAATTCCCCATTTATCATAACTACCTGCTTAAATGTCTTGTTTAATGTTTGGCTTCTTCCCGTTCCATATAAAGTCTTTTTTTTTACATTTTTGACTACATATCTCTTTGATCTCTTTGTGTTTGGTTTGATGGAATTGATGTTTGATGTTTGGTACCGTGCGTTGTTCTTTGGATGACATTGGATGACATTTTCCATATTGATTAAGTCGCTTAGAAATTTATAAGTAAGGAAACGTACACTATAACGGTGGTATATTAAACGATTTCACCGTGAAATTCAGGCTCTTCTATCCACAGGATTTTCATGCGTACCGTAAAATTAGTCATTAACGGACGGTCCTTAAAAAGCCTTTTCAGATGCCCATTTTATTGAAAGGAAAGTTGGAATAGACTTTGATAATTACATACTAATGATAACCATCATCTGACTTTATGAGACATCAAGCATATGTTAAAAGTTTCTAGCTAACATTTCTTAGAACTTAAATTTGTACAAAGTTTGAAAACACAACAGTAATCCCTCAGGAATTTTGACAGGTAAAGAGAAAAAACAAAATGAGTCTATTCCACTTCTCTTGTATTATTTTGGGTTCTAAATGACATCCTGATTTATATTAACGACTACAGCAAGATCAAGCTAAACCTATCATTATCATTATGACAGTATAATAATTTCAATCCGACTATTTACACTTAGTTATAAAACGTTCCCAGAGAAGAGACTGAACCTTTTTTAATAATGAGGACTTAGCGGACCTGTAGGGCAAAATAACACGTTTAAAGACGGGGCAGAAGATAGTATTTAAGTTCATTATGTACCTAGTCCGTTAGGTAAATCGTTTCGTTTCCATGTCCGTTTGTGACACCAATCAGGCGAGACTTCGCCATTTACTCGAGTTTACGTGTAAACAGGGGACGAGTTTTTTTTTATTTCTTGTAACAAAACAAACGAAATGAAATGGAATTTGTCGTAGCTTTGTTTCTCTGTTTTCTTAAATGCGGGCAAACAGACCGATCATCCGTCCAGACGAACTATCTGGATAGTTCGTCTAACAAGGCGAACAGAGTGAATAAAGTAATTTTAATAACCCGTGAAATAGTTATTACACTTTTAGATACTATTAGACACTAATTCCATTGTTTTCGTTTGTTTAGTTTTGACTATTACGCACTAACTGTTATATCAGCTCACGGGTTTAATGAAATCGCTCTGATAACTCTATATGAGTAAACAGTTACACAACTACTTGAAAACCATTAGTTTGCGTTGTGGCCCCAAAAGATATGTTTGCATTTTTCCTCAGTTGGTGCTCTCCGGCCAAAAAAAATCACATTGCATAGTCTTACAGCGTCACCATTCCATTGTTATTAATGAAAGCACTGGCTATCGGATGGGCTGGTGGTGGTTGGAATTTGAATCTAGCTTATTTATTTTAAAATGTCACGTCATGATTTATGATCACTTTTTGCGAATATGATTTCTGCGGAAATTTTCGTTTAATTTTAGTGAAAGACGTGATAGATAATGAAGAAAAAACATATTTAAGACGCGATTTTGAAGCAACAATAATGAATGAACGAGATAGTTAGATGAAATAAAATGTGGTCAGTTCTCATTTTTGTTATAATATTAGTAATTTAGAGTTTGGTAACTAGCTTATAACGAATTCCTGAAATCATAATTTTTCTGACAAATAAATTATAATCACTGAACGAATTTTAGGTTGCACTGTTAGAAAAATATTATCTCACAAGGAAGAAAGCAACGTCATTTATTATAATTTGCAGACTTATGGAGATTAGAGATGACAATGCAATCATGTTATTGAAATGTTTTTCGTTTTAGCCTTAATTGTAATAGAGTCTATCTCGAATGAAACGGCTGAAGCATTCTCGTAAATGAGATAACAATCTGATTGAGGGCGAACAAATTGTGCATGAAAACACGAACTGGGCCTTTTGAAATATCAGTTCACAACGAAAATTGCCGGTTTGGTTATCGACGGAAACATTTCATCTTAAATTAATACCGAAAGGAGGATAAACCATTAAAATCCCGCATCAATAGACGTGTAAATTGATGTTTTGTTGTTGGATCTCATGCGACAGTCGTTGATTCCCACGCGTAAAGAAAGACATATATTTCACCGTTGGCAATTTTGCCTAGAAACTGCACGAAACCGATACGATTAAAAGCTCTTAACATAAAGTTAATAACTTTTTATGTGATGTTTTTTTAAGTATCACAAGATTTACCTGAAGAAATCATTTTACCGTGCACGAGTTTTCCCGCAAGAGGAAACGTAAGTGCTTCTCCAAAACTAAAAAGATAAGACAAGAAAAATGAAACCAATTTACAATGATCAATATTTTTCGTTTTTATTACGGGTGAAAGGGTAAATCAAATCAAAAATATTAAATTCAAAAATAGTCAATGCAAATTACATTGTTAGCTTTGCCGAATATTTCAAGCCAGTTTGGCAGTGCAGATTTCGTTAATTTTTTTTCCAAAAAAAAAAAAAAAAATTGTCCAGAAATTTGCATATGACGGAGAGCATCCGATTAAAGCGATGTATTTTGAAAGAGCTTTTGGAACACCGATTTCAATGACGAAATAGGCCATCTGACTGGACAATGAAGCAAATAGATTGATGGTCATGGATTTACAATATGTGGAATTTTAGCCTGATTCAAAATTTTATTTTATTTTTTTTTATTCAAGTTAAATCGAATATTTGTTCTATATCTTGTTTTCGTTCTAGATTTTCCTGTAAAATGAAAGATTCTGTTGCATGTGATTGATAGCACATGATAATTCAGTTGGCTGGAAAATAATATGAGTATTTTCTTTAATCACGACTATTGTAGGTTTGCCGAACTGAAAACCTCCTAGCCTAATAAAACTTCATAAAATATTAAAGAAATCAGTCAGAAAGTGCTCGTTTGTATTACTTTTCTTTCAATTTTGAAGCCATTTGCGAGAGAAAATCGTCTGTTTACTTTCTACAAGATTTTCGTGCGAAGCATAGAATTCGCCATCCAAGCAGCCGATAATAACCTTTTGTCGATGCTTTCATTTATTTAAAGAAAAACATCAATAGAATTTAGTAATTGCATGCTAATGACAACTCTTATCTTCCTGGCTTGATGAGGCATCATCGGGCATAATTTATTCCAAACATTTATTAATCGTACTTAAAACAGGTCGGTTTTGACATTAGAGTATTTTTTCTCAACGCCCGTTGTGGTAGTACATCCGTAAGCCATTTGCAGACAAAACTTCAAGAATACAGCTGGTTACAAGGTATGGCTTCGATTTTTTAGTCATTGTACTGCTACTTGCAGTAACGAAAATTTAGGTTATATATGTTCCAGTTATGATTAGTGTAAAAAGTCCATCTTGGCTACGAAAAGCGTGGATAATATTACTTGTCATCTAAAATATATCATTCTCTGTTTTCTTGCGAAGAGCCAGTTTTAAGGCTGTCCCTGCAAATCGGCCAATCAGTATTTTAATTTTTCGATGTAATACTTCTACAACATCAAACGAAAGCGAAAAGAAGGGTTTGGACAAACAAATTTATACATAAATAAAAAGAAAATGAATTCGTAAAGTGATTATTCTTGACAGGCGAAGTAAATACCAAATGAATCGCCGAGTCGTTTGAAGTTAATGAAATGGTCGTGATTCATTCTTTCTCACCATATCTACTTATGGACGAACGCAATGTATTTTTTGTCATTTCTAATTTAAGGGAAATCCACTTACGAAGCTTGCTGTGGTCAGATTAGCTTATATTTTCGATAAGATTTGTCGCAAGATGTATCAAGATACTCCCTAACAAAAATTAGGAAGTGAGAAATTTAAGAAAACACTAAAAAAGCTCGGTTTTGTTTTGTCGGGAGTTCACTGACCAAACGCTTCAGGCTATTCAATTTTCACTCTTAATTTCGGTAGCTCTAAACAATAACTAATTTATTCATGACTGGCTCCGATGCTGAAGAGTATCTCGCCAAATCGTATTACTGTTTATTACATTGAAAGGCACGGAAAAAAAAACTCGGAGAATTATATCACAGGCTGATAACAAACTCATATTTTTTTTGAGCAATTGCTTTTCTAAACTGTGAAAATTTGACATATTAACTTTTCTAGGCGAAAATTCACCAAGTGGTGATTTAATTTTTATTATAATCTCGCCATAATTGTGTGTGGTGCCCTTTCAGCCCCTCTTCAAGAAATTTAGATTTTTTGACAGTCGAAATTTCGGATCTGATTCCGTTCATGAAAATTAAAACATCGTTTTCCGGATATCAACATAGCAGCATAAATCAAAATCTTTCTTTGCTTTTGCTTTACGAAATTACCACGAAATGAAATATTTGTGTTTTCATTTAGAACATGCGCTGTCAGTTATTTGTTATTCTGCCATATGGGGATTTTTATTTAAAGTTTAATCTTAACTCTTGGATAAAAGCTTGAAGATAACATTCTCGGCAATTTGGTTATTGACCTAGGTAAAGAAAATGTTCCGCCAAATTATCAATAAAAGCACAGCGAAAAGTCTTGTTATCAGTGATATTCAACGCGGCAATACTTTTGAGGGTAAACCTCAAAACCCGATAACTCCGTTTTGGGGATTAAGAAGTGCATGTAGTCTGCACGGAATGAGCTAAACTACAAAATAACTTCTGAAAACACAGGACTGAGTTCGTTTCGATTTTCTTCCAAAAATACAAGGTCAAAATATTTTTTATTTTACAAGGTTTTGCATAAATCTTAAAGAAAGTGGACCAGCTTTATGTGCATTTATTGACACACCTTTCAAGTTAATTAATACGTATTTTTTATGTTTTGTTAAAAATGCCAAGATTGTTGAATGCAGATAATTTCATGCCTACATTAGGCAAAATTTGTTATCCACCGACTTCCGAAAAAACCCCCTGACCCATTCAATTGTAAATTCGTAAGTAATTTTTTCAATGCGACCATCAGAAAAAGATTATTTTACCCTTAAATGGCCCATTATTTGTACAGTTGCATGTGCCCGACACAGGCTAAAGAAAATGCAAATTTTAAAACCCCAAACTGCTACAATCAGCGTAAACCACACGATTAGTTAAATCCATTTGGAGTCTTGCCCAGTTTCATCTCGCACTTGGGTGAATTACTTTGCCGTTCAGATAAAACTGTCTGGCAGGTGAAACGCCATTGATAGCATTTAACGTCAGTGTCAAAGATTGTATACAACACATGCATACTGGGAACAGTCAGGGTTAAAGCAAATTACATTAAATGTGCAAAGCCTCTACGGTTGTTCGTTCTTTGGTGGTTCATTACCATTACATGTTATTGAATGCAGATAGATTACTTAAATTGGGCGTTTTTAACTGGAGAAAGTGGGAAAAATGATCGTTATTTAGAACACAGCATTTTTATTTAAGCCAATGCTTCTGAGTATAGTGATAAAGAAAGAGGTGGAATGGAAACTTTAGCGAAATAATTTTTGTCAACGACTTGCAAAATTATATGCAAAAATTAAACATTTAACTACAGTTTAAATTTGGCAGTTTCTGAACATTTTTTCGAAATGTGTCCAGTCATAGTTGTTTTCAAAGGCAAAAGCAAAAAGAACAACGTTCTACTCAATTTTCCCCGCTCCCCCACCCCACCCCCAACTAAACAAAAAAGACGCCACAGCGCTAGCCATATCTAGTTATATCTAAGGAATACAAACCCGATCCAGGAAAATGCACTTTTGTGATGATCTGCGCTCAGTGAGTTTGAAAATACCGAAATTTTAAAGGTGATAGTTGGCCACAAAAAGCAATCATTTTTATTTACAGTTTTGCACTTTGCTTGCTATCAATATTGATGGCTTATCGTCAGTGGGAGTCGCGGTGGCCTTATGATTAGTGTGCTGTACTCCGGATGTTGTTTTTTGGTGTTTCATTACCATTACATGTTATTGAATGTAGATAAATTACTTAAATTGGGCGTTTTTAAAATAGCGATAAATCATAGCTCTGCCTTATAATAATAACAACAATAATAATACAATGCAAAAATTTCAGCAAGCTCATTAGCTGAGAGCACGTCAATTAATCCCAAACAGTGCAGAAAGTTGAAATTGAGTGCAAAAAGATGAAATTGAGTGCAGAAAGTTGAAATTAAATTGATTGACAGGAAAGTCGCTAAAGCGCGCCAAACAAAATGGCGGCCGCTGTCGGAGGGTTTGGAGAGAAAAAAAAACAGCAATTAATGCAAAGTTTGACCGATTTAACGAAATTTATCAGTGTATAAACCAATGTACTAGCAACTGGACGTTTGTGCAGCACAAAAGAGGCTCCACGAAACTACTGAAAGCTACCAATCGAGGATTTTCTTTCGCGAAAGCTCGTAAAGAAGGAAGATTACAAGCCTGAATTGAAGTCGCACATTTCAGCTCATTCCCATGTAACTGAATGATGATAAAAGCACCTGATAATGCACGACAGGGAACTTCAAAATTCCGTAGCAGTATCTGGATTTACAAAGCTTGGCAACTCCGTAATGTTTTAACGATTCGGAAAGGTAAGCGACCGAACACGTCTTGTTTGTCATCCACTTGAAGAGAAATTTTTGTATGTGTATTATTAACCAGTAATCACATGATTTTTCTCGTGCAATTTGGGATAAATCAGCACTCGTAAATTTTTCAAACAATATCTTTGAAAAATTTACTCGTGCAGATTTATCCCAAATTGCACTCGAAATTATGTGATTACCTATACTTAAAATTTAAATAGAGGAAATTTCATTAAAAAAAAATGATCAAATGCACTTTTAATGGCTAAAAAAGATAAAACGTAAAATAATGATAATGTATATATAAATTTTTCAGTCGTTAACGAAAACGAGGGGGGAGTAGTGAATTGTTTTTATTAAACTAGTAAAGAAGCCATAACCATGTCTAGCTATATCTAAGGAATACAAACTCGATCCGCGAAAATGCAATTTTGTGATGATCTGCGCACAGTAAGTTTGAAAATACCGAAATTTTTAAGTTAATAGTTGGCCACAAAAGCAATCATTTATATTTACAGTTTTGCACTTTGCTTGCTATTAATATTGATGGCTTATCGTCAGTGGGAGTCGCGGTGGCCTTATAATTAGTGTGCTGGACTCCGAATCAAGCCCTGACCGGGGTCATTTTGGACAAAACATTAACTTTCACAATTTAAATAGAGGAAACTTCATTAACTCCACCCTGGGGAGGGAGGGGGGGGGGGGGGGGGGGGTCATCTCGCACTTGGATGAGTTACTTTGCCGTTCAGATAAACCTGTCTGGCAGGTGAAATGCCATTGATAGCATTTAACGTCAGTGTCAAAGATTGTATACAACACATGCATATTGAGAACAGTCAGGGTTAAAGCAAATTACTTTACATGTGCAAGCCTACGGTTGTTCGTGTTTTGGTGGTTCATTACCATTACATGTTATTGATTGTAGATAGATTACTTAAATTGGGCGTTTTTAACTGGAGAAAGTGGGAAAAATGATCGTTATATAGAACACAGTATTTTTATTCAAGCCGATGCTTCTGAGTATAGTGATAAAGAAAGAGGTGGAATGGAAACTTTAACGAAATAATTTTTGTCAACGACTTGCAAAGTTATATGCAAAAATCAAAAATCTTTTACAATTTAAATTTGGCAGTTTCTAAACATTTTTCAAAACTTGCCGAGTCATAGTTGTTTTCAAAGGCAAAAGCAAAAAGAACAACGTTCTACCCAATTTTCCCCGCCCCCCCCCCCACTCCACCCCCAACCAAACAAAAGGTCATATTTTCAAATAGCGATAAATCATAGCTCTGCCTTATAATAATACCAATTAAAATTCAAATGGAGGAAATTTCATTAAAAAAATGATCAAATGCACTTTTAATGGATGAAAAAGATAAAAAGTAAAATAATGATAATGTATATATAAATTTTTCAATCGTTATCGAAAACGAGGGGGAGTAGTGAATTGTTTTTGTTAAACTAATAAAGAAGCCATAGCTATATCTAGCTATATCTAAGGAATAAAAACTCGATCCGGGAAAATGCAATTTTGTGATCTGAGCTCAGTAAGTTTGAGAAACCGCAATAAATTGTTTTATAGGTGATAGTTCGCCACAAAAAGCAATCATTGGTGATGTTACAGTTTTATTAATATTGATCAGATGGCTTATCGTGGGTGGAAACCGCGGTGGCCTTGTGGCTAGTGTGGGATGGTATGGGAGTCCCGGGTTCAAGCCCCGTTCTGGCCACTATCTGAATTTGTTCTCGATTGTCCCGAGTTCAAATCCTCGGTCATGCTTGCAATTGTAAATAGCCAACTGGTCTGCTTCCTGTCAGTTGGGATTTTTAATCCTGTTATGTTTATTTAATATTTGTTTCATATACACGGCCTCACAAGCTTCTAGCTTGAAACACAAACCGTGTATAAATGAAGTTGCTTTACCTTTACCTTTTTAATTGAGTAGAAGGAGTATATTTTTTTAAAAAAATTAAAAGTTTTAATCAAAACAAGAAAATTCTTTATACAAAATGAAACAATCCTAATCGAGTATTGGATAATCCACTAAGCAATTTTCCAGCTGTATTGACTTAAAATCTTCACACAGGCATACCATATTAATTTCCACGAAAATTAAATGAAAAACTGTGTTTTATGACATCATTCCTCAGTAAAATCCGATTGTAAAGAAACTTCAATTTTCGTGAGAAGGGATTTCAATCAAAATAGTTAAAATATGGTAATGTTAATGCACTGCGCACGATATTCAGGAATGATATAAGGGCCAATTCGCACTAGCGGACAAATTTTGTAACAATTGGTAGATTTCATCACTTGTGTGTCACTTATTACAGAAAACAAGTGCGAATACGTTTTTTGAGACCTAGAACTTGTCCAACAATTCAGGAAAACAGAGAAGCAGTTGTCTTATGATTGGTCGGCGTTGCACGCGCGATACATTTTGTCAAACAATGGCAGAAACAAGTGCGAACGACTTGTTGGACAAGGGCAAATTTTTGTCAAAACGGAAAAATCTTCAGGTGGTGGCAAACGAGGACACAATGTTGCGGACACATTGTTGCTCATGATGTTTCTTGGGTGGGCAAACGAGCGACGGTGGGCAAAACATTTGTTTTGTGTCCATGCCGCGCAAACGGGAAAACATTTGTTGCGGACACAAAATGTTTCTGACAAAAATCAGAAACATTTTTTTGTGTCTCGGACACAAAATTTGTGTCCGCAACAAATGTTGCGCGCACGGGCAAACGGGGAAACATTTGTGTCTGCAACATTGTGTCCTCGTTTGCCACCACCTTTCAAAGGGGCCGATGTCTTGCCTCAAGGCAGGACAATTCATGACAAGTCGCATTCAAACGCCCCTCGTAATGCCAGATAACAATACGGTGTTGATTGGCCATTGTGTTTGGTCTGGATTGTACTAAAAACAACACGCGAAATTTCTTCATAATGTCTCTGACTTGTCGCGACAATTTTGTTTTTGTCAAAAATGTTATGACATTTAAAACTTGTCCGCTAGTGCGAATCGGCCCTAACAACAGCTTTTCATATTTTCGATTTTTTTTTTAAATGATATTAATACAGGCAGTGTGAATTGTATCCAGTTGGATCGCGCCTATCCGAGATTTAACGTTTTCTCCAGAGTTAGCCTTTATCGACTGACAAACGGAGCCTGAAACTTAAAGTAAGTACATGCATCTTGACTTTAAAAGCTTTCCACGAATTTCTTTGTTTCCGTCGGGTACACTGAGATGAAAATATTAAGTATAGTGCATTCTGACTGATAGAACTATTAAATTCGCTAGATTTCACAAGGAATTTTGTTCGTTGCTTCTGCCATGTTCGCTATGAACAGGAATCTTATTAAAATGATCTTAATATCATTGTATTCAATATCAGAAACAATTAATTTCCACACAATAACGCTGCTGACAGCAACTAAATCGCTCTATTCTAAGCAAAGTTGCCTTGTTAGAACTACTCTCGAGTAGGAAATAAATGCACTGATTTGATTTGAATTTTAATGCTTGTTATACAACCGATGCCAAGGGGCAGGGAAGAGGGTCCGTATTATGGATGTGTCCGTACTACAGTGGTAGAGTTTCTTTCCATAATATGGGAGTTGTCGGTTGTAAGATGATGAATTTGAAAACACTCAGAGCAGATTTTAAGTAAAACATTTATGAAGAAACGTTACGGATAAACGTACGCACGGCTGATTAAGTCTCCGTGAGATGAAAGAACACTATATAACACGTTTTAAGAAATCGGAGAGTATCACCTTTGTTAGGGCCAATTCGCACTAGCGGACAAATTTTGTAACAATCGGTAGATTTCATCATTTATGTGTCACTTGTCACAGAAAACAAGTGCGAATACGTTTTTTGATACCTGGAACTTATCAAACAATTCAGGAAAACAAAGAAGCAGTTGTCTTATGATTGGTCCGCGTTGCACGCGCGATACATTTTGTCAAACAATCGCAAAAACAAGTGCGAACGACTTGTTGGACAAGTGCAAATTTTGTCAAAACGGACAAATCTTCAAAGGGGTCGATGTCTTGCCTCAAGGCAGGACAAGTCATGACAAGTCGCATTCCAACGCCCCTCGTAATGCCAGATAACAATACGTTGTTGATTGGCTATTGTGTTTGGTCCCCGGGGGGGGGGGGTACTCCCTATAATGGCCTATACGGGGAGGCTCCGCCCGAAAGGGGTACCTTTTTCAGTCTTCAGGTATATAAAAGGGTAGGGATTTCACAAGTTTAGGTATATGAAAGGGTAGGAAAATCTTGGTTCGGGTTTTAAAAAGGGCCTTGAATAAAAACAGATCAAGCAGACGCAACTTATGACTGTTTCATTTTAATTTATTACGCGCTACGTGAAAAAAATGACAAGAAGACTTCCTGTTTTAACGATTTATTCATAAGGCGGGCCAGTGAGAGTGGTTACAAATTAAACTACAGTAGTTAGGTTCGAATTACATTCAGTCGGAATAAAGTTCATTCCAGGCGTTTAGAAAAAGGAAAACAGTCTTCTTAAGAAGGTATATGGAAGGGGTGCCTTTTTCCAATAAAAGGTATACGAAAGGGGTGCCTTTTTTGAAAAAAATGGTATATAAAAGGGTAAGGGGTTGGACCTCGGGGCGGAGCCTCCCGGTATAAAACTTTTTTAAGTACCCCCGCCCCCCCCCCGGGGGTTTGGTCTGGATTGTACTAAAAAACAACACGCGAAATTTTTCCGCGATAGGCGTTAAAACTTCTTTGTCTGCTGAGGTGAGGTCGTGGAAGGATGGTAATACCGGGGTTGGAACAAATGAATGCGGAGGGAACCAGTTTGTGCCGGTAAATGGAGGGGAAAAGAAATAGTTTACTTGCCACATTTTACCCGCAGGTCAGCACAAAAACATCACTTCACGCACACTTCAAATGCAAATCGTTTTAAATTTTTTCACCACGTGGACCTGCCTGATTATTTGATATTTGCACAAGACGACCGTGCCGAGAAATGTACCAGGATGCCAGAAGCAGGTGCAGAGCTATTGTAATAATAATTACACCTTTTGTTTTCTTCAAAATGTTTCTGACTTGTCGCGACAACTTTGTTTTTGCCAAAAATGTTATGACATTTAAAACTTGTCCGCTAGTGCGAATCGGCCCTTAGTCACTTTTTTATACCGAACTGCTGCCAAAAGGCAGGTTTCTTATTAACAGTACAGTGGTCCGCCAAACAAGCAAATATGCCCAAGTATCTCAGTAAAATAAAATGTCAGGTAAACGTTTGGAGACAGAACAAACTGCATGGAGGATAAACTCAGAAGTTTTTTGCGACCACGGGCGATAGAAAAAATAATAATGATGTTCTAAAGTAAATACGGAGACGAAATTTCGCACATTCGTAAAATCGAAACACGATAAAGTAGATACACATTTAACGGCTTCATAAATAATTTAAAACATTCCTTTAACTTCTGTTGAAGGCGATATTTGAAAGAATTTGATTTAGCATTAGCGTTGAAAGATGTTGAAACCAGCTTAATAACGTCTGAGCATGTTAGATTTTGGCTAAACTGCTATTTAACATTTCAAGGAATTCATTGCAAAAGCACAATTGGCTGGTTCTGTGCACCCGAGCTTGCAAATTTTTACCTTGTATATGCACATGCAGTTTATGCTAACGAACAAACATGGCTACAGTTTATATGAGGGGGGTCTGGTTCTCGTTCCCATGTTATACGCAACTTATTGAAGTGATTTCGGAATCACCAACCGGCTGAATGGCTGAGTGTTTGATAGGGGCCTGAAAAGTTATTTCGAAAACATGTTTTAAAATCTGGCCTAAACGGGTACTGAGGATTTTTTGTTGTACCAGAGATTTCAATCAGTGCAGAAAAGGTAACTCTGATGTAATGTAAAATTTTCACTTTAGTGATTGTTCTCAGTCTGTAACGGCTTTTTAAAAACATCAATAGCAGATTCTCGCTTTTCTTTGTCTTCTGCGGATTTGTGAATATTCTTGATTTGTTTTTTCTTTTTAAGATCTAGTATTGGTTAAGGTGAGCACCTCACTGTAACAGACTGGGTGTGTTCGTCAGCGAACCGGGGTGTTCGTTTATTGATCCCTAAAAAGCGCACGACGCCAAGTTTCGAGATTGCAAAGCACTTTATGCCACATAATATAAAAACATAATATGTGACGAATGCATTCGTACTGGTTGTTCACACTGTGAATTGTTTCCGCCAAAATGCAAAATTTGTGTTGATTAGTCTTGATTAGTGTGATAGGCAAGCAGTCTCAGCTAGCATAGAAACTAAGGGACGGACCATTAGAAAAGTGATGGGGGGGGGTGGGGAAAAAACCAAAAAAAAATTCATGCAAGGCAAAATGTCCGAAAAAAAAATTCATGCAAGGAAAAACCCAAAGAAAAAAAAATCATGCACAAGATGGGCCTTATTTTGACATTAAACCAGAATTGTAATTCTTCTCGAAAAGTGTTTCAAAATGCACCAAATGGCATCAGAGCGTGTCCAGATTTTCAAAATTTTCCCGGGAGAGGATGCCCCCGGACTCCCCTACGGAAATGGGCCTCCCGCCCATCTTAACACGGCAGGGCTAATTTGCGGAGCGCAGAAGGCCGAACGCGAAACAAAATCACCGAAGCAAGCAAAACTCAACCGGAGTGCTTGCACTTAGGTTAGCCTAAAAAGCGTTCCGGTTAGTTTGGATATCGCTCAGGTTGGCCTAAAAAAAGGCCCAGGTTAGCGTGTTTATGGTTAGCTCTCGATAATGGTAATGGTTTTGCTTGTTTCGGCGATTTTGTCTCGCGTTCGGCGTTAAGCGTTCTATTTCGCCTGCTGATTTTAATACCTTATTGTGACTTAATATTTCGAGAAAATTGTCAAAATACTGACCTGCATAAACAAACAGTTAGTCTCAGAATTGGCACAACTGATTTTGCTTGACGAGCTTTGGCCTCAAAAAAATTATGCCCAGGAGGTTGCCAGGAAATGCGACATGAAACAGGACCGCAGATCTGTTCCTTTTGTCACGCAGTCTCTGCATTCGCGGTTTTGAAAAAGGTCTCATGTGGTCGTATAAATGTATCCAGTGACATATTCATCTGTTTCTCTTTTTCGTTCTCTCTAGGGAAGCCGTGAATATTATAAACTGCTAGAAAGAGTCTGGAAAATATTTTTGATCAAGTTCGAAAAGGTGCTGCTGCAGACACGTCAGTAGATGGTGCTTATTTTGCGAAATACGTTCTTTTATTACAGTAATAATAAGCCATGGGTAGATTCAATCTACCCTTAGCCTAATTTGCTTTTTTTTTTTTCGATGGCAAAGTTCGTCAGTTTCCATAGCAATAGTTTCCAATGACACAAAACGAAACTGAAAACAGTTCGACATTTTCCTTTCCAACAAAGCAGAGCTAGTTTGACGACTGCACCAAGTACTGCAGAAAGATGATATTGATTCAGAAGAAGAGAGCTCGAACGCCGAAACTTAAGTATTAGATTTCGCAAAAACCTTTTTTTGCGGGTCGCGATTTTTGAAAATCGCGAAAATTAAGTCCCGCGAAAATAAGTAACAATAAGGTACATCACAATCAGTGCTAACTTTTGGGCCCCCTCACCTCAAAATTCATTCCTACGGGCCTCAAAAGGTATATTAATTACACAATTTTTCACTATACACCTGTAAACTGCCAGTTACTTTTTGAATTTGTCATAAAATAAATGGAAAGTGACGTTAAAGTACAAGCTATGTATTTAATAAATCAAAGAAGCGCTGTTTTTAATAAATTCAATAGCAAATTGTGCATGAAGCAGATTTTATCAAAAAAAAAAATTCGTGCACAGCGCTGCAGTCAAAAAAAAAATTCTTGCACAGGCAATAGGCCAAAAAAAAAAATTCTTGCAAGCCAAAAATTCCCCACCCCCCCCATCACTTTTCTAATGGTCCGTCCCTAATGATCTATCGTAAAAAAACTTTATTAAGCCCTCCTCGATACAGTCATCTCTCGCCTTGCGAACACCCCGCTATTACGGACACTCGCTATTACGGGGAAAAGTCTAGATACCCGGCGAAAGTTACAGAGGTTTGACTGGAAATGACTCTCGCTATTTCTAGGGACTCTCGCTATTACGCAATTACGGACACTTTCGCAGTACCAAAAGAACAATTTTATGGTTGTTTTGACTCTCGATAAAGCGGACACCATGAACTTTTCATATAACATTATTACGACTGAAAAATTGCAGTTGCTCATTATTTGCCAAAACACACTTCAAAAGACTTCTGGAATATTTATTTTTGAATCAGTTCCTTCAGTAGCTATACAACAGACGTTGCTTTTACACGTGCAGTAGGATCAGCTAGATTTGCGGCCAATCCGATTTTGGATTTCAGAAATCAGAAATCACGACAATCCGTGAAACTATTTTGGATTTTAGTTTCCAGAAAGCAGCAAACAGCATATTCATGTCGGAAAATCCAGGCTGTAGAAACAGAAAATAAGTAATTGAGCAACAACGAATCCTGAAACCAGAAAAGATGAAACAGAAACTAGAAAACAAATAAATTACCTGATTTTGCGGCCAAACCATGGCTTATTTAGAGAAATCGGAAATCAAGAATAACTCGCAATATATTCCTGTAATTAATTTTGAAAAATCAGAAAACGGATATTTTTGTCATCAGAAATCAGAAACCCGAAATCAGAAATCAGAAATCAGAAATCAGAAATCGGAAATCGGAAATCAGAAATCAGAAATCAGAAATCAGAAATCAGAAACCCGAAATCAGAAATCAGAAATTAAGAAATCAGAAATCAGAAATCAGAAATCAGAAACCCGAAATCAGAAATCAGAAATCAGAAATCAGAAATCAGAAATCAGAAATCAGAAATCAGAAATCGGAAATCGGAAATCAGAAATCAGAAATCGGAAATCAGAAATCAGAAATCAGAAATCAGAAATCAGAAATCAGAAACCCGAAATCAGAAATCAGAAATTCAGAAATCAGAAATCAGAAATCAGAAATCAGAAACCCGAAATCAGAAATCGGAAATCAGAAATCAGAAATCAGAAACCCGAAATCAGAAATCAGAAATCAGAAATCAGAAACCCGAAATCAGAAATCAGAAATCAGAAATCAGAAACCCGAAACCCGAAACCCGAAACCAGAAATCAGAAATCAGAAATCAGAAACCTGAAACCTGAAATCAGAAATCCAAAACCCGTTGTAAGACGTAGGGAGTGGAGTGTGGTGGTGGTGGGAGGGTAGGGGAGGGGAGGGGAGGGGAGGGGAGGGGAGGGGAGGGGAGGGGAGGGGAGGGGACGGTTCTTGTGATGCGATGGTTTTCCAAGAGAAGAACTTCTTTCTTTGGGTCAGGGGTGGGGGCGGGTTTGTCGGGGACTTGCTAGAAGGTAGGAAGAAAGCCGAAACTCGTTTGATAAGGGGGGGGGGGGGGGGGGGGTTGGTGTTAGGAGGTGGGGTACATCGGTGCACTTTCCTAACAGGGGAGATACAGGTTAAAAAAGATTGAAACAACCATAAAACCTTTGTTGCTGGGTAAAACTTTACCTTGGAACGGCTTCACCGTATTTGACAATAAGGGCACTGCTGTTCAATTTCTCCATTATCTCAACAGCCGACATGACAACATCAAATTTACCACTGAATTTGAACGGGAAACGGCAGGTCTTTTTCAGGGGTGAGGGGTGAGGGGTGAGAATAAAGGATTCGGACGGTTAACAACTTCGGTAAGTTTAGTGACGGTGTTTTCATTAGTTGTAATTATCTGCGATACCCGATAAAAAGACATAAGAATGTCAAGTGTCTAACCTGCCCATACATTACTATAGTAGAACGATGTGTTTAGCGTGCAATGAATCAAAATCATGATGAAATTTTATGCTAATCATAATCTGTAAAGCTGTAGCTTGTGTTTACTTTATTTGCCTCTGTATATTTAGCTACGTAACTTAAGCTAACTTAACTTCAAAAATTAAAAATCGATTTAAACGGCATACAAAAGAATGAAAAGAAATAACGCAACAGCGGTAATACATGTAGTCCAGTTTGACTTAAAATTCTATTATGTCAGTGATAGGGCCGAGTCAAATAAATTTTAAAATACTGTAAAATAAAGTTTGATTTTATTTCCCTGAGCTGAATGTCTACAATACCGAATGAAAATGGAATATCACAGTATCATATTAGGTCACAGTTGATGAAATCCAGCATTACAATAAAGGTCAGTCAAGGGTTCTGTCTAACGCACTAACGAAATCAGATATGGTAATTTGATTTTATTATTCGTTTCAGTAATGTGCTCTTGAAAAGGATAATGCAAAATTGAAACCGAAACATTTATATCCCTTTATTCCACCACACAGGTTACATTGGCTCTTAAATGTAATTTATCGCCGAATATGAAATAGATTATTGTTTAAAATACAATATATCACTGATATATCACTGATATGAACTCAATAAACACTTTTTTCGTACGTACATGTACATTTATTCCCACGCAATAGTCGGTATAATCTTGTGTGAGCGCACGTGCCAGACACTGTAACTTTACAGTGCAGCACGAGCATACCGGTATGCACTATCGGTTCCCCTTTTCTTTTTTCACTTCTTCCGAGTTTCTCTTTTGTTTGTGTGTATATTTTTTAAGATCAAAAGTGGTTCGCATATTCAAGCCGTTATTAAAACCAGGAACATGGGACATTCCGGAACATTATAAAACTTGGGTGAGCATACCAGTAGTGAAATTAGCAAAGAAATCAATGCACAAAGTATTTAATGGCGAGAAAGGTGGGACGAAAAAAACTTTTTGCTGACTGGAAATGTAGCTATTACCGTCAATAATGTATATTCGTGGAAGTAAATTTCAAGACAGCAAGGGACCCTCAACGATAACGCTGCTAATGTAGGATCTACAAGAGATTTAATTAATACAGTTACTATGTGAAAATTGGACTTTGCGAGACACCAACACGACAAGAAGCGATAAAGCAGCGGCAGGTCTATTTCGGGTATTTCATTACAACTAATGAAAACACCATTACTAAACTTACCGAAGTTGTTAACAGTCCGAATCCTTTATTCTCACCTCTCAACCGCCACCCTTTCACCCCTCGCCCCTCGCCCCTCAGTGGTAAATTTGATGTTGTCATGTCGGCTGTTGAGATAACGGAGAAATTGAACAGCAGTGCCCTTATTGTCAAATACGGTGAAGCCGTTCCAAGGTAAAGTTTTACCCAGCAACAAAGGTTTTATGGTTGTTTCAACCTTTTTTAACCTGTATCTCCCCTGACAGTTAGGAAAGTGCACCGATGTATCCCACCCCCTAACCCCACCCCCCCCCCCCCCTTATCAAACGAGTTTCGGCTTTCTTCCTACCTTCTAGCAAGTCCCCGACAAACCCGCCCCCACCCCTGACCCAAAGAAAGAAGTTCTTCTCTTGGAAAACCATCGCATCACAAGAACCTTCCCCTCCCCTCCCCTCCCCTCCCCTCTCCTCCCACCACCCCCCACTCCACTCCCTACGTCTTATTACAACGGGTTTTGGATTTCTGATTTCAGGTTTCAGGTTTCTGATTTCTGATTTCTGATTTAGGGTTTCTGATTTCTGATTTCTGATTTCGGGTTTCGGATTTCGGGTTTCTGATTTCGGGTTTCTGATTTCTGATTTCTGATTTCCGATTTCTGATTTCCGTTTTCCGATTTCTGATTTCTGATTTCTGATTTCGGGTTTCTGATTTCTGATTTCTGATTTCTGATTTCCGATTTCTGATTTCTGATTTCTGATTTCCGATTTCTGATTTCGGGTTTCTGATTTCTGATTTCTGATTTCTGATTTCGGGTTTCAGGTTTCAGGTTTCTGATTTCTGATTTCTGATTTCTGATTTCGGGTTTCTGATTTCTGATTTCTGATTTCTGATTTCGGGTTTCGGGTTTCTGATTTCTGATTTCTGATTTCGGGTTTCTGATTTCTGATTTCTGATTTCGGGTTTCTGATTTCTGATTTCTGATTTCGGGTTTCGGGTTTCTGATTTCTGATTTCTGATTTCGGGTTTCTGATTTCTGATTTCTGAGTTTTGATTTCGGGTTTCTGATTTCTGATGACAAAAATATCCGTTTTCTGATATGTCAAAATTAATTACAGGAATATATTGCGAGTTATTCTTGATTTCCGATTTCTCTAAATAAGCCATGGTTTGGCCGCAAAATCAGGTAATTTATTTGTTTTCTAGTTTCTGTTTCATCTTTTCTGGTTTCAGGATTCGTTGTTGCTCAATTATTCATTTTCTGTTTCCACAGCCTGGATTTTCCGACATGAATATGCTGTTTGCTGCTTTCTGGAAACTAAAATCCAAAATAGTTTCACGGATTGTCGTGATTTCTGATTTCTGAAATCCAAAATCGGATTGGCCGCAAATCTAGCTGATCCAGTAGCTACATTTTAGCATGCGACTGATACAGCCAAACGGCCGGCAGCGATGAGAGGCGGCTGTATTCAGTAAGACACTACCTTTCTGAAACCTCTATTTTCATTCGCCCGCTGTAAACACTACCTCTATTGTTATTCAGGGATAGGGGCATTGTTATAGCCTGTTATGTATTGTTTTAGGAACCAATGAAATAACTCGTTCCGAGAGGTAGTGGGCGACCCGCTGTATTCGTAGGCTAGCTCTGACATTTAATTAGTAAAGATAGCCGAAACATAACTAGATTTAGAAAATCGGATTCCTCTAAACGAGCCAAGCCAATTAGTGCTTTTCAGTTTCCATGAAACATTTCTCAGAATCTGATTAAAAAGCGTTAAGACGTTTCGTGAGCAGGGATTTTAACTGGAAAAAGTAAATATATGTAATGCTATATTATGAGTTCCGAGTTTGCCAGTGCCCTTTCAGCATCTGATCTACAGCGTTGAAAACTTGCACAGATTTTCCTTGCCTTTCGAGATTTTTCTTGATGATAGATTGGTCCTGATAGGTCAGATGTTGAGAGCATACTCGTGATTTCGCATTCCTTGGAGAAAACAACAGAAGCTATGGCTTAGCACGTTCCGATCGTCTGACAAGTGAAATTTCAGTGTGTAAGTACATTTTACTAGAAAAATTCTTACCTAGGAATTTAAAGGTGTCCGTAACCATTAGGTTACTAGAAAAATTCTAACGTGTACACAATAGGTTACGGACACGTTTCACGTTGTATCAGACTCATGTTGTTTGTTTGCTGTCGCGGCGACAATAGGTTTCGAGTACAGTAATAATATCACTATCAAGGAGAAAAATTTGGATTTGATACGATAAGTCAATGACTGGAAACAGTGAAAGTAGCTCGACAACCTAAAATTCTATAACTTTTTCTAGAAAAACAGAGTATTTGAGAACCCTTCTATTGCGTTTGTTCCTGGAGTAAAGATGGACTAACTAAGCGTATTTTTACGATATCGATAATCTAAATTAAGGTATGTCTTTTTTACCATTTGCTGAATTGAATTTCAGTTATTTCCCTTTCTCTATTTTGGCCTAAATGCTTGTTTACTACCTCACAACATTTATATTACGCGGGCTTCCGGTCGGGTATATATACTTTCCGCAACAACTAGAAAAACATTTTCGAGGATCAATAAAGTCGGGTTTGAAATCTCGAACCTTGAATAATTTGAAGTATTCTCCATATTTCATTCAGGCCTTTTCAGCTATTTTGGTACAATTTAAAACATATTTTTTTGTCGTTTTCTTAGTATCTCTGTTTATCAGGTTCGTAAATGACCTAGAAAATTGAATTCCGTTTCAGAGACGCCACAAGTTTGAAATTACGATCGGCTGTGTTTCTAAATGCTTTTTAATTATTTTGTCACTTGTAATCAATGAAACGAGGCTGGAACGAAAGAAATTGATCGTCGGAGAATTTGCTGGCACTGGACAAGCAGCACACAGCAATACCTGGCAAGAAACATAAAAGAAGAAGAACGTAATTTCAGATTAGGATAGTGGACAAAGTATTATCAAACATTACAACGCTGAGAAGGCCGACATCGTCGTAAGAAAAGAACTGCAAGCTATTAAATAATTAATTATCTGTTGCTATTAAGAAATTAAACTCATCTGGACGTCGGATTATTTTTGATTCCAAGTTAACACAGATTTTTTTTCATTTGCTTGTATCTTTGTTTACCAGGCCGGCAAATGTGGAGGTAATTCATTTCGCGTTCGGATCCTTCTCATGGAATGCACTGAAAACATATTTTTCGGATTGCGATCTGTTCGCTGTTTAAACTCTTAATTGTTTTATTTTGTTATCAGCAGGCTGCAATGTATTTTACCGTCGAAGAATTTGTCGGGGAGAATTAAAAGATAATCCTAAAGCTTTCAACTCCGGAATCAATATGGCGACCAATGTTATTAGATGAGGTTATCAACCAAGCCCAGTACACATACAGTACTAATTGTTTCATTTCTCGTTTTTTTTTTCATGCGTTTTCTGCGTTCGACTCACGACAGACTTAACAAAGAATGCAGTCGTGTAGTTTCTGTGATGTTGATGTAAGAAACGTTTTTTTTTAATATTTTCAGCGTTTCATCCAAAAATAGCTCTCTGTGGTCAAAGGGTAAGAGCAAGCATTGTGGGCACGTCTGTGACGTCACTGAATACGTTTAAAGTAGTGATCTCATTCTTTCCAAGATAAAACTAAACTGGGTAGTGTCAGAAAATTTATAACAACAAGATAGTCGTGAAAAGAACATCCACTTACTAACCACGTCTGTTTTTTTTGCACTCATCTGTTCTTTTTTCTGACAACCGAGACTTTTTATATGGTTCTTTCCTTACAGTCTTCCGGTTGAAACCATGCAACCATTGTATTGAAATAAAAGCTACCGAGCAATGATCTAAGGCTTAAGTCTGTGGATAGAGCCCTAATGTGTGACTTTTTATGCTGTAGAAAGTGGTTCTTAGTTTAATTTTAAGAATGGGGGATCATTTAAAAGACTGTTATAGAGCGGTATGTTCATCTGGTGTTTGTTACCTTGAAAATTTTTCAAAACGAAATTTGGGAGTATTTCAAGTTCGAACTTGGAGACTCTTGGGTCACGTAAATCTGGAGCAAAAGAATACAAAGAATTTCTTAGCATATGAGCGTCCTAGTTTTTCCTGCGTGACTCGATGTAAGATCTAACAACCCAAAGATTTTTTCATGACTCAAAGGTCTCCACTCCATTAAATTGGCTGAGACATATTATCAGGGAGCAGAATTGAGCTTTGCAGGTTGAAATAGTCTGTCAATTGTCGAGTAAAACATCTTTTGAGAGTAGACCACCGGTAGCCCAAGCTCGATATATGAGTATCTGTTTTGAGTTATTACGCAACACTCGAAATACAAGGATTTGTATGAGGAGATGAAAAGGATGTATAACGAGAAAGGATATATAGAAAGCAAAGCAGAGGAACTAAAAACTGCCTAAATTGCATCAAATCGACCCAGAAACCTCACCGGAAACATTAAGATAATGCGTCTGAAGCGAGGTAAGATGCTTTTTAATGCAAACTCATGGAAACATGATATTTTCAGGGGTTTTTTAATACAGCCGTTCTCCTTATACAAATCATTGTATTTGGAGTGTTGCCTAATAACATACAACAGATACTCATATATCGAGCTTGGGCTGCCTGTGAGCAGACCAGGTGTCTTGACAAGAACATGATTGTCACGTTTTGTTGGTAGTTAAACTTTAAACTTTATCTCTTAAGGTATCGCATGAGCTAGAGATCTCCCGCCATCTATAAGATAAGATAAGATAAGATAAGATAAGATAAGATAAGATAAGATAAGATAAGATAAGATAAGATAAGATAAGATAAGATAAGATAAGATAAGATAAGATAAGATAAGATAAGATAAGATAAGATAAGATAAGAATTTTAAAATTATTTTGTCAAATCATCTAGCATACTAGTGTACGCTAATTGCGGACTCCTAATTACATTACAACAATCATATGATATAACAACTGATAAAACATGAAAAAGAAGAATCGGTAACACAAAATAATCAAATAAGACAACATATGGAGTCGGTCACTAGTTGCTACAGAGAAGAAATAGTTTTTACAAGTATTGTCCATCAGTTCAGAACAATCAGCTCATTTAGGGCGTATTTATTTGCCATAGCTGTCGCATTTGCCAGTTGGATTTTTTTATTGTTTTCGAGCTAAAAAAAACAATAAAAACTTCCAACGGGCAAATGCGACGGCTATAGACCCATTTCAAGCGTGACGTCACATCACGTGACATTGCGAACTGGAGGACAACCTTCAGTTTGTTTACAACTTGGCGGCGAAAGCGAATACGAACCGTGGGATATTACCCGGTTATTTTGAGAGTCTACAGCAGAAGGAATCAAACGAAAGGTATCTTGAAAAGTTAAAAAAAAAAACTACGCCTTAATACGCCTCTTAAGATATCTACGAATAGATGGCGGCGAAAAATTACCATTACGCATGTTATTAAAATGCGCAGAAATAATATATTATTAATATATGAGTAAGGGAACTTTTATTTTGTTGCTTTTCCAAGTAGTTCTACTTTTCTGAATAGCCTTAAAGAACTAATTGCTAGTTTATGAATTTTTAACAGGAAGAGCTGGAATTGTAATAGCTTGCATTTTAGTAAAACCTGATAGACGATATAAGTGAGGCGGTGTTCGAGGGGAAGACTATGAAATGAAGTCAACGCCTAGTTTTTACTAGAGAGTTATCCTAAATGAACGTTTTTTGTATAATTGAAAAGCAGAAAAAGGCCTTCTGAGATACTTTAACCATGGCCCCCGTTTTTCCGGTGTTCTAGCCAAAGCCGTTATTACACAACCGGGTTTTATGCTCTTAAAATGGCAGGTGACATGCTACAGACATATGAGTGAACGACTTTGCAGCTGAATTGAATTTCATTGCCATGCATACTGCAATAAAAGATCAGTCACGACTGTTCTTGGAAGCTCCATCTCCCAGGGACATACTAGTTTACTCCTTTCCATGCCATTAGCCACGTAAGACTGACAGTCTCGTTTCATACATTTCGATTTGCTGGTAGAGTGCTCCCAGAGACGTGGAAGAACACAATCAATCTGAGTGTGGTATCTGTTAAGCCAGATAAAAACACCGGACCTCATTTGTTTTACATGATTCCATTGCTGTCAAGCTTAAATAGATGGACGTCGAATCCGTTTAATTGACTGAACCAGGTTTTTATCAAATTGAGATAAACGCAGACAATCTCTATAGCTAACTTCGGCCACTTATAAGAAATGATTTAGCTGATTGCACTTAATCGAAGAGTCCAAGTTAATGGTTAAAACGCACATTAGTACAAATATAGTTCTGCAATCAGCAGCAGTTCACCCTTATATTCCATTTAAACACTGTAATGAATCTGTCTTCGAGATGCATGTGAAATGATCGTGTAGTCGACTTGTACGTCAAGCTACGTGTGGCCATTCTGAAGAAATCGGTGGTTCCCAAGGGTACAATATCTTCTGTTGTGTGAACTTCCTTAAGCGCCTTGAAGATTTAATGCTATAGTGGCACTGCACTGCGCTTTCACTGTCGCTGTACTGGTTTCTTTGTGAGTTGTCCTGGGAAAACTCTTGACATTCATTTTGACAAAGTAAAGTCGTTCACCCCATCGGTTCTGCGTACTGGTATAAATTCAAAAGAGTTAGGGCGTACGTTTTGGTTTGTAGTTCTCGAACTTTCGCGAAAAAAACTCTCTTCCTGTAGTAGCAATTTTTGGATAATGGATGTTTACAACAAAAAGAAGTACGTAAACCTGAATAAAAATAGTTCAAGGAAACAAAATTACACGTAGTACTTGCTTACATTTAATTATCTTCAGAAAGGTATAACGAAATTTTAGTAAAGTACTTCTCTACACATCTTTTGTTTTGTTTTTTATTTAAACTTATCGTTCAACTCAGTGCAAAAGACAACCATTAGGTCATACATTAAAATTGCTCCATTTGTACCACACACGCAGTTAATTAAACTGGGGCTGGCGTTAAGACATGACCAGAATATTTTACCTCTTTTGTGTTTTTAAATGGGAAAGTTTATTACGGAGATATTTTTTGTGTTAAGTGTAATAAACGTTGAAGCAAAATAACCTTTGTCTTAGCTTGTGATTTTATTCCAATAAAGAGATCCAATAAAATTCACTGTTGAGTCCTGAGATTAAATTTTTAGAACAACAAAAGGTTGCAATTTAGCGGAAATAACAATTTTTGATAATTTTCTTGTACGCATAAATTTCTTCTTTTCCGTGGTTTCAACGTGGTTGAAATTTGTCCTTTTTATTGCAGGTGCAATTCGTAGTTTTAATAACAACAACACAGCTAATGGTTTCTCGATAATTATTAAAAAATGTGCACTGAAACACTTTCGCCTGAAGCTGAAAATATTTCGATTAGGATATAAACGGAAACCGGGAAGAAATTTAAGAAATGGTTCAAAATACTTCCTTGTGTCTTATTCTCATTAAATAGCCATTTTCTTAGTATCTTTCTTCCTTATGATAAACGACAAGTCGGCCGCTTCTTGTTTACATAGCAAAGCCGAAAGTTCGGAGGTTTGACATTGTTTTTAAAGGAAGTAATTTTCAAAGGCCGAAGCAAAATCTTCATTTTGTATGCAAATTTAATAAACGTGCAATTTCAATGAGCTCAATACGGTAACGGAAATGTGCATGGTGATTGTGTTTGCAAAAACGCGCAAAAAAACATATAAATTGGGGATAAATCGTCACGGTTTTCACATATACGGATTAGCCGGCACTAGCACGGGAGGGTTAATCTGAGGGGCTCACCAATTAAAGTGTGTTCTTAAGAGGATTTAAAATTGTATTTTAAAGATTGAAGAAGATTTAATTTATCATTCTAATTTTTTGTAAACTTGCAGGCTTATGTTCAACGAGAGAAGTTCAAGCTCTACCTTCGTGGAAGAGAAAAACTGAGTTAGATTTAGAATAACTACACTCGGGTACACATTTCAGTACAACGTACAGCGATTGTTTCAGTGCGTTGCGCCGGTGGGAAGCAGTTCATTTGGATGAAGCATCAATCACGGTTAGTGTGTCAAAGGAACTAACAAGTTGGTAACCCCAAACGGCCTTTGATACACTCGCAAACCAATTTTCTTGCTTCAGTGTAGAAATGGGCATCAAAACGTAACGTCTAGAGGGATATGAACGATGCAAGTTAACCTGAGCAATTTTTCCAGCGACCCACATTATAGCGACGGCGAGTATGATGGCGAGGTTCCATTTCTGGTGTTCGTCTTGTTGCTCATTGTTGCTACAGTTGCCGGTAATGGCTTCGTATTTATGGCTGTGTACACATTCCGAGAGTTGCGTACGGTGACAAATTACTTCGTAGTGTCTCTTGCTGCGGCGGATCTAGCTGTGGCTCTTCTGGCGATGCCCTACTGGCTCATGAGCGTGCTTATTCATATTGACAACGAACACGATGGTTTGGTGCTGGAATTGTGCACCAGATGGATTGATCCGTTCTGTTGCACGGCGTCCATTGTCAATGCCACACTGGTCTCCATTGACCGTTATTGCGCCATCAACAGGCCTTTACGCTACAAAACGATGGTGACACCACGGCGTGCCAAACAGTCCATTGCTATGGTTTGGGGACTCGCTTTCATTGTCGCTGGCATCTCCTTTCTTCAATTCCATGAGGACCTCGCGGTTACACACGGATACGTCATCTTTTTATTCGTGTCTCTGTTTTGTATTCCTCTAAGCATCATGTCGTTTGCGTACATTTCCATCTGCAGGGCGGCCATCAACCAGATTTCGAAGATGCAGTCTACTCGACTTAGTGCAGACTCTCGCGACCCAAGAAGGAGGCAGTCATTTGAGCGGCGAAAGCGCTTCTTTAAAGAACTTAAGATCACCAAAATGCTTGCAGTCATTGTAAGTCTGTTTGTCATTTGTTGGAGTCCGTTTCTTGTGGTCACCCTTATCGAAGCTTTCACAACCAAGGATATTCCAGTGGCAGTTCAAGGAGTCATTGTGTTTCTTCCTTATGTGCTATCGTGTGCAAATCCCTGGATCTACACTGGAATGAATAGGGACTTTCGCTTGGCTTTCAAGAAACTTTATTGCAACTCAAAGAATTTATGCCTTAACCGTTCTAGAGAGGGTGACCATAACGAGCGAATGCTAAGACCACTGCCTTCGAGCACAGTCGATGACACTCTGATTTCCAACGGCCTTCGACAGGGTTTCAGTTCTTTCAAAAGGATTTCAACTCGTGGACCAGAAATTAGCATTACCACCGTTTAGGTGTTCTGGTGGATGGATGTTGAGAAAGAACACAATAACAATTAAGTCCTTCATCGCCGAATGTCGGACACAATATTAATAACTGAAACACTATTTGGAGGACCAAGGATGCCTATCCTCTTAGACTATTAAACTAGACGTTTAACGGCAGTTTTGATAGTGCATGGTACTTAGACTTTTAGTTCTTGAAGTGTTTGTGCTTGACTAATGGAAGTACTCGGAAAGACTCAACTTTTATGTCATAAAGTGAGAAGTATATTGAGCGTAATTCTTCACAACCGAAAACACTATTGGCAGACACACCTTAGCTTTAAGAGAAGTCCATTTGCAGTAATGATGCATTGAACAAAAACCGATTTAAGAACCGAAAGACCTAGAATTTTCCCAAGGACTGTTGAAAAATGGAAAACGGAAAGCGATGTCTAAAATAGCTTTGAGTGCAGGGATGTTAGCTTGTTTGCGTTGGTGTGGGAATGCGTCAGTGCTTTCAAGATATTTTAGATAAATATTATTGAGATATATATGTTGTAGACAACTACGACAAAAGTAAAAGGATATATTTCAAAAAAGCGCATAAGCTAACCTTCATTTAGAGGAATTTTTGTGTCTTGCGAGTGTTATGGATAACAAGAAAGAGTATCACACCTTCGAAAGGTAGCTATGCAGCATCTATTTTTACGTCTTGTGAATTTGAATCCACGATCTACGTAACCAATTTAAGTCGACAAGAAATATTCAGGAACTCGTAGGCGTTGATAAACATAAATTTCATTTTACTGCTCGCAGCCAACAAAAACACTGCCTGACTTCGATTTTCCTGTGTTTCAAGCACATTTAGATGTAACAACATAAACCTTGGAGTTACACTTTTATGTATATAATAAAAAAAAGATTGTTCAAACAAGTTATCAAACATGTCACCCAGCTACAAAATGTGAATCTGTATATAAACAGTGCGAAAAATAAAATAACAAAATATCAAAACGACGTTTACTGGGGTATCTACAACTAAATAGTTTGTTATAAAAAAGAAAGAATGGAAATTTTTTCCATCAACTTTTTTGTGTGCAAAGTATCATAGCACTTGGTGAAAAGACTGTCTCGTCACTTCCACAAGAATGGATATATCTCCCACATAATTTCAGATATTTTCTTCTTATTACAAGCATCGTTGTCAATTGCTCTAAATAATGATATTAGGCTTGGCTGGACAAAGAGCCATCGAAACCACCGAAACGAGGACCTTGGAAACAAGCTATTTGCTAAATTTAAGGGTTATTGAAGAAATAACCAAGAAAATGTCGAGGTTTGTTAAGAGATTTGACGGGAAATCACGAACGCTCGGTACCACAAAAAAATATGTTTTAGGAGAAACATTTTCGAGCCTTTCGGTAAGATTTAACTGTTGAATTTTGGGATTGTACCTTTTTTCTGGGAACATTTCAAGCGGCGAAAATTACAAGACCATCTATATCAAAATTACTATCAATATTTGCTGCATCGAAACAACAATCTTTGCATTTTTCCCAGAAATAAAAAAAGATTTGATTTATTTCGTCAAACTATGACGGATAAAGTCGACAGAAACCACATCAAAGGGTTTCTAGAAAAAAAATGTTTTCAAATATTATCAGCTGCAAACTACTTGATACAGTTTCAATATTTACTGAAAACAAAATCCCAGCGAGATCTTCCTTATCACAAAAGAGCCGACACGAAGTGTGTTTACCGTTTTATAACATTCCTCTCATGATGTCAGACGTATTTGATAACAAATACAGGAGGCTATCGTTTGTTATTGAATAACCATGGCTTTGAAAAACCCGGGTATCCCTTTAGAGAAAACCGCCATATAAAAACGGTTAAAGATACCATATCATCTGACATAACTTACAGACACCCAATGGAGAGATGTATAACATTAAAGTTTAAAAGGGAGCTTTTATAGTTACTTTTATTGTCTCAACAGACGCAATTATCGCCCAAACAGTTCTTGTAAAACGCAGAATCGGGAATGGAAAAAAACTTTCTAATTTCGAGGATAAAACGCCAAGCACTCGGGATTAACAGATGGGATTAACGATTCATATGTAGGGTTTATCATGTCAAAAGCTTTAATTTAACTACAGCACTTGTGAGAAACATAGCTTTTACTTATACACAAATGAAATGAATAAGTTTTATTATTTTCACAAAATGTCTGGCTAATATCAACGTTTGAATGAAATGATGTTACAAGGAGGAAAAGGTACCTGAAAAGTTCTGAAAAACTTGGCACTACCTGAAAATCTCATGAATGCAAAATGGCTTTCAGTAACATTAAAAAAACAAGCAGTTATATATATGTTATGTAGGTTTTTTTGAATTTATTTTCAAATGTCAAATAGCAGAGTAATTGAATCCTATAAAGATTTTCCTTTGGAAAATCGCAATTTTTGGCATGAATAGAACAGCTTAACCAAATGAATCTTGAGATTTGAAAATAAGCGGAGCGTTCTTAGCAGGTTTCTCTAATTAATCCTTTCTGTTGTATTTTTATTGTTTTCTGTCCTTGCTTTAATTGTAGCTTTTATCAATTTTAAAGTTAGTTTTCTTTATGTAATAGTTCTTGATTTCTAGGTATACGTCATTCTACCGTACGTAGTTTTACAATTTTTTAAAAATTTTGTATTGTTAATCTTATTAAGGACCTTTCTGAAAACCACCTATGTGATTGAAAGTTTCCTAATAAAAAAAATTTTATTGTAAAATTCACTGAACATTTCTCTTTGGGATATTTCTAGAGAAGGAGAAGGAATATCCCTTAAAAATTCTCATAAAATTCCAATCTCTCAAGAACAGCAAAGCCTTAAAAATTCACGTCAGGCAATAAACGTGCCTTGAAACACACGGTGCTGAAAAATCGAGAAGAGGCGTGTTTTAATTTCCTGTATAAAACGTTTAATATGTATATCTTGAGCTCAAAACCGTTCTTCAGGAAGTCATTTCACAGTCTACCGAGAACAATACCTTGCTTTATAAGCCAGTGTAAATCCGAATTAGCAGTTACGGTGATTCCATGGAAAAGGCAATAAAAAGAACAATTGTCTTGACTAAAGGTCGTGGCAAACGAGGACACAATGTTGCGGACACATTGTGGCAGACACAAATGTTTCCCTGTTTGCCCCCGCGCGCAACATTTGTTGCGGACACTAAATTTGTGTCCGAGACACAAAAATGTTTTTGATTTCTTTCAGAAACATTTTGTGTCCGCAACAAATGTTTCCCAGTTTGCTCGCCCAAGAAAACATCATAAGCAACAATGTGTCCGCCACAATGTGTCCTCGTTTGCCACCGCCTTAAGTTTTATGATATCACGACTGACATCTTTCAAAACTGAACAGCGAAGACTGACATGAAAACGTTTTAATCAACTAGCAAAATGGTGATAAAAGTCTTTTAAGCCCTTCTTCCAGAAACGTTTGTACGTTTTAAACAAATTTTTGACACTAAAAAGAGTTTTATAACCATTTTGCTATGTTCCAAAGTGTCATCACACATCATTGACTTTATTTCACTCTATTGGTACTTTTTAATCAACTTATGGTAAATTTTGAACAGTTTCTGAAGGTGAATGAAGATATATAGCTGATCTGAAGACGAATGGACCAATGATAATAAACACCTCAATAAAGAAAGAGAATGTACGACAAGTTGGAAATGTTAAAATTTCTTTCGTACCGGCACCATTAATTTTCCTTTCCATGTATTAAAATACATTTTCACTCTAACAACCGCGAGTGAAGTTGATAGTTCTGTCAGAGGAAAAATAATCCACTTTCGAGAGAACGTTTAATGAAAGCAACCGCCCAAGGAACGTTTAAGAGTTCCCGTTGTTGAGTTATGTCCCATCTCACTCGCTTTTATTACCACTGAAGCATAAATGTCTCTCTGGGCGTTGATCAAGGCATTGTTTTTATCGTGGTTTTGTATGACGTTACGTTTATATTTGAACCTAAGATGCGGCCGACAGTGCAAAGAAAGACAATTTTCATGTGACCAGATCGGCGAACAATTTAAAGTTGTCAAATTTGGCTCACGTGAAGTTCAACGTTTGTTAGCGGCATAAGTATATTGAGCATAAGGATAGCGTGGATAGCAGCGACAGCAAAACCAGACCCACAAGCGCACGAAACATATGTTGCCCTCACTTGAAAATGAAACCAGTTCTTCTGGACAAACTTTCAAATCTAAATGAGAAATTTGCTTCTCAAGCAAAAACAAGCTACCCATTTTTCGTCTCAAGGAATAGCCATACTTTTCAGACACAACCTGTAGATTTTGCAGAAGTCGACTCTTTTCCTAAAATGACTGGTCTTTCCCTTACCAGCCTTCTTTTATTCGTGCGAACTAAAATACAAGACGTTGTAGCTGATTGACTTTGTTAAAATACAGCTTTGGTCGTAACTATAACGTATGTGGTTTTCTTGCTAGCTCGGAGCGCGGCATGACTAACCTTGAGGAAATTAAAATTTGCTTGAAAAATGACTAGTTTATTAAAACATTTATTTTTGGCTCTGCACGTGTAACGACTTCCCCTGGTAACTTTGCCACCCACTCGACACGTTATATTGCCTTATATTGGCACGAAAACGGCATACAAATCAATCTTAAGTGCAGACTTGTTCAAAGTTTCCTTTTTCTCCGTAAGCTCTGAATTATCTTCAAAGAGATTTCTTATAGGTTTAGCTCCCAATTCCACCGAGACTGTTTTAAACATAGTTTGCGGTCTGTCAAAGAGCGGGCGCCCTTTTTGAAAATTCAAAACGAGCTAATAACTCTCCCTAAAGGAAATGATACATTTTCTCTCTTTTTTTTGATCTTTCCAACCTTGACGAAGAAATGTTTTTGATAAAAACAAACCATTTGTCTTGCCGTTTAGGCATTAATTAATAGTAGTAGATCTTAGGAACACATTTAACTAAATCGCGACATTTAACCCCTGTTATGAGGAAAAAAACGACAATTTTATGGTGTTTTGCTAGCAACCTAGCCGACAAAAATTAACATTTGGCTTCTTATCTTAAATACTTACATTTTGTTTTCCAGTCTTTGAGACATTCACTCCGTGAGGACAGTAACTTTACACCCTTATTTTTAGAAGCCGCGAATTTTATTAATATTCAAAAAAATAGATAAAAAATAGCAATTGTACGGTGAGCTATTTCGATGAAGGAACTCAAAATGCATGCAGCTCTCAAATAACTTAAAAATTTAATGTTTTCCTTCGATTCCTTACCGCTAGGTATGTCCATATTTCATTTTGCGGTTCCTTTTGGATTGTCATTTTTATTTTAATAGGCTTGGGGAAAAATCCCACGCAACTTCAACGGTCACGAACCACCAGCTGGTTTATTTTTTTTTCACACACAACAAATCAATTTAACGCCCTTTGCTCCACTCGGAGCCTGAAGGAATAACCATTAAAAACGTTCTTCACGTTCTCAACTTAAACCGAAAATTCGCTTTCACCTCAGTTAAGCGTTTTTTTTTTTCTCAAGGGTGTTGAAAAGAGGAAGAGAGAGAGATGGGTAGAGTAAGTTAAATAGCCAGAGAGACTCGACACGAACCCTTTCGCTGGCAGCTGGAGATATTGAAAAGATAAAGAAGAGGAAATTCGCATTCTTGTTTTTAGATTTATAACATTGGTAATACACCATTTAATCTCATTATTTCGTGCAGAGTCCAAACACATACAGCTTAGCGACGTTTTAGTCAAGGAAATAGCATGGATTTTAATGATATTCGGGAATAATTCCTTCCAAGGAATATTTCAAAATTCTCAAATCGAGTATTTTGGACAATTTTAAAAAAGTAAAACCACACATTTTTCCCAAATATCATGTAGAATTCATGATGTCATTTGTCTCTAGATAACATCATGTAAAAACGTTCGCACTAGAAGTCGTACTTCCACAAAACGATAGAAACGGGCGCGAACAAAGAGAATTCACAGTGCGAATGACGAAATAAGCGAGCTACGAGGGTGGTCAAGAGACAGGATATTTTCGGCCCTTTTAATTTCTCTTGCAGTGTGAAATGGTTATTTTTTTCCTCGTGAATCGTGATTTCCATAGTCGCCGTGAACCGTGATTTTCCAAACCGTTCTCTTATATTTTCCGTGAAACGTGAAATGTCAATGTCATTTATCGTGAATTGTGAAAGAGCTGTTTTATTTTCCGTGGGGTTGCCTTCTTCAACTAAACTCAGCGTAACAGCCCGCAAAACTTCAAAACACAAATCAGAAGTATAGCCAAAAAGACAAGGTACTCAGAAGTGACCAACCCGGGACAGGAACTCATGCGCAACCCCCAACGCCTTGGTTCCCGTAACAAGGACATGAGGGGAATTACTCATTCACCATTACAGATAGGATGATAAAATCGCCTACGCATTCGAGCAATAATTTTCCAAGGAAATCGTGTACGCTACCTGAAGCTGAGAAAACTTGTCAAACAAGCCTCGCACTTCTACACAAGCAAAAGCAAGAGTGTGTAGCTCCCAGGCAACGAAGAATGCCCAACGACCACATCAGGCCCCTATTGCACTAACTACTACATAAACAAGAATACAGCAAGGTTACCAAGCCTGATCTACCACCGATACCTGGCATTGAACGTAAGAGCTGGCTCAAGTTGCTGGGTATTACTTTTCAAGATAACCCTTACTGCTGAGACCTCCATTTAGACAACCTTTTAGCCAAAGTCAGCAGTCGATTGTACATATTGAGGGTCTGCAAGTTACTCAACAAGTTATTTGATTCCCTCATCTTATCCCTATTTGTGTGCGGCATAGAGGTCTGGAGATCTGCTTGCCAGGAGTATTTGGACCTAATTGACACCTTCTGCAAACGACTCTATCAATATGGATACACTACCAAAGCTAACTTCAAGATATCGAACTTAATTAAAGAGAAAGATCACTATTTGCTCAACAAGATCACCACCACGAAAGACCATCCACTTCCAATTTGTTGCCGCCAAAACGGTCAAGAATGCTAAGAAAAGGGGACATAAATATTTACTTCCCCACACAAGAGCAGAAAGATTAAAAAACTCGTTTATTAACAGATGTCTTTTTAAACACTGAGCGATCCTATATAAGAGGCTGAACTGTTCAGCCTGCCAATCACAATTTCCAATGCGACGATTTCATTGGTTGGGAAATGCAATCAACTGGCTTTTGGAACTAGTTTTCTAAATTAAAAATAGATTCAAAGCAGTAGAAGGAATGGCATCAAGATTCTCGTGTATAAAATTCTCTGTTTTGTTGTTTGGGTGTAAACAATCGAAAGCGAGGTTTATAAATAGTGAAAGATACCTGTAGCTTTCAGTCACTGTTCTGCGAAATCACGGAATTTCCTGCCCACAAGCGACCTGAGCTTAGCGCTGATACTGAATTACAATTTAATACATTGGATAAATGTGTTGCAAGTAAAAAAAGAAATATTTATAAATTCATTTTCTGAAATCTTAATCCGCTTATTGCTGAAGAATAAGGTTTTAGTCAAGGATATGCCACATAAAAGCTAGCCAAAGAGCTAGTAACACCAGAAGTCCATAACTAGAAGTCTACATCTTCGGTAATAGGGCTGGAGATATGTCTTTCGCGTGTAAAAAAAGCCTCGCGAGCTTTGCGCGCGAGAAAATGACGTATTTTGATTGGCGCGGCTTTTGATTCCTGGAACCTGCTGATTCTGCCTTGGCCGAAAAAAAATGGCGAGCTGCGTGAAGATTGTCTTCGTCGACGACCGCGATGTACAACTTAAGTGTGCAAAGACGAAACGCGAAAGCGTCAGAGCAGGTTGGTATTTGTTGGTGATGTCATTCAAATTTCTACGCATTTTAACTTCGTAAAGCTTAATATTTTCTTTCTCACTCACGCAGATATATACAGCGAATCCGATTCAGACTCAGAGTCTGAGTTTGATAAAGATGACTCGGAAGACGACGAAGAACCATGTCCATCCAGAGGAAAGCCTGTTGTGTCTGCTGCCCAGAGAAAGCAATCTTCTAAGAAGAAGCCGCGATCAGCGAGCGGGAAAAAGTTGTTGCAAGACAGCGAATTTACAAAATTGGCCATTTAAAATATAAAATTGGCCATAAATATAATATAAAATTGGCCATAAAACAGCCGATGCAAAAAATAGTAAATGAAAATTATTTTAAACGTGTTTATTATCCGTTTCCTTAACATGTACACGACACGTATTTATGTATTAGAACAACGCTTTTTTAAAGGTTGAAATCTCAACTAACCTTTTTTTAATTAAATTTCCATAATTTTATTTAAAGCACTTTCTGCCGTGATAATTAGATTTTACCGCCCCCGGAAAACGTCTCTCCTTACAAGTAAGTTTTCTGTTAAAATTAAAATCACTTTTGTTACACGTGGACCCACACAGCCAGTGTTTCAAAAGCTCAGTCTTCATATCATGAAACGATTGGGAGAATTGCTTCTTTGCTTCTTCTCCTGGGTGAAATGTATTTTGTTAGGATGCTTTGATAACCAGTCAATTTGCTGATGTTACGAAATGTCAGACCCTTGGGCAATGAAAAACTGGAACGTATTTTAATAACCTACTTGTATTTTATAATCAACATTTCAATGCAGCTGACCAATAAACTGACCTTAAAGCTGGAACGCAATCTGGGAGGGCTTCCAACAGAAAGCCAGATATGTCCAGGATTGAACGCTAATGAGATGCACGCACTTTATGATACTCATCACAAAGTGTCCTGGCTAATAAAAGTTCACCAAAACACACCAAACACTGTCAAATATGAAGTAATGTTACAATGTCAAATAACCTTGCCACACATGAAGTATTTGCATTCAATCCTGGACATAAGTACAGAAGTCCAAAAAAGCTCTATTCAATGGTGTTTAAGGCATGTTTGAGGAGTCCAGTGGTAATGCTATATTCTACAATGCAGTGAACAACAATCACTGAAAACAAGAACACGCCAAAGTCCTTAAGAGCAGCCAAGAGTGCAGTGAAAATAAAATTGACTTTGTGTGTAAATTCTATGGGAATTCCACAGAGTTGCAGGGCCACGGTTAGCATAGAGATATAGGCAGAATGGGATGTCTGAAAAATAAACACAATAAATAGATATTTAATCAACGAGCCATGTTTTTACTGCACTGCTTGCAAGATGCCTCTCACCACCTGTGAACTTGACATTGTTCTAGGAAATCATGCAACCTACAAATTATTCACTAATCTAATTAGAATAAACTGTAGGCTCTAAGTCAATGAGAAGACAGATAGTTGCTACAATGTATAATAATCAGTATTATCTATTTTCTGGATTTTCAGGTTTAAAATGTAGAAAACTGAGTACAAAAAAAAAACAAATCAATAGTACGTGCATTTCTGATGTACCATTGATTTTCTGCTCCAGTTTATAGTCACAGAAATCTACTGCTGCATGATTACTTATAAATATACATGTACATGTACATGTAAGTGGAGGTGGGGGGTTGGTTGGAATACAGTAAGTACACTACAGTAAAAACAGATCATTAGCGAATTGGACTCCAGATCAAGCAGTCCAGATGCAAGGCCTGGCTCGGTCCATTGTGTAATGTTCTTTGGCAAAACTCTTTGCTATTAAACTTATTAAATCTGGGGTGCAACCCAATAATGGACCAGCATCCCATCCAAGGGAAAAGCAGAAATAAAAGCATTCTCCTAGTCGCTTAACGCTATATTGTAGATGATGCACAAGGCTCAAATGCTGACTTTAACTTTAATAATAATTAGTATTAGTATACACCACACAAGTGAAAAGTGCTTTTCACGTGCCGTGATTGGTTAACTCAGAGGTGATTAGCAAAGCACTGTTCATCTCCGAGCAGCCGAAGAGAAACCAATGGCTTTGCATGTCACTTTGGGTACTGAAAGTAATGTTTTGGTCCGCTAGTTACTCAACTTGTGTGGTTTATACTAAAACAATTATTCACCTCAGTGTCGGTGAAAGTGGTGGATATTTACCTTGACGCTTCGCAGCTTGGTAAATATCCACCACTATTCACCTTCACTTCAGTGAATAATTGTTAACTATAATCAATTTATATAGAACAGCAAGGAGAATTTGCTGGTTTGTGTCTGAACACTGAACAGTGTACTACTTGTACATTTGGCTACTTACCTGTCTAAAGCTTGGCACACATACAAACAATAGTTGTAATGCAAGGAATGGCCAGACCATAGACTGAAAGAAAATATAACAATTCATTAGAATTACCGTAATGAGAATAAACTGTGCAAAAAAGAAAGTAATACATGGTTGCACATGTACTGGAATACAGGTGTATGAAGGTAATGAAGGTAAAGGGATAAGATTTACAGGTGTAGCTGACCACAGGAAGACAAATTTTTATATCTTCAAGCGACCATGATGTATTTTTTTTATTATAAAAACATACTAATAATGACTAGTTTCCAGATATATGAAGATCTCTTGAATATTGTTGTCTGTTTTTTGAAACATTTCTAAACATAATTTCTAGAGGAAGAACCACAATATTTTTGTCTTAATATAACAAATTTTAGCTCAACCTACGTTAATATAGCAAACTTCATAATATCACATCTTTTTAGGTGAAATATCCTTACAATGCATCGAAAACAGGCCTATTCTTCTTTATTGCCAATTCAACTCAGTGTTTACATTAATTTTTTAAACATGGGAATGCAACCATTAGTGTGAAAAGCAGGTCAAATTTTGACCTTTATCAACAGATTTCTGCTTGTGATACTAAATGTTAAATAAAAAGTGTACAACAAAGCCATAGATTAGATTTGATTTGTGTTAATCCAGAAGTCCCAGTAACTGTTTTTAACCAAAGATTAAGACTAAGGCTGATGATACCTCCTGACATCTTGAGCGTTTTGAATATTACAAGCTTCTTGCAAAAATAATTGCTACTTGAAGTAGGAGAGGGTTTTATATTCAGAAGAAATTATTGTTACCAGACAGATGGAAGGCACTGTAGCCTAATGGTTATAGTGCCCTGGACTCTGGATCAAATGGTCCATGTTTGAGCCCGGGCCAGGGTCATTGTGCTGTATTTTTAGGGAAGAGACTTTACTCTCATATTGCCTCTCATTACAATGTAGCCGAGTGGTTTAGGGTGCTGGCGTTGTAATCCGGAGGTCCCAGATTCAAGCCCTCCACCCTGCCACTAGCTGGATTTGTTCTTGGGCATCTTGAGTTCAAATCTTTAGTCACACTTTGTATATAGCCAACTGGTCTGCCTCTGGCCAGTTGGGATTTATAACTATGTTTTGTTCATTTAAAATATTTGTTTCCTCTGTTTCATTGGCATGCCTGTGAACTAGCTATTTCAAAGAGATATGAAGCTAAGTGCATGACAATTATAAACATCATTTACATTTTTTACATTTTTGTACCACAGAAGACCCAGTTGTTCAAAGGGTGGATAACGCTATCCACTGGATAAATCCCTTTCCACTGGATAACTGTTGACAAAACAAACTATGCTATCCACTGGTTAGTGATAAATCCAGTGGATAGCATTATCCACCATTTGAACAGCTGGGGCCTGGGTAGTAAAAAAAATGGAGGTGTATAAATGGATACTGATAAATTAAATGCTAGGCTTTAAAATAAATAAATAAGTTAATTACAATTTTAAGAGAGAAAGCCACATTAGCCCTAGCTGGTTTTGATGGGAGTCCTCTGTCCAAGTCGAATTGGAATTTGGAAAAGTTAGTTATTCAGGAGGGTGGAAAACCAAAGTACCCAGATATGAAACCCATGGAACAAGGCAAGAACCAACAACAAATTCAACCCACATATGGCACCTGGCCAGAATCAAACCCTAGCCACATTGGTGGGAAGCAAGCGTCTCACCTCTGTGCCATTCCTGCCCTGTAGTGGACTAGTGTCCCATCCAAGGAGGGCCAGAAATACTTCCGAGACTAGTAGATTGATACTGTAGAAGTCAGAGTTAAACGCCTGCTGTATTGGCCACTCGGCTGGAATGCGGCCTATTTACACCATTACACTGAACCTAGGAGGGTGGGAAGACTAGGGCTATGGGGCTATGGTACATCTTGACATACATGTATATTTCCCCCCTACCATGACAGGTGCCTGTTTTTGGTATGCTCAGTTTATCCCTTGCGAGAGATATTTAAGGTCATTCCTCTGAAATAGAACTGACAATAGATTTTCATTCAAACTTTGTCTATTGATTGTTCATCTTAAGGGAACCTAAATTTTAAAATAAAAAGGGGGGTCCCCGTATTCGTTTGGGAGCAGGGGGACTTTGAATCTACCCCATAATTCCTTACAATATCAGTCTCCAGAAAAGTGTCATTTGAACCGTTCAGTTAACGTTTCGCGGGAGCAGAAAAAATAGGGAGGATGCAAAACGTAATATTTATCAATAGAAGCACTGTATCGACTTCAAGGAACAATTTACTGTTTGTTTCAGGACAAAGGCACGACAGCGATTCAACTTGTTACAAACGTACAGTGATCTCGAGGCCACAAATTTATCTTCACTGGTAGCGGCGTTTCCAATGATTACTGAAGTTTCAACAATAGAAATTTGTTTATATTCGCTGCATAGAAAGGAGGCGTTCACTGGACTCAGAAAAAATTGATAGGTCACCGTGCTCGTTTACGAGAAAACGACGATTTTCCTCGCGCACGAGCCAAGCCGAAAAGAAAAAACAGCCATTTTCTTAATGCTGCTTAATGTGCGCGCGCTGGTACGCGCGCTAATCACCCGTAAATTTATGCGCAGTAAGGATGCGCAATGCAAAACAGAGGAATGACCTTAATACTAGACCCCGAAAAATACCAGATTGACAATGTATCACCTGTTTCTTGGTTATTAATTTAGTTGTATGGACAACAGTCAAATTTCAGAAATCCCTGGGGTGGATAAGGACTTAAGTGCGTGGAAATTGATCTATGTCCATTCACGCTATCTTACCTCTGACTGAATCAGAACTCGTTTAGAACTATCAGGATGATGTTTTTCGTTTTTGGAAAGTAAAACTTCCAAGTTCATGTAAGTCCACTTGCTAACCAGTACGATAGCCAGGGTGACATTGAAAATAACTCGAGTCAAAATTCCGGATTTTGAACTGGAAGATACGTCTTCAGTTGTTTTGTTGAAGGTGGTTCGTGGAGAACTCTCTTGGTGAATTGTTGATTCGGGGAAATTTTGAAATTCGTTGTCCGAGAAATTCCTTTTGTCTGTTTCTACATCTTGTGACTCGCAAACAGGTTCTTCTGTTGTGTCCTTTTTGACAGTTTGGTCTTCCATGTCTTTTGTAACCGGCCAAACATCTTTTTCTCCTACAATAGTTTCGCTTTCTAAGGGATCAACATCAAACTTCTTCTGGTTAGACACATCTTTTTCCGTTGAAACAGAATTTGAAACACTTTCAGATGGTTCGAGCTGTGATTTTGAAGTAATGGGATGGTTTGAACGAGTGCCTAAAATTTTCTGAAGGCGTTCCTCGCTATTTTGTAGCAATTTTCTCCTCCTGGCCTCCCGACGCTCAGCGGCAGCCATCTTGGAATCAGTACAGCGGAAGCGAAACCGGAACGAGCGGAACTGATGCCCAGTTCTCCGCAACACCACACGTCCCCCGGCCTTAACCCGCGGCCTGGAGTGGCCGTATCGATTGATCTTCTTCATTGTAACGGTACGGTCAAAATAGTTTTTACTGTAGAGTGATGAAAATGACTGAATACTATAATTTATATGACTTTTACTGTAATTCATTAATGAATGAAACAATTTAAAAATATAATTATTGATCTAATGAAAAAGAAAAATATCTCTTACTGGAACCAAACGCCTCAACATTAGCCGAAAACTAAGTTTCTATTTCACAATTAAAAATAATTGATAGCCCTTCTGTCTACCTTAGATTTAAAAGGAAAAACCCTTATAGGGAAACATTAGTAAAACTAAGAATGAGCTGTCACAAACTGATAGAATCGAAACAGGTAGATACGACAAAATACCTCATGATACGGAGGGGGACATTGGGGGTTGCTGGACACCGCATCACCGCAAAAAATTTCGACAAATGTCGCAATACCGCAAAAAAATTCGGAAAATACCGCAATTTCATAGTAAGCCTGTATAGCGGGCGGATTCGTTGACGTGAGGGCAAAAAAGAGGCAAAAAAAAAGCAGTGCGACCGTGGAAACAATGATACGGCTTTAAACACTGGTTGTTAAAACAGTCGAATTGTAGATTAAAATGTGTGACAACATATGGCTGTTTCAAGATGCTTCCGAAAACGACCAGAAACGGCTGAAAACATGGTCGGAAAAAGTGAAGGATACCTGTTTATACCGCCGACTAAAAAGCAAAGAAAACGCATCCCGCAGGTTTGGAGAATACCGCAATACCGCAATTCAAGATTAAAATTACCGAAATATCGCATGAAAAATTGGCCAATACCGCAAACCCGAATGTCCCCCTCGATAAGTGGTTATGTAGCCTCAGCAATTGCAACAAAATTGAAGATGAAACTCACCCTTAGTTAGATTGTACTAGCTATTCTCCTATGAGAGAAATATTCTTCTCTAAAATAGAATCTAAAATCCCATTCCTACGATTACTATCACATAACACTTTATTATCATATCTTATTTTTTTAAACATTCATTAATTTCATTTATCTCAGCATGCTTTGAATTCAGGGAGAAACTAGTTACAATGTCTACAATGACCACCCATTTGAATGGCTATAAATGAGATTAAGAACAATTAGGCTGCTACTACGTGAAAAAAGTAGACTTTTCGAGACACCAACATGACCAGAACCGATAAAGCAGGGTTGCAACCGTGGACAGCTGTTTCGTCCCTTTTGGGACTCATCAGCGCAATGTAGCAGATTTAAATGACGCCAGCACGAAACATCAGCGCAAATAAATTGCGAAATAACCCGTACACTATATCAAGTTCCGTACTTTAAACTCATTTAATTTGCCCCCTGAATCACGCGTAGCCAAATCACTTGTTTCGGGGAGCAAGAAGAACAAAGTGTCACGATGATGTCTCGCAAAAGCAAAATACTTAAATGTGAGCCAAACCGCAGCATGTCGGATCTAAGAACACTTTGGTCCAAAAACAGGTTAAAGTAAAACTCAAAACAGCAAAGGAATGCAAACAGCAATGAACAATTATTGTATGTAATTCTTCTTTTATTGTATTCATTTTTTTCATAGCTATTATATAGTACAATACTTTGCAGTGGTCATGCAAATAAAGCTTGTTGTTGTTGAGTTAAAAGTTATTGAATTTTGAGTGGTCTAGATAGATGACTTTTTTGGTTTTGTTTCTATCAATCAAGGAAATTCTCTCTCGATTGAGCAAATGTGTAATTTTATTCATTTCACGATAAGCACGTAACACTCAACACTCAAGCAGACTCCATTTGCGCGAAACCTTTTGTCTAATAAGCGTACATTCTCCTGTGTATATACATTCTTACTTTCATACTATTTACCTCTTATGGAGAGAAGGAACTTTTTCAAAATGCCGGATTCCACGGATTGTATTCAAAATTTCTGACAATTACTCATGACGATACGCTTGCACTATTAACTTTAACTACAGTCGCGCGACTTGAAAGCAATTTCCACGTAACTGTTACTCCACAAAAGCAGCAAGCGACACAATTTATAAAAGGTAGCATAAACTATGACAGTGTTTATATTATAAGCACTGTAGTAAATTTATCTCAAGTCTCAGAAGGCTGGACTGGGCTGGCCAGCTTCTGCTTTCGCTCATTTCATAGAGAGTGCAAATCAAGCCTACAAAAACTTCATGTCATATTACAACACTCTTACTGACTGAATTGTACCCCATGATTACATCGCGTGAGCTGAGACCATGGATAGTCAATGCCAGTGACGTAGATATGACGTACATCCTACAGTTATCAGAGTGTGATTATAGAAATCGGGCGCTGATAATGTCATCTGAATATCCCGGAAGTTTCCGTTACGCGAAAATTCTTCCCACGAGAGATTCCATCTTCACAGAGCTTTCAGAATGAAATGATTATCTTTTTTTCTAAAGAAGAGAGAAACATTCTAGTAACGGAAAGGTAGACAAATAAACCTTTCAACTCGTTTGACGAAAAAGAGCAAAGGATACAACAAAAGAGGAACGATTGACTTTTCTTTGAATACCTTTTCTATCGCCTACTTGTTTGTATTCCCACTACATTTGAATAACAGTAATTAAAAGGAAACTTTCTAGTCTACAACTAGAGTGATAAGGTTTATATTTCTAAATGGGGTCCCGTGTTGAAAGACTAGGTCAATACTAGTTCACACAGATGCTTTCTTTCAGAAGCAGTGGTGAGAACGCTCGCCTCCCACCAATTTGGTACTGGTGCGATTCCCGGACCCGGCGTTATATGTGGGTTGAGTTTGTTATTGGTTCTCGTCCTTGCTCCGGGGGTTCTCCGGTTTTCATCCCTTACACATAAACCAACACTTCTAAATTCCAATTCGATTCAGGTAGGGAATAGTGGATGAAGAGCCAATGTGTGGAAATGCCACTGCAAATTCCCATTAATATTATGATGATGTTATTTTACCAGAGTGACCTCATCAGCGTAAAAATACTGAGGGGCCTGGATATACATCTAAGGAATCACGACCCTCTGAACGGCAAGCTTCTTCCCTTTTCTGACTAATTTCAACTTATTACTTTGCATGAATGCTAACTCGGTGATTTATGATACTTGAAAGCAATGTTTCCTTGTTCATAACTTTCCTTTTTTCTTGCCACCTGTCTTAAGCATTACTGTTGTAACGAAAAGTTAAAATAGACGTATGATAAGGATATGACACCTCAAAGAGGGCATATATCAGAATTGACCAGATTTAATATTTATTTCACTTACTTAACGGTTAATCACAACAACATTCCTCTAAGTATTTTTGGCTGGACCTTTGATAGCTTTATTTTAGTACTGAGTTTGTAGTCCATATCAAGCAAATTCAGTTTGATCAAGCTTATTCAGTTTGATTTGTTACGAATCGTTATAACTGAAGATACTACTAAAACAAGAAACTATTCAATCAAGACGCTCAAATAACACAATGCCGGCTTTGTTTCCTTTGCTTCAATGTACTTGCTGCACTTCGAATAAACTTTCCTTTCGAGCCAATTTAGAATATAACATGTTTGTATTAAATTAAAAAAATGGTTTTCGGCAGGAAATAGTTTTTGTAGCGTTAGTGAGCTCCTAAATATAGATGGGTCGTTTGAGCTTACCGCTTGTATTGTTCGCGTGATTATTTCGTTAACAACGTTATCTTCTAATACTTGTCTTTTTCTCTATTACTAAATTTTACGAAGGAAATAGACAGGACAGGCAAGCACTTCATCACATGTAGTGAGTGATGGAAAGTCGAAATTACTACTCTGGCGCTGATACTGATCAACTGGTATTAACTCAAAGAGTCGTCAATATAGAGAGATATCTTCTCCGGTCTAGACAGCTGATAAAAATTATTATAATAATAGTGTCTTGATGCACTTTTTAAGCTCAGAATTAATATTGAAATAAATGTAAAACAATCTGCAAGGAGGGTTAATTTATGGATTTTGTATCAGAAAGGGTTGATATTCTTCCAGCAGCGGACTTCTAGACTCGTAGATGCTAATGTTAACTACCTTATCGAAAATTTACAATTTTTCTGCACGCAAGCTTGGACCCATTATTGAGGATAATATTTTATTGATTATTTCTAACATTTGCTTAGAACCTTATAAAATCCGGAAACTTTAACCTAAACGTATTAAAAGCTTAATTCTAAGAGATATAATATTTAGAAATTATTTTTTAAAATTCTTTTTCTTAAAAAAAGCCGTGTTTGCCCTTTTCGCACCAAAAAAAAAACTGTAAAAGTGAAATATATATATATAAAAGTACAGGATTACTTCGAATGACAATTTGTATTATTCACTTATCTTTCAGATTGAATCGCATTTTCTCTACCACTCCGTTTAACTACTTTCTTATCAAAATTAAAAACATCATTTATTTTCCTAGAGTTCATTTCCGATGGTGCTTTTCACACCATCACAAAATAGTTTAAATTAAAGAAGCTAGGCGCTTTCAAAGCATTAGAAGTTTCTCTCTTCTCTGCGTCAGCTGAAGAAGTTTGGCAAAAGGAAAGATCGACAAAGTACACATTTTCAACCTGCCTAATTCAAGAAGACAAGGTTTGCAAAATTAAGTTTGATAAATATTTTTATGCTTTTAATAATATAGTATTTAGCAATAGAAAGCTATAGGCTTCTGGTAGTAATCACGGCATTAGCATTCAAAATGAAAGAAACAGTGCGGTAATTTGAGATCCATTTTAAAAGAAGTATTGCCATATATAGTTTGTATCTAAAAGACAATTTCACTAGTACTTCGTACGCTTGGAGAAGTCTTCAAAATGAAACGAATTTCCATAGGGCAGTGTACTTAAACATTGGTTTGCTTAGGGGAAAAGTACTAGTAGTTCGTACGCTTGGAGAAGTCTTCAAAATGAAACGAATTTCCATAGGGCAGTGTGCTTAAACATTGGTTTGCTTAGGGGAAAAATTCGTTTTCTTACTCAGTTACAAGCAATTTAACGGCATATATGTCACTGTCTTTCATCTACCATTTTAGTAGTCAAATATTTCATTCACTGTGCAGTAAGATCTTTGTGTTTTATAGTCAGTATTCTTAGTTTAGATAAAAAAGTCTGTTTTAGTTTATCTTTTATAAAAAAATTTCGTTTTTCGTGCCTCGGATTTTGTTTTCTCTTTGATAACGTTTTCAATAACTGTTTGATATTATGACTCCAACAATTGATGTAACACGCGCGCGTACACGCCACTCAATACCCGGATGTAGAACTGAATGATGTTTGCAAAAGTTCAATGGTAGACCATCCGTCTTTTCGACTGAATGTGTTTGGTAATCCTTTCTGAAGCGACTGTAAATTTTCACGAATCTTCGAAAAACTCCCGATGGTTTTTCTTTTTTTTCATAATTTGGGTATTCATCTCAGCCATTATATACGCAAACATGAACGAAAAAAAAAGAACTTCCCGCCATTTTATTGATACGCGTTTTGGCAGTATAGTCTACATTAAATATTGATATTAAGTGTCTGACAACAAACGCGAATATGGAAACGTTTCTATCATGGTCAAGATGGCAGAAAAGTGCTCACTTACCGTCATCTAATCGAAGACTAAGTTTATCTGAGGTACTTCCTTTCATTTCTTTCTTGGCAAAAACGTCCTGCACAGTGGTTCTCTAGAAACAAGTGAAAAGATTGCCCATGTTGTCTCTTAAAAAACAAAATCTCCCTTTGATTTAAAGGCGCGGAACGGCGATCAAGATAAATCTAACCCTCATGTTAAGATCGATAGAGAACTTATCCATAAAAAGAAAAGAAAGGAGAAACTTTTTTTAAACGTGTAGTCGTTAAAGTTCAAGCAAAAAATAAGTAAGACTACAAATTGACAAGGCAGAGGTGGAATTCCTTCAAAAATGCTTTAAACAACAAAGAATGCCCATAAATGTCCAAGATGTAACATGTAAGATATAAGGTGTCTTTGAAATTGTGCACGATCATTTTAGTCACTTTGTTTCACAGTTCAGAGCCTACGCATGGTAAATTATCATTCATGTTGCGAACGTTAAGGGAGGCTCCATACTGAATCGCTAATCCTGAATACACATATCGAGTTGCGGCATGTAGCAAAGTTGTTTCAAATGACGACAGGAAAGCTATCGTGAGATGTTTTGTGCAAGTGTTTTCAAGATATTAAGTTTGTAAAAAGGATGAATGATCGAGATCTCTGGGCGTGTGACGCTATGTCCTCAGATAAATGAAAAAAAGAAAAAGATTTTTGCTCCTCTGCAGTGAGGTTTTTCAGTAGAGAATCAATAGAAAAATGTCTTAGAGTTACAAACCTCAACTCACGTTATAAACATGTGTTATTGAATTTTGAAATTTATAGGTGCCAGCTCAGTCAGTCACAAAAAGTAATAGTCATGTATCTATAGAACTTCAGATACGAAAATGATACATTTGCATGGTACAGCAATGAATGAAAAACACACGACACGAAAAAATACCCTAATGTTGTAAATATTCTTTTCCATTGAATCCCATCATGAATAGCTGCTTTATTAATCTGTTATACAATTGTTAAAAAATGAAACGTTTAGGGAATATCAAGCAACGCTTGGTTTTTGTTCAGGACAGATTTTGTATACACTGAATTACATCGAGATCAGATCGTATTTGATTGCCATGGACTTGTCGCATTTCAAAATATTTGCTTACTGATGTTGGATTGTATTTTCGTGAGCGAATTCATTCTAGTATAAAAACTACGTTTTGCTCATCTGCAATCTAACATTTGAAAATTTAATTGATCCTCCAAAAACAACACATTTTTTTATTCGATTGATTTAATTGGGATTTGAAGGTCAATGTTACCGCATCCTGCTGTAAAAGCATAGTGCATGCACTACTGGAAACGACTGTGAACTGACTGCAATCTTATTTGATGAAAACTGAGAAAACATCCTTTCTTCCTACGGGGCTACTATTTTGGTCCTTCTATTTCTTTGGCCCTTTATGTTATATCCACGTTACATAATGACTATTATATATCACTAAAAGTTTAATTAATTTTAAACCTCGCACAAAAGAAAAGGAAATACTCGTATTTTTGAAACCACCCTCATGTTGGTTTTTCTTCTGCAAACTTAAGACGGGTGTACTACACCTTAATGATATTTTATTTCAAAAGAATCATATTTTCTAGTACGATAATTTTCAAATAATGATGGCATTATTGTAGCGACGAAAGTTAATTATCCATGAAAGGAAAAAAGAGTGGTAACGGATTTGTCAAATAAGTTGACTTTTTCAAAATATGATTTTAAGTATATAATCATCTAATCATTTTTTACGTTTTTCGAAAAAGAAAAATAACTTTACGAAAAAGTTTTTTATAGAGTTGGAATTATATAAGGAGGTTTAAAATGATCTAAAATTAGATTATAGACGCAAAGACGCATCTTACACACGTAAGCGGATGCCTGTAGAGTGTTGCATGGGTAATTAGGTTGGATTTCTCGTCGACTTTTGCACAAAATATGACTCAGTTTTCTAATCAGCGTCCTTGTGGGAGATGAAGGGAAACTAAGTTCACATGCAACTGAAAGATTCTACCAGCCGGGCGAAGAGGAGTACAGTCCGTTCGTTTTGTTTGCTAATTCTCCATTTTCTGGAGTGCGCCCGAAACGTAAAAACAACACTTTTGAAATGAAAACTGCACATTAAGATAATTGTTTCCTATTTCCTGAGCATGTAACGAACGTTCGCGCAAAGAAAGTCAATTTCCTGAAAAATTTGTTGAAGATTGTTAACTGGATGTAAATAGTGGATAAAAGGTTTAAACATTGAGATCGGTTTCTTTCATTCTTTGTTAACAATTTTAAAAACATGAAAACGAAGACAAAGACTCTTTTGTCAACGAACAGGACATCGATTGTAAAGCCGCAAAATAAAAGAGCGCTGGTCTTCGAAAGAATCGCAGTTTTGTTTAGCTTTTTCCGAAATCGACTAGTTTTGATTCTTCGTCAAACTGCTTCAAGGAAATACCTTTTGAGGAGAAATTCTTTATCACATATAAAGGTGAGTTTCATTCCCTTGTGATGGGATTCACAATGCTTTATAAATATATGATACTTAACAGACGACATAAATGCCTTTATGTCTCAATATAATTTCATTCCCCTATTGCAATAAAGTCTTGCTGGATCGAGGTTTAGTTTTCAATTAACTCTTAAAATCTACATGTCGCCTTTACTTGACGTCATGGTGTTATGGAAAAGGAGAATTTTAAGAAAATTGAAATTAAAGCCAAAAACAGTCTACCCTATATGCCACCATATTGGCCGCCGAAGGTTACACCAGTTTCAAGTTTTAAACGTACTTTCAACAATATCGCCAAAAAACACCAAAGAGTTAAAAACGACCAACTTATTTTTTGGCCTATTTAGCTATGGTGACTTAATTTAATGTTGTTCACGATAGTAAAAAGATTTTGTATTTTGTTTCGAGACTGAAAACGAGTACGCTTTTTTTTCTATCTGAGAATTGTGATAAAAATTGATTCGCTTCTTATTTGCTTATTTCATAACTAATGAAAACACTGTCAAGTTTTTTTGACTTTTTCTTTTAAATGTCATACTTAGTCCATTTTCATAGAACAATTGATTATTCCATTTGATTGATATCTTTTAATGAAGGAGGTGATAACAGGAGACCGGTTAACATCGGCAGTTGTTGGACCACGAGGCTTGTGGAAACAACTGCATCAATCGCGTTTGATTGGCTGCACAAGAGAAGTCTAATAAATAATATGACGGCGAGCTCGAGGTTTCTATCTGGTGATAGTTGGCGAGGGTCCAAGCCCCCGACAACTATCAAAAGCCAATAGAAACAGACAGAGAGCGAGTTGTCTTACAGTTTTAGCATAACCCAGTGACCGATCACAGAAAGTAAGAACTTCAGTGAAAGTGGTTTATCTATAGTTTTGGTTTGCGATTTTGGAGTCGCCCACTACCTCTCGGAACGAGTTACTTCACTGGTTCTAAAAACAATAGATACATGTGAAAACAATGCCCTTAGCCCTGAATAACAATAAAGGTAGTTTTTATAGCGGGCGAATGAAAATAGATGTTCCAGAGAGGTGTTGTCTTTTAGATTTCGCGAATTTTACTTGCGTGCGCTCCCAGGGCAGTCTTTCGAAATGTCTCGTCAACAAGATACTTACAGAAAGCTATTTGCTCTGCTATTTTTAGCCACCACTTTAAACGAATACGTCACTTAGAAAATGGAAATGGAAAAGGATCACTAAATTTAACACCGGTAAAATAAAAATAGTAAAATAAAAAATAGCCTTGTTATAAAAAATCACTAAATTTGGCACCGGCTTATATAGTAACCTTGAAGTATTTTTGCCAATTGTTATTTAAACCCCACTGGGTTTTTACAATGATAGTTACGTGCAATGACGTCATTGGTCTTTACTGACGCCCCTCTTCTTTATGGGTAAAATCAGACGTTCATCAGCTAGAAGTCTACATCTCTGGTAATAGGCCTTGAGATATGTTTTGCGGGCGAAGGCTATTTCATTGAGCCAGAAACCAATCGCGTTAAAGCAATCACCGTTCGCAGCTTTTCATTAGCTCGCTCGCAAGTCGGGTGAGAAGCGCTTGTCTTCCAGTTAGAAGTGGCTTATTTGCCGATTAGTTCCTTCGTCCTTCCTTCACCCTTTTCGCTACCGACAAACAATCACAAAGAAGATTTCTCCGGACTCGCTATATTTGATATGTTCTGTAATATGTATTCCTTTACAATTTATGGCATGTTAACGTCAGGCCCGTAGGCTGGTCTTTGCCCGGGTTCGTTTTCTCTTAAAACGGACCACACCAGTGGCACACGAAATACTATCAGGGGCGTTACGTAGCCAGCTTTTAGGAGTTGAAAGGGTTCATCCGAATCCCCGAAATCCCCCGCTCCCGGGCGAGTACGGGCCTGAACGTACGAGAAAGTAAAAACAAAGATAGGTAATGTACAGACCTTATTTAAAGGAATTTTAACAAGAAATGTATGGCAAAATGGTCTTTCTGCAGATGAAAAGAATACTCGGGATGATAATGCTGTTTATGATAGCCGCGAGTGATTCAGCAAATAACTCGGCCAATAGCACCAGTGGACAGAATGGCGCGGTGCCTTCTTCAGTTAGCCAAGGTCAACCAAGCCAGGTGGCAGCAGACTGTTTACCATTTTGCATGGAAGGAGTGGGTCGTAAACGTGAGATACAAAACGCCGACTGGGGCACAGAAAAAATGCAAGACACAAAAGCACAAGAAAACTTTCAACCTCAATCTCGCTGGGTGATTGCTGAAGAAAAAGCGTCCTCTTTGTCCACCATTCCGCGCTTAGTAGCCAGGCTAAGGGAAGCTTTCAAACGCCAACAGCAAATGCAGGCACGACAGATCTGGAAAGACAGTGAAAGTATGACGTCATATAAAAGAGGAGGTAGTCGTAGTCACCAACTTCTGCGCGCAAGACATCTATAAAGGTCACAAAAAAGGTTAGTTGTCTCCTAGTGACTGTATGAAAGCCGTGAAACTGTTGTTAGCTTATTGTTGGTAACAAATACTTGCAGTTGAAACTGCAACAACTTTAACCTTCGTTCTCGTTTTCATTTAGGCGGCCGGCGACAGTTTCCAGCACTTTCGAAGACTTAGATTTTGATGGGTCATTATGACCTCTCTCTATCAGTTAATGCTACAATCTAATGGTGTCAAACAAATGCCCAGTGATTGGTTAACACATTGTTATCACAGGCTACCATAGCAACCGTATAACCTTCTAAATACACCCTTAACTGCTAATAACTCAAAAACGTCGGTGACCCCTATTATTTAAATATAGCCGATCTCCTTCAGTGCTAAACGACCAGGCAACTAAAATTCCCTTCCAAAAATTTGCTTTTAATATCAAAGTCAAATCTTAAGTATCATGGCGATAGATCGTTTCAAGTTGCTGCACGCAGACTTTGGGACGCTTAACCTGATAGGAAAAGATCCATCCAATCACATAGTGAATTGAAAAAAGAGATCAAGACACTACTTTTGAGGAAGGCCGTACTTCAAATCAGTAAAAACCCTCACAACTGTCAGTCATAGTCAATTTACGGCTCCCTGATAGAATTGAATCTTATCTTTGTATTTTTACTTTTTCAGGATTATCAAGAAGATGTGGAAGGATGCTAAGGAGTGCATATGCGTTTGTGATGTTAATACTAAGAAAAACCCCTTGCATGATTGGATAATAAAGTTTATTAGATTGAATAAAGTAGTAGATTGCATATTCACTCAGCAAAATGGTGTTTCTTTTATTTGTTATTATTAGAAGCTGCGTAAGAGATAAAATAAAATAAATTACTGCCTCTGTAATGTGCTCTCTATGATGTGCACCCCGTCATAAGAAGAATCCTGGATCTGCCCTTGTCTGGATAACAAGGCCAGTGCCTTAACCACTAGACATGCCGCGTCTATAAATTGTTACCGGGTATTAAAGGCAATGTGTCTTTTCTATTCAATTTTCCTCTTTCCAAACGAAAGAGTGACAGTTGCCAAGATTCCAACACTCCCTTCCTCCCCTCCACCGCTTCGCCAACGTGTAATTGACATAAGCCGTGTTGCTTCAAGAGCGTGTTATTTTAAGTTGTTTAATTTAAACATGTCAATTTTTTACACTCTACGCAGCTATTCCTTTCATGTTGACTTGTCGCACGAAGTGTAGATGTCTAGTTTCTGCAACAGTTTTAAGAAAGTTAAGTGGAAAACGTAACGTGTAACATGGTCTTGGAACATGTTAGGGTATCCATCGGTATCTGAGAAAACTACCGATGTTTATTTCTTTATCTTTTAAAGCTTTGTCGAATTTGAAACTCACGGAAACTGCATGCAAACGTTGTTAGCAACAAAGAGAAAACTATGTTGTGTTTCGTGTGGTTTTCGTGGGGATTTTTGAGCTGACCCGGCGGTATAAGTTTGGTGATTGCAAAAGACGTTTGACATTGGCTATGTTCAATTAAAAAATTGACGTGGCACGTCACAGCTCGGTTTATCAAAGATTATTTTGGCAGATTAAAACTAAATCATAATATGGAACTGCAGTTGAATGTGGTTAATTTTCTACTGTCGGTTGAACCAAATAAGTAGTTGTTCTCACATACTCAGATTGAGTTCGATTGGATTTAACTGAGCTCGGAAATCGTCCGGAATCGAGCTCTTACACAAAATTTCTGGTTCGATTGGGTTCGATTAAGGAACTAAAACGAACCCAATCAAGTTCGATTGTGTTCGATTAAGTTCGATTTGTTAGGTCGGTAATTAAGTGGGGGACCGCGCAAGTCCTTGTACCGAAAAAAATTCTCACAATAGCTGCTGTCTGTGACCAAATGACTGTGTTCGATCAAAAACGACATATTTATCCTAAAATGTAAGGCAAAAATAATGTTTATACCACTAGCTTTTTGGTTAGTTACCCAATGCCCCTTGTATTCCCTCCCCCCAAAAAGGAAAAAAAAATGAGGTCATTACACTCAAACTGCAAATAAAGCGGAAATCTATTTTAAGATACAGCGACACCGAGTTGGACCGGAAACTTGTCGCAGCTGATCACGAAATACGTGTAAACAACTGTCAAGTAACTTCAAGTAGAAAATCGTCGCTAGCTTGTGTCAGTGGATTGTACTGCAGTGCAACAAGAAAACTCAGACCACTTTTTCTTCATGTTTAAATTTTGGTTGATCTTCCCTACATTTGCGCACCTTATTTAACGAACACCATTTCATAAAATAAACAATGAAACAACGTCGGAATATGTTTTTTTTCTAAATATTTACAAGAGATGCTTTGCCCGAGTAGGCCGCAGGTTTAGATGATACAAATTAAGAGGAGAAAAAGATAAAATACTCCATTGTGCACGATTCAATTTTTACGAAAAGCTAATTGAACGTGAACGATTCCTCGCCGGGCTATTATTATGTTTTTTAATTTTTTTTCTTTCGTAAAGTCATTTTAGAAGCGCCTCAAATGAAGTGATTGATATTGCAAAGGAATTCCCGACGAGATTTGCTATTTTCACCCTTAGCAGGATGTCTTTCTTGGTTAAGATAATATTTGTGTCTGAATTCTTTTTATTTAATTGTAATTGGATCATAACTGATTTGCCCTCAAAACATTCAACTGATGCTTCCTTACGCAAAAACCACGAACTTAAACATTGATTACAGTTTTTTAATTTTTTTTTATACATCATCTGACAAATTTTGGTAATTGTCTAGTTACTGTTTTCAATGATATACTTATCGTAAGTCGGGTGGTAACGATGAGTTTTATTTATCTCGGAAATCTAGAAATTCAGGTTTTAGTCGTTATATCGGTTTATGGACCAAAACAACAATTATTATGCTTTTACAGTCGATAGCTTATATGATACAACGCAACGTCACGAACTATGATAAATAAAACGAAAATGCCCCTGCAGAATTTATCTTTAAGTTGTTTGAAAAAAATCAGTAGGTGAACCCACAACTTTTATACTTTTATTCCGTAAATTCAATGCAATGGCAAGGGTGATTCTTTTCACGTTCGCCAATAATTTTGTTGTAGTCAATTCGGGTTATGCTAGTTGCATTCTTCACTCACGACAGAAGCATGGTTTGAAATAGAAATAAATGGGCGTAATTATGTGGCCCAGCTTTGATAGTTTGCCAAAAAAGGCTGAATGTAGTTGCTCCATCTAAAATGTGACCACTTTTCCGGCACTTTGAGGCACCAAAGTTTTAATACCATTTATTTGTTGATAACTTTATTTACATTCCCAGCCTGGAAGCACACGCCAAAATTCAACACCCATACACAAATAAATACATACCAGGTTGTATTTGTTATTTTAAGATATAAAGAGTCTTTTTTTCGTTTCTGTCAGTGTTTCATTTTGAATTGAAAACCCAAAACACAAAACAGATGCCACTATATGATACTGCCGAATAATCACCCTTTGACTGAACAAATGTGCCCCTTCATTAAAGATAGATCAGTTTTCCGGGGTTAAAAAGAGTGCACAAAAATTTACTGGTTTCGTTTCCTGTTTCAAATCACTTGAGTGACAACAAGTTTGCTGTAAGGGATTTTTTGACATTAATTTTTAAGGTTCACCTTGGTGCGTGTTTTTGAAAGGCCAGCCCTTCGAATAACCAAAAACAATGGAAATTCTGACCTTATCTTCACGATTAGCTCAAGCTCATCTTAAGAGCTTCTCGTTGATTTAGCATCTTGGGATTACTGAAATCCAAAATATTTTGTGTAAAGAAACACGATCTGCACTAGTCCAAAGCCGATTTTAGTCGGGCGTGCATTTGGGAGCTTAGGGAAGCTTAGCAGTGTAATTAGTTCTGCAGAAGATCTGCAACGCGGACAGTTCATCGAGGGAGCACCTGAAAAACATGGGTAAGTGAATGATTATTGAGCACATTCGGCTGTTTTGACAATTCCACTAAAGCCTTAACTGGTCTTCTTGAACTATTCAACAAGTTTCGTAGGGATGTTTCGAATCACCCTGAATTTCTCCGGAAAATAATTAATTTTATTGTCAGCTGCAAGTCAAAAGCGTATTCCAAGCCAATCTATTGTCCGCGAATAGACGCCATTTTAAAATTATCTTTTGAATCATCGATGGTTAAAATTAATGTTAGATTGATCAGTGCATAATAAGGCAGCGATTCTATGAATAGAAATGGACACGGTTATCTACTTTTAGTATGAAAGCTCGATAATAGAAGAACAGTTGTCTACAACTGACATGATCACAATAGCGCATGAAGACGACAAAATCTTCTGTGTGGACGGCTCTCAATACAAACTTTCCTGGCTCCGATTTCTTTGAATAAAAATTTGCAACCTTCTCGTTACAACAACATGGGTATACAATATGGAATTTCCTTTTTATTTTAATCCAATTTTCAAAACTTTAACCAAAAGTTGCCATATCCCAATCGAAGATTATTTTATAAAGTTCATCGAAATTTTATTCTGTAACTAGTCAGTCGAGTCAATCAACTTCTTCTTTTATAGCTCATAGGACAGGCCTATAGATAGTATGGGACAGCACCTATTTTTACTAACAAAGTAGTCAAACCATGTATATATTCAGTCCGATCAACCCAGTGAATAACATTGCGGTAGAAGTCAATGAATTGTTCCGTACACATCAACAACATGAAATTAATCACATAAAATTTACATTTCATTCAATTTTTCGCATGTCTTACCAAATATTTAATTGATAAATTAATTGAAAAATGACAGATTTCTTGATTAACTGATTGATTGATCGATTGATTGATTGATTGATTGTTTCAATTCACTTTAGCTAACCTTGGCTCAATGCGCTGTCCTTTCATCATTCAATCTACTGAATTTATCGAACCATGAATTCACTGAAATTGTCGGCCGTTAGGAGGTTGATAGGTTAGATAAGCAAAAGTTAAAATAGTACCTTTCCGTCTTCAGTGTCAAAGTTAAAATCTTCCCCTCTCAGCTGCCTTCAGACTGTAAAAAACCGCTGCTTGTAGCGATGACACGTTTATAACAAAACCAGCCTAGATGGACAGTGTGAAACATTATGGCTATGTCATTAACGTACGATGTAAACTTCAGAAATGCGTGACTGATTCGGACAACATGCTAGGATTTCTTTCATCCCGGCCGCACAAGATAATTAGCCTGTTCAAGTGCCATGCACACGGAGTGAGGCGGAAACAAGCGATTTCCTTTCCCTCTACTCCATGGGTACGGAATCATGGCTGATTTACTAAAAGTGATTGATTTATTTTAGGGGATAGCGAGAATGAAGAAAATAATACAGAAGAGCAAAAGCCGAATGAACTGAAAATCTGTGCACAGTGTGATAAGAAGATCGAGGGGAAGTTTTTGCTGCGAGCTTTGGACCAGTTCTGGCATGAAGAGTGTTTAAAATGTTCTTACTGCAACACACAACTGGCGGACTTGAGCTTCAAGTTTTACCTCAAAGGAGATTTAATACTTTGTAAACGAGACTACATCAGGTGAGCCACTTTTATTGTTGTAATAACATAGGAAATTTCACCTTTAATTTGACAAGGTAAAGGAAAAAACATATCAAGCTTTGCGTCAAATGAGGGTCTGGATGAGCATGCTTGAATCTCAGTTAGACCGCTGAGAATGAAGCGCTTTTCCCAAAACAGGAAACCCACGAAAGAGAAGGCACTTACCATTTATAATTTAGTTACCCGTTATTGTTTTCCCTTGTCGGAAGACTGAAAACGGAAGAAATGAACAAATGGTACAGAATGTTCCGACGGTTCATACCAACCGAAATGAAAGGGCTACCTCAAAATGAAGTCCACAATTGAATCTTCCGGAAAATTGCTGTTTCGTTTGCTTTCCAACCGAAATTTCAGGTATTTTTAATTAAATGGTAAGTACCCCCACCTCCCCCCCCCCCACGCGGGGGTTCTCCCATAATTGTGCTGTATAGGTGTGTGCCGCGGGGTAGGGTATATTTTTTGTAGTATCCTTTCTGCTTCTTCTGGCATTATGATCCCAGTGTGATCCTAAGATAGGGTACCTTTATACTAATTCTTAGCTACCATTTTCCACTCAAATAGGTTGTCTTCCTTTCTTGGGTTTAGGCCTTCAAGGTATCTGTACTCGAAAAATTTAGGCTAACTTTACAAGTTGTTTCCGCGCGTCTTCAAATAATCAAAATTAATAGCTGTGGTTTTATTTCTCTCCGCAAATTTATATTTTATTTTCCTCTTGATGATCAAAAATTATGTTTCTCATGGGTTAACTTGCCTACCAATAATTTCAGAACAGTTTTGACCAAAAATCTGCGAAATTCTCGTGACGGAGCTCCTTTAAATTAGCCAATGACGGCTTGAAAAAGACATATCGAATCTCCATATTGTTATGTAAGGTCAGCTTAATCTGTACGAAATTCCAGCTGAACGTTAATTTATTGTTTTTGAACATCGTGCCTAAAAATTGAATGAAATCCTTGTTTTCATCAATTTATAGATCTGTGGTTGACAGTCAAGCATTATTTTCATGAGATTAGTAATGTAACATATGTTTTCATAAGAAAACACATGATTTCCAAGTTTGTTTTATCTGCACGCACGCTGGCATGTTAAGACAAGGAATATCCCGGCTTTTCTTGTGTAGCGCAGACATGGCGTAATATTTAATGATGATAAGAAGATTAACAACTCTTGAATCCGATCAATACACGACCTAAGCAGCGACTGACAGTTTAAACAGGGGAATAAGCACGCAGTAATCGTGTTATTGCTCGAAGAGTTATTCAATAACGTTTAGCAAAAAGGTTAAAAATACTTCCATATCAAGCAGGTATCTTTTAAAACGCTCCCCATTGCGCATCTAAAGACATTTGTTCAACCAATCTTTTTCATCAGTCCTTAACTTTAAGGGCTCATTTTAAGCCGCAGTTATAAGCTAGCCTCCACCTTGGGCTTTTGAGTGTAGGAACGCTACTTCTATGAAGCAGTTTTAGATTTCTACGTAAAATTCATTCGACCCCTTATGCGTCTTTGACATACAGACGAATTACTTGTATTAGCCCAAGTCGTCTCTAATGCCCCTCTAATGCCTTGTTCTTAGACATATTAAAGCAGATTTGTTCGTGTGGATGCATAATCTGTCTTTTGTCCATCTTTAGATATTTTTACATACAGCAATGTTTTCAACAACATTGTTATCGTATAAAAAAGTTATGCCGACGTGACTAGACCGAAGCCAAGCTAACGACGTTCAGCCTATAACAGTAATTTCGGAACTAAATTTTCAAAAACTTATCTAAAGGCATATAACGGTGAAACAAATCTACTCACAAGAAGAGTAGATCTAATGAGGCCATAACAATGTGGATTTTATTTCTACTGGTATGGGACATTTCAGAGGATAACTACACTAAAGATTGGCCCTTTCTCTCAGCCATGAGGCTTCTTTCCAACAACGTTTCTTGGAGGGGCTATATACAAGGAAAATAATGGCCCCTAACCAATTCAAACACACGTAACAATGTCTGCCAGAAGTAGTATCCAAATTTCTTTTTTATGAAATTTCCCATGAAGTATCTCTTACTCTATAAACAAACTTTGAAATGAATTTTTCACCCATAGGACAATGGTAAAAATTGCAAGGAAACTGAATCATGTCAAACACAACTCTTAATTTTGAAACAAATTTGCTTGCAATATTGTGTTAGATGAAGGGTAAAACAAAAGATGATCTTTATAACGACAGCCCTATAAAAATAAAGCCAATTTCTGTTGTATGACCTCATTCATTTTTTGTGATAAAATTTAAGTATAACTTTCCTTGTCATATCATTATCGAAATTCTTATAGATTTTATTAGATTACAACCACACACAGCGTTTCAAAGTTCTGTGACCTTGGCATAGTAAGGTATTGTAAACTATTGAGAAGTATTTTTATGTAGTGCTGTTGTTTTACTTTTTAAGGTGGTTCTTTCTTTTTAGTCTATAGATAAAGCGGTAGTCTGTTATTGTTCAAATGAAAATTCGTTATCGAGTCCTACTTTGATTTGGCAGTATTTATTACGCTGTACAAAGTGGTTCAAATTCTGTCGATGAGTACACGTGTCACAATTCAAATGAATCTCAGCTTTTTAGTACTACTGTACTTTAATGTGGTTCTATTTATATTGCTGAAAAAGGTGACAAACTGTAACTATTAATTCTGAAGTTAAAACTCTAGCGTAAGACTAATTGAGCAGTGCTTTCATTTCGTGTTGTTCATTATCCGTGTTGTACAAGGTATTTTAAGTGGCTGTTATCAATATTTTTCAAAACAATTGCAAGTTTTCATTCTTTTGCAAAATGAACAAAAGCTACTAATTTAGCAATAAACCTGATAAGGAAAACCCGTGTGTGGTACGATATCGGAGTAGTTTGAAAACAAGGCACGTTTGTTATGATAAATAGCAGCTAGTCAAGTTATTTTCAAAGGCACCACCAAACTCTAAAAACTGTTTGCTGCAACAAACGTAAGACAACCAGAAATTAGAAAAAAGACAATTTCAAACAGGCGCAACTGAGTGTTAATACTTGAATGTGGACGGAATATCTTGCCATCAACTAAATAAGTTTCTTATCAGCATAAAACTGCTATATATACAGTTTCTGATCTATTTTCATTGTGCTCTCTATCTCGCTTCTAAGAATCTATAAACAGTTCTCGATATCACGGACAGCGTGGTCGCAAAACTACAGAGGGTTTCCTGCGGAGAATCGCGTTTTTTTCTGATTTCCAGCACACAGAGCTCAGCCTTGACAATGTACTTAGCTAAAGCTAGTTTGGGTACGCGGGCAAGAAGCATAAATATGAATAAAAGCGGATTGTACATGAAAAAAAAAAGACAAAAAATACGAATCATTCTACGAAAGAGGCCGTGTAGACGAGTATTTATAAAATATCTGAAGGAAAAAGAAAGAAACGGAGGGAAGACAAACGTTTTAAGCCAAAGAACGAACTCCTCGTTCTGAGAACATATCGACTTTATCACAAATGGACGTGAGTAAGTTATTTACAATATTTTTTTGTGATATCCAAAATATTGACGGCTTCGTGAAGTGTTATAAGCCTCAGACGAACCTCAACCTTAACTATTGTGAATGTCACAGAAACCTTATCCAATAATAACTTTTTACCTGACTTGCTTCCCTATGCCCAGGGAAGCCAAGGCAAATAATTTTTACTTAATTGTCGCTTTTATTCTTTTATTGCAGGTTGTTTGGTGCCACAGGAATTTGCTCACATTGCTCCAAGCCAATACCGCCGCTGGAAATGGTCATGCGGGCTCGTGAACACATCTATCACCTCGACTGCTTCGCGTGCCAAGTTTGCCATTACAGATTCTGTGTCGGCGACAAGTTTTTCCTTCACTTCCATGTGGTCCTGTGTGAGGCTGATTACTATGACGTCACCAGCATTTTCCAGCAGATGCCTTACTATGTGACTTCTTAAAACCTTTAAAATTTCCTTGACATTTTCCTTGCTATGGAATTCGCTGAATAGCCGGTTTAATACAGTTTTTTATCATTTCGTTAACTTTAATGAAGACGCCATTAGTAAGCAAGTAAGTAATTAAGTATCGGGTTGACTTTAAAATACTGAAAGATGTCAGAAACATGTTAACGCAATTACAGAATACCAAAATAATACAAGTATGAAAAGAAAGGAGGTTTGTATCAAAGCAATCTTAAAGTGACAGTGTCATGAGCTGCGCATACGTCGTTTTCCAATTTGAAAAGTTTCGGTGGAATTTTTCAAGACTGTGCAGTGGCCAAAAGATGGCATAGAGAAGTGGTGTTGGTCACTTCGAACTTTGAACTTGTTGGCCTAATTTATTCTTGACACATGCACGTGCTATCTTCTCGTATCCGATTGGTTTATAGACAATGGAATTGAATGTACCACACAATAGCTTGCACATGCGCCGAACAGTGGGGGCTTACATGTTTGCTATAGACATAATCATTTTGAATACGACCTTGGAATTTTATGCATATATATTTTTTTAAATAGGGTCGTCTTTTTATAATGCGCATTGTATCAGGAATAACATTTTATTATTACATGTAAAAGAAAGAGATTTTTAATAAAGAGGCTATATATTTTAATGAAAATTTTCGTTAAAAATTGTGTTATCTTCTTCAATGTCGGGTTTGTAGCAATATTAGGTCATCAAGAAAAGGATAAAAGCTACATGTAACGTTGGCTGCGCTGAAAGTTGTTGTGATCGAGTTAAAGCCAGTTGAGTCAACCTCACACCGTAGATAGTAATGTAACTCAGAGGAATTCTCTATCGTTGGAACATATTGCTATTGAATTAAAGGGAAAATAATCTAAAACGAAAACTTGTTGAAAACAGGTTAACTATATTGCAGTGGTAACACAATATCTGCCATTATGGGTTCTGAATTACTCGCACGCCGCCATTTTGAATTCGGCGACGTCATATGGTTGCCCTTTTTTGCATAATATTAACGCTATCGAGTTCTGATAATGAGGGCAACCATGTGACGTCATAGTTCCTAAATATTTTTACAACTTATTTCAACAAGTTTTCAGCTGAAACAACATTTGCAACATTTTTATGACAATTTCTTTCAAAGATGGAGGTTCACTTACAGTCAAACCGGATGTTCTTTTCATGGGAACTCTGCAATGTTGCGGCGCAATGTTCCAATATTGATTGACAGTTTGATCTAACCAACTTGCAACTTTCAATCCAAATTTGCTCGAGCAAGTTGCCAAGTTCCAAGTTTTCATTTTGCAGAAAAACAAGGTAATACCAGCTCGGTTTCAAAGAAACAGAAAATAATTGCTCTTTGGTCTAGTGTTTTATCAACAGACGGCGAGAAATTGGCGGCAGGTTTTGTTCAAATTTCCAAGCTGGGAATTCTGCTTTTAAAAAAATTCAAATTTGCTCCGAGTTACGGCTTACGAAGCACGATTCCACTTTGGCAGTCTGAACTGTCAATAATTTCTCGCAGTCTGTGCATAAACAGAAACAAACATCCCCGTGCATATATCGGCTTCCTCGAAATGATTGCCAATCGCTGGCGACTTAAATTCAGCAATGCGTTGATAAAGGTGTCTGGCTGATCTAAGGGATCGTTTGGCCATGATGGAAACTGTTCATAAATGAATACGAGAACGTAACGCGAATGTTCCTGAACCTCAATTATCCGCAGGTCCCTAGCCAGCATTTTCTATGGGGGTGGTGGTGGGAGAGGGGGGGGGGGGGGGGGTTGTTGTGTTAGAACGCCATATATAGCGGCGATCTGAAGATTGAATTTTGTATTGGGGATACGGGAGTATCCCTCCGTGGGCTCTCTGTGACAGCATTTCGTGTGCGTGGGCTCTCTGTGACAGCATTTCGTGTGTTTGGAAGGTAGTTTGATATGAAACTAGGCAGCCAAAAGCGAACGTAAAACATGAATATTTTTTGAACTTTTTAAATTTAAAATTGATTTTTGATCAACATTTTGTGACATGTAATTCACAATTTTATAAAGGCAGACACAAAAATGGTATCTTTACTATACGTCAAGTCTTAAGTGCCAAAGCATAAAATGTGTCACGCAGCAAATCTACAAAGAGTGGACCTTCGATTGAAGAAAGCCAAGTAAAAGGAGGAAACATGTCGATGAAAATGACTGTTATTTTTGTCAACGAAGACGGAACACCTACCCCTAAGTTCAAAGCTTCCATCGTGCTGGCTTATTCGGAAGAAACAGTTTGTTTAGACTTCATTCTAAAAGTTAATATCAGTCATTCTTTTTTCAAAAAGTCACGTTGTTTTGACTCGTCGGTCCACAAAGGGCGGATTTCCACAGCTCAGCTCGTGGTGGGGGTGGGGGGGGGGGGGGGGGGAGCGGACGCATCCGTCGCATCCCTTCCCTACAGGCGAGTAGCCGTTAAACCTTTGTCGACTGACTGATGACGTTTCAAGAATCGTCGCGCATGTGGACAAACCTGTCCGAGTAATATTGCCCTTTATTACATGGCCGTCTCTCAAAAGGACTGGGAACTACCAAAATCGCGAATTTCATTGGCTAAAATCGATATTGACCGCGGTCTAGATTTTCCCATCTAGACCGGCATCTAGACCGGTTGCACTTACGTTGAGAAGTTTACAAACAAAAATGCAAAAACGTTGACTTGTTTCTTCTAAAAAATAATAAACGAAAGAACCAGTAGCTTGACGAGGAAAAAAGGTGACAAACTTTGGTAAATTTTCGTTCAGTTCACAGGCACGAAATCAAAACACCAGCTAGAAACGATTTTGCGAGGTAATTGCAAGGTCAGAAGTTTAAAGCAATAATCACGATTAAATTAAGAGCGATTAAAATATCCGTAAGAACATTCCAACAGTCGATTAAAGAGGCTAGAGAAGTTGAAAACATACCTGCCGATGATATCGACCTTCTCTTGTTCTAATTTTTCCGTGATCGCCGTTCACTAGCAAAATGTCAGCGAGTACGGCGAACCGAAGCGAATTTTTAAGCTGAAAGGTTTTCTAGTTTGGCCATATAATAAACATCTTACTAACCGAGCTTAGTCGGTCTGTATGGAAGAATCTTGACCTCGGTCGTGAGTACAGACCTCACTGCGTTCGGTCGACATGAAAAACGGCTCAAAGCCGAGAGTGAGTTCTTGGAAAAGGGCACATAGAGTGCAAATTAATTCTCTGGCGAAACGAACTATGTAACAATATCCGAAACCCTTGCTGTCAAACCACGAACTGCAAAGGAGTTCAGAACCACTTTAAGTTTTTTATGGATGGCTTTAAACATTTCTGACAAAAAATTTAAAAAATGTTAGGAAATGTGTTTTTGATAACTAGCCAAAAGCATATCTAAGTGACCAGCCTCGATAGGTCACAAATTGCGTACATATGACCAGTTTTGCTGTTGCCATAACAACAAATGCAAAGCGCGCGAGTGACCTCATAACTCAGACAAGACTCAGAGAAACAAACCAGAATGGTGGAAAAAACACTTCTAAAATAGCCGGTGTTTCTAAAACACTTTTCTGCAACGAAATCTTCGCCTAGATTCCCTCTATTTATCTCAGAACATGCTGATGTTGTCTGAGCCTCGTGAGGGTATAATCGTTTGCATTCTATTTTTAAACCTCGCGCGCTTCGCTATTTCTAGAGCCATATGCATCCCATTTCTTTCCTTACTAAATGTCTTTCATTCTTGTACTAAACGTTCTACATCAGCTGCATCTTCTACATCGGGAGAGCTTTGATGAATGCCAAAGACGGCCGGGAAGATATAGTGTTGTGAGCCAGGTTTTTAAAACTAACTTTCGGCCGGAAATCAAGTTACAAAGAAAGGTCAGACGAAAAAGGGTGTTGGGAAAAAGAAGCTTCTGTCGACATAGTAGTGATCTTGACAGCGAACTGTGTTGTAGTGAAGATAAAACCTGTCGCCGACACAGAATCTGTAGCGACAGACATGGCACGCAAAGCAGTCGAGATGATAGACATGTTCACCAGCCCGCATGACCATTTCCAGCGGAGGTATTGTTTTTAAGCATCGAGAGCAAATTCCCGTGGCACCAAACAACCTGCAAATAAAGTATGTTGGAATATAATGATATGATAAGTGAGGCTTACTTAGAAAAACGTTCAATGTTTCGTTATAATCCACCAAGCATTCTTCTGTCGTGTTAATTGGTACACCTCTACTAGACAATTATCACACGATAATTTCCAGTTAAGAGTAATAATGTCCAAATTGAAACGCGTGCGTGGCAATCGCTGTTCACGTGCTAATGATCTGACCACAAGATGAATAGAAATTGATAGCGTCATGTTCAAGGCCAAGGTTTTCGTCGCACGCAGCGGATTTGCCTTGATGGGAAACGACAGTGAAAAATAATCTTGGAGGATTAGCTATAGGTATACTATTACAGACTTCTATTTCTTCCATTGGTTAATAAAGCTACAATGAGCGACAAAAGTGTTGAGACACTCCGCTCTTCTTGGGTACCTCGGATACATCTTATCCGTCATCTCTTCGATATTACCCCCTCCCCCCGAAACAAGTTGGATTTGCTATCTGCAAGACTTGCTTTGTTCCTGTACAATTGAACAGGGGGAGAGGGGATGGTTCACATTCTACACGGGAGTTAAAGTGGAATTTTGGAAATATCGGAATTGGCACACATTTAACCAATTGTTGCAACTACTTTTGTCGCTCATTGTAGTTTTTAGTTTTAGTATAAGTTTTAGGGGAAAAAAGTTCATTTTTGGCCAATGTTGGCTCAACATGTATTAATCGATAGAGCAGCCCCAGTCAGTACTTCATTGTTACTAAATGTGCAGTGTCAGTTGTGGAGTAAAACATTTATGAATAACTTTAATTCTCTAATATCACACGGGAATATAAATCGGGATATAAACGCTAATGGCAGCTGCGTCAACTAAAACGCACTCGTGCAATATTTTAAGGCATACCACTAGAAAAATCCATAACAACGGTAGTATTCATTTTAAGTTATCACCGGACTGCATGTGCTCAGAAGAAAGAAAGCTTTGACGATAAGAGATTCCACAGCTGCTCGAAGTTGAAACAAACGAAGACTTTTTAAAATTTCTTTCATGAAATTAATTCGAAATTATTAAACATCTTTGTTTCTACAGAAATACGGTTGAGTCAGATTTTATTTTTTAATCCATTACTTCACACGAAGTATCTTGTGAACTATTTCATGAAAATCACTAATTAATTTTCAAAAGAAGTAGAACACATTCAGTCCCGTGATTGTATGACGTCATCAAGTGGCAACACCTTGCATGAAAGTATGGAGAAGATTATGTTGACCACATTTGAAAGATTTCAGTGTTCATGAAAACATGCAGTTGCTATTTTAAGTTTCTTTTTGTATATTTGTTTGGCAAACCCTCAAAAAACTGCTGGAAATTTCACAAATAAATAGTAAGTGTATATGTAAAGCTTTTAAGCACTTTCCAGCATTGTACATTAAGAAATGTTAAAAATATTCTTCTTGAAATATATCTTTCAAGTTAATAAGTTTGACATCGAAAAACTCTATTTCCCTCCGAAATTGTAGCCCCGGGAAAATGGAAAAAACTATGTTGCTGCTTATAACGAATAACAATATTAAACAGAAAGGTGTTTCACTCACACATGTAATTATGGGTGGGTAAAAATGAAATAAAAACGTATAACCATAGAATAATCAATGAAAGTACTGGCTTGTAGTTTATTTTATAAACTATAAGCAAAGAATACGTTAATATTCTTAGCAGGTTGGCTATTCCTAGCAAAGGTATTGCAACAGTCTAAGGTAAAGTACAAACCGCGATAAGAAAATGATGAAACAAAAAGATAGTTTCATTTTACTACTTTACTTTATACCCCCTTTTTAGCAACCGAGTCGAAACAAAATAAACTTCATGGCAAGGTTTACAAAGTAAAAAGTATTCCAATAATTTAGTGAAGCTCTCTTTAATTAAAAAAAAATGTACGATTAGCTTTAGTAACGTATTGGTACACAGCAGGGCACAGCTGATGATGAAGATGAATTTTTTGTAAAATGGATTTCGATTCCTTCACCACTGCAAGTAGCTCGACCAAACATTTCGGCCAGGAAAGAAAAAGCTTTCCATTTGTTTTCGTGTTGTTTTTTGTATTTAATCGAAACTAACCTCGGCATCGAAGACTTGGTTGGTCACCAAAAACGTTTTAGAGCTTTGATTTTAAGAGTCTATATCAAGAAATTTTCGTTATGTCCTATAGCTCTAAATCATAGAAATCCTAATTTTAAAGAATGGAAACCAATATATCGACATATAAATACAGAGAATTTCCGTGATTTTATTTTGAAGCCTAACGTTCCTCCCACGTAAAATCTCTCTCTTGTATTTCTTCGAAGCTTAATAATAAATTATTGAAGATCTTCTTTCATAGGGAGAACGGATTGTCTGGTGTAAAAAACTTTCTTTGGAGCCCTCCGTTATTATTTACAAACAGTCGCACATACCTGTTACCTATGAACTAAATTGTAAAAATTAGTCGCAACAAGCACTTTCTCTGACCTGGAACTTGTTTTTGAAGTAATGAGACAATAGTGTCTGGGTTAAAGAACGTTCTAGTCGGATAAAGATAAGTTTCATTTATTCATGTTAACAAGGTTGGCAGAGCTCTTGAAAGTTGTTTGAACTATCATGATCCTTTAATCTTATTAACATGAAATATATTCTCCATCGAGATTTAGCCGAACTGCACGGAATTGAGATTCCTGTATCGTAATTTCATAAATATACACCACGATCTTCATAATGTGTGTCTATTGTGAACATAAACACTATGAATAAATAATATCAAAAGAAAAGAGATAAAACGTTGCGAAAATTGAAATTTCAAATGTTGTTTGGCAGGCATTTGAGAGATTCGATTTACTTTAAACCTTACTGCGAGTCGTTCACATTTTAATTTACTACAAGTTGTAAATTAGTCCATTTGCCTGTAAGATTTTTCGTAGGAACTTCGGCGTGTCAGTGAGACACCTGAAAGTTTGAATATCTGCGTTGTTGCACAGGAATTTCTAAATTTGGAATCTTTTTGACGTCTTGAAAAGCCTAATATGTTATTCTCCCTTACCTTGCCAAGTTTATTCAAGGGCAATAACTTTATTGTTATTAAAAAAAGAAAGCCTCACCTGATGTAGTCTCGTTTACAAAGTATTAAATCTCCTTTGAGGTAAAACTTGAAGCTCAAGTCAGCCAGCTGTGTATTGCAGTAAGAACATTTTAAACACTCTTCATGCCAGAACTGGTCCAAAGCTCGCAGCAAAAACTTCCCCTCGATTTTTTTATTACATTGTGCACAGATTTTCAGTTCCTTCGGCTTTTCATCCTCCGCCTTTTTACAATCTTTGTCTTTGTCTTCTACAATTGAGAAACCGCTCATTAGAGAGTTATTTAAATCTTGAATACACGCGAGTGTAACGCGCGAGTCTGAGCACCCCGTATCATTTATTAAGGAAATATTTGGAATATTCACAGCCTTTTTGCACGAAACGTTTCCAACAAAATAAATGGCTATATTTATTTTACCAGTATACTATCTGGTTGGTTGCAAAAATTACGGCACAATATTATAAGCAATAAAATTAGTTGAAAGTTCATTGTATGGAAACAAATTGTCATTACGGGATAATTTATCTTACACCCGTCCCCGCACTCGGTCAAAGACCGGATAAATCGATTCATTCAGGTGATAAATCCGACCTTGACTGTACAATCGATGGATTTTATCCGCTGAATAGAGATTTATCTAAGGTTATCCGCCCCTTGAACAACTGGTTCCATAGTTTGTCTTGAAACTTCTTGGATCGTAAAAGGCTTCGCGTGTTGGTTGAAAAAGTCGCAAACATGCCGCGCTACAAAAAGGCATGGAGAAGTTTATATCGTCTTGCAACTTGAAGCTAAAACAGCAGCAAAATGGTTTGTCAGGGATTCAAGTACTCAAAGATTGCTCTCTTACCCATACTGTACTGCTCTAGTTCCACTCGATCGGCGTTGAACAAAGAATTTTTTCAGTCTCGCACTTGAATACTCGGACGGCAGGCTGTGGGAAGATTCTCAAGATGTATACTAGCTTTAAATCGGCTTTAGATTCTTGAGGATCGAGTTTCTTTAAGTAAAAACCTCTGGGTTACAGCGATCAATGGTCCTGATTTAACAATACGCTCTTGAGATAAGTTTGTGAATGCGAGATAAGTTCAGCGAATTGTTTCAGGTTCCACTCCTAACGGCTGGACGTATTACAACTCACAACGTGAATTTTGCAGACGCTAGAACGCCCAGAGAAGTTGTAAAAGACCAGCTATTTGGATGGAGCTTTGTAGGAAATATTTCAGAGAGTTAGACAATTTTGAAGTTTTTTTTTTACCTTGAGAAATATGATCAAAGTGTAGTGAGAGGGTATTCTTCCGGTAAAGAGCTGTAGGTTGACAATATAGAGCAAAGTTTTGCAATGTTTCAAAGGTATCAAATAGAAAATAAAACAAACAACAGTTCACTGATGTACCCTTTCGCTGCCCTTTTAGTCTATCCAATCCAATTTATAACATAGCAGTTTGCATCAAAGACGGATTTGAAAATCCGGCCTTAATATATAGTGAAGAGAGGATAACTTCTCTTTTAACTCAAGTAAATAATTCGTCCAGCTGCTACGTATATGGTAATGGTAAAAGATATATAGAAACCAGCGAGAAAGGGGAACTTGTGTGTCGACCTAGGGCTTAAGTTAGACTGTGAGTGACCCACTTAGAAATATTTTTTTTTCTTAGAAAGAACTGCACATTGTTAAATTTGAAACTATTTATTTTTGGACTCTGCTTTGTAATTACCCCCCTCATCTGGTATTTTTTTAATAAAAGAAGACGAACGACCAAAGTCAACATAACCTCGGATGAAAGAAACATTCCATACCGGTCGTGCGTCAAGTGAACGGAAACACTTACAGATCCCGCAGCGGATTATTTTCCTGACACGAGCCGGCTGATCGGCTGTTCAAAGAGCATGATCTCCCTTGCAAAGCTGTGAGGGATTTCAAAAGAAACTGTCGTAGATTTGGCGTTGCCACAGGTGGCCAAATGATCAGCTAAGATTGGGTAGTTAGACCTTGTTATTACTTTGCTTCAAATTTGTTTCCGAAAGCGGTTTTGAGGAACTAAAGGAAAGTGTTTGTCATTTCCGTTCAGTTGTTGATTGATGCTTATCTCAATGCTTTCTGCAGCCTTTGACACTTATCTACGCGCGGTCTATGCATGCTGCTGAGCAAAACCAGAATCACGCCAGACAGATTTTTAGTTCAGTAGAGCTGGTAAGTTCGAAATTACCAAAACTGTTTTCAGGAAGAATTAAAAAAAGACCAGTGAGATGATGCTCAACCAGATTAACACAATGATTGTAAAAAACAAACTGGAGACTAAGACTGTTGCTGTTACTCTACCACTGGACAGTTCGACCATCCTGGAGGTAACAGGTCATTTTCCACCTTTCCTTTCTGATAAAATCTCCTTCAAAAACATCTGACACGTAGAAATGAGCCGGGAGTGCTTACTATTTAACCAAAAATTCCGGAGATTTCGGTTGGAAAGCAAGTGGAACAGTAGTTTTAGCGAAAAATTCGTTCGGAAATTGTGGACTGCGTAACGAGGTACATAGCCCTCTCATTCCGATTGGTAGAAAACGTCAGAAAATTCTTTTGTAGTTCTATTTGTTTCTTAATCCGTTTCCAGTCTCCCATCAACTGAAAACAATAACCGGAAACTCTCATCTCTTTCGATCGTTTGCTGTTTTTAGAAAAACACTATTCAACGGTCATTCAAATTCCAACCGGTCTATTTCGCAAATAGGTAAACCCCAGCTGTCGTGTAGCATTTTAAATGGGCAAGCTTCGGTTACCACTGAATCGCTCTCACGGGAGAAACCCATCGAAAATTTGGGTGGGGATGTACCACGCGCTTCTTCAACACCTTACCCTGTTTCAGACAAAGATATGCGGCTTTCCCTATAAACCTATTTCTGACCTGATGCAAAAATCGATACCTTGTTTCAGATAAGACACTACCGGTTTGTACAACAATTTTGGAAGGGGTTTAAATTCCCGATTTTTTATCGCACTTCCCAATGGGTGAATAATAGCAATGATAATATGAATTATACCAAATTCTGCAAATTGCTAACCAAAGTGCACAAACCCTATTTCAGACAACAACGGCTCAAAAACGGGAGTACCCCCTTACTATACTCAAAAACAGAACGTAGTCAAACACATAGGCTCGATTAGAAGCCGCGAGAGAGCGGCGGAAGCACACAGATGGCGCGCAAGAAACATTGTCATCATGTTCCACCATAATTCTCCGAACTGTCGTTAAAAGAAATAACTGGCAACGAGTAAGGAGATATTAAATCTTTTAGAGACGAAAGGGCCAGGCTAGAATAAGGCCCTGTTTATATGGTCTGGGTACCCAAGAAACCCCCCTCCCCCCCCCTCCCCCCGAGTAACCCTGAGCGAGCTAACTTTTCACTAAAATGTTGTAAATGGGGGGGGGGGGGGGGGGGGGGGGTGGGGAGACAACCGAGGGTAACCCTGGCAGGCGGGACAACTTTTTCTCATATAAACACTTTGGCTCACCTATCCGCTACAACTCACGGCGTGCCGAGTGTCATGTATTTTCGAAATTTCAGGTTTTAAAGCACAAATTTACTTCACAAAAGAAAAATAAACTCAGCAAAGCACACACTGATCGAATAAATAAAAGAAACTCAAGCGAAGAAATTAAGATATCTGGGGATTTTGAATATTAAAAAGCTTTATGAATAATCAAGGAGGGTCAACTTTGACTCGGCTTGCAGGGAGACCTTTTTCTCAATATAAACGTTCGATAAAGTTGCCTCGGTAGGGAGGGTTGTCTCGGGTACCCGAGACCAGGGCCTAAGTGATTTTCAGCAATATCTATAAATATTGCTACCTTATTTGACCTCAGTTGTCTTTTAATGAGTACGATAAATGTAATTTTACAAATTCTCATTCTCATAATGGTTGTTTAATATTAGTTAGTTTATTTACTGATTTCTTGACTTGATATGTATACCCTCAATAATACGTCTACTTCTGCAAATAGCGAGAGTCGGGACATTTCGATTGGCGTTCAGCACCTCAAAATTTATATGTAGCGAAAGTACATTCTTTTCGTTGGTTGAATACAGCAAACATTTTTCGAAACGTTTTTTTTTCCTGTTAAGATTTATGTGACACATTTCCGGTCAATCCCTGTGGCCTTCCATTTTAAAATGTTTTTTTTTGTTTTCTTTTTTTGGCCGGAATTTGAAATGAGTTGGTTGTATTAAATGGCCTGAAAAGTCAGGTGTCAGGTAAACAACTTTTAAAATAGCACCCTTGTGGATCAGGTTATAACATGCATATCAGACTCGGAAATGGAAATATCTATCTCGTATATTATATCCCATTTAAAATGACCCGGCTCTGACAGCTGTATGAAAACAAGACCTACGTGATGGCAGACTTCCACCCTGTCCCCACCAAGTAAAAAGAGTTGACTTTAAACTGTGCTTAACTGCTAAACATTTTTTTAAACTGTTTAATTTGTTTTGTGACAAAATTCGCGTCTCTGTTTGATCCCAAACGCGACATTTTGCTACGTACCATGCTTGTGTCCGAAAACAGGTGTGTAATAGAAGACTTTTTCAAGGTTGTAACATTTGCATTACAAAATGCAAACAGGCTCCCCAGTCGCCCTATGCCCACACTGGGGGGCCTGTTCGCAGGCTACAGTTTTAAACATAAGCTTATGTACAAGCATAGGCACAAGAAGTGAAACATTGCATTTCCCGTTGTGTTAGCTTGGACAGTTTTAAATCGAGGAAGAACTACAATACGTCTCTAAGATCATAACTCTTTAGTGCTTATGCAAACCTGCTCCTATATTAACAGCGAAAGCTCTTTTTACAATTTATTTTTACAATGCAAGCTAAGAAGACAGTGCTATTATTCTCACCTCTGCCAATGATCCTTACTCTGAGCCCATAATTAAGCAATTGCGGGAAAGAAACAAGCAATGAGATGATCCTCACCGTAAGCCCACCGCATGTGCATGGGTGGCTTCATCGCTCAGTTGGTACAGCATCGCACCGGGTATCGTGGAGGTCACGGGTTCGAATCCCGTGAATTTTTTCAGGCTTCTTTTCCCCAATTGCGATTGGCTCACGGTGAGGATAGTGTCATCGCTTGTTTCTCCCCGCCGTGCAAAATAATTTCATCTACTTTTGTCATCAAAATCGTTAACTCTACAAATTCTGCAACCTGCCCCCTGCCCCTACCTCCTACCCCCTGCCGCCTGCCCCCATGCCCCTTGTTCCCGCCTCCCGAGTGCCAAAGAGTGCAAAACATGAGTTTCTTACTTGTCCTTTTAGCTCTTGATACCAAAACTAAGCTCTCTGGTGGCAAAACATTTTGTGATTGAAAAAATTAGTCTGAGATAAAAAGAAACTGAAAACCAGGCTTCAATGATTGATTTCTACCAATTTATGGGTTTGTAATGATTATGATTGTCAAAAAACACACCAATTATTTATTTTTTTTCTAGAAATGGTTGCAAACCTAACAAGGACCCAACCACACATTGGATGATAGTTTTACTACTCTCTCATTAGATCTGGGGAATGTCAAGATCATTTCTCTCTAGAAAATTGCAGTATAAGTTCAGTAAAAACTACGCGGCCCTGCGCCTATTATTAAGAGTCCAGACCTCCACTCGGGACTAATATGGGTCAAACTGAGCTGACGGCCAAACATAATTTGTGAAGGAGTTAAAATCCCAGCTTGCGATATTTTGGTTAACTAAAAAGGCAAAGCTGAAGTTTATGAAAGCTCCCAAACGAATCCCTCACTAACTAAACTTTATTTAAAACTGACTGTGCTGATAAATAAGATATCTAACATAGAAAATATGTTAATCGACGAGCTGAAAGGCACTGAAGTACAGTTGGAAGTGCTGAGAGACTACCGGAAGAATACCAAACTCCACTGTCTGGTGTGTAGAAGGTTGGTCTCTTTGCATGTAATTATTGTTATGAAAGGTGTCTTTAGGTAAGATGCAGACTACAATATATCTAAAATATTTTACTGGAACCTTCTTAAAATAACGAAAGCGTATAATTAATTACGGGATGATCCAGGGGATGATCGTAAGGCACCTACAGAGTCAATAACACAAAGGTAAATAACTAGAGTATTAATTAAGCAGCAATCTGCAAAGTTTAATTTGCGAAGAAGTTTATGATAAATTTCATTCTCATTTTAAGATGTGAGTCAAACAGTGCAGTAGGGCTGAACAATTATTTTTGGTAAAGAACATTTTCCTCGCATAATAGTTAATATATTACAAAACATCTGTCTGCTGAGTCGCTAATTTCGAAATTTCGATTCCCGCCCCTGCTGGAGTCCTTTGTAATAATCCATTATAAATATACATGTTTGTCTTTATTTCGCTTTATAAATGTTCATAGGAAGTTTGGACTTCAGGCCTTATTATTTTCTGATTTAACCAAAAAAAATAAACTTCTTAAAATATCTAATAAAAATTAACGTGTTTGCTCTTAAATATTTTAATTTGCTTAGTTTTAGTTGTGAACAAAATAGCGAACTTTTCCATACGTTTACAGCCGTCTGTGTTAGCTCAATTAGTCTCTGGCAAGCTACACTTCACAGCTTGTTAAACAAATTTGCAAGCTCCATTTTTGGAAAAATCTCGTTTGATTTTAGAAAGCACCCTGCTAACACAGCGTTAGTTTAAAAGGAAAAAAAATTGTGTTACCAAGCTGTATCAGTAGATTGGTTTTGAGGGAATTGAGCTTTTTAGCCGTGAAAACTTTGCTGATCCTTACGGAGTATTCTGTCAGTTGGGAAAGGTAAAGCTTCTTTATTCTTTATATAGATCTATAAATATCTAACTTTTCTGATAAAACGAAATTGCACAGGGCTCATTTTTGCTTTGAAGCCAAGAACTTAAATCTTTGTTAAAGCAGTTTGTTGACATAAAATATTTAAAATATTGACAAGAACTACAAATTGCACAAGCGCGTCGATGTCGAAGGAAAGAAATATAAAGTTTAGTCAGATGTGAGTTTTTCTTAAGAGAATTGCGTACATTTTCTCACGAAAAGTTGTGAAAATCTTGACTATGGGGCAAAATGGTCGATTTATTCTGCCTCAAGACAAAACAGAACTGAACTGATCATGAGTTTTTGAAGAAATTTATTCCAAGAAACCGATTGAATTACAGTAAAGAAAGTTGAAGGGAAATTTTCTTCTTTTTGTACTCAGGGAAGTACTTTAAATTCTCGAAACGTTTATAATTCAAGAACGTACACATTGCAGATTTAAAAGAATTTTGAAAGCTTCGAAAACGGCAATCGCAAATAGCAATTTTGGTCAATTTTGAACAAAAATTAGAGGAAATACTGGTTTATTTAAGAAAAAAAAAATAAAAGACAAAAATGGTGGAAAGTGCTCGCCTCCCACCAATATAGCCCAGGTTCGATTCCCGGACCCGTGGGTTGAATTTGTTATTGGTTTTCGTCCTTTCTCCGAGGAGTTTTCTCCTGGTCCTCCGGTTTTCCTTCGTTCATAAAAACCAACATTTCTAAATTTCAATTCAACCAGGAAACAGTGGATGAAGAGCCGAAAAGTAATGGTTATCTTGGATGCGTATGATGTCAGAGAGTAGATAAACACACCAAACACCAATAAAAAAAATTAAAGAAGCTATGGTTTTAAACTAAATAGTATACCTGCCTTTTTTAGAAAACTACAAATAAAGCTTTCAATTCCACTCCAAATATTTCATTTCTCTTCACAACTGTTTATATTGAACGGCGAGTGGAAATGACTTCGAGAGTTCGAGATCCTTGTCTGGCTTCCATGTTTTTTTCCACCCCTCCTAGGTAGCAGTTTATTACGGTTATTGTGGTTGGCAATGCAAATGCATTGTATTCTGAGCTAAGCAAAGAATTGATATTTGCGAGTTAAACAAGCAATGTACTAGAATTTGGTGATTGATGATTAGATAAAACGGTCATATATCATGAGTTTTCAGATTTTGTCTTTTTTGTATATGTGGTGTACTGCTAAAATTAGAAATTTGGGCCTTATAAAGTCTGTTTTTAAATCTTAAACCGATAGACTAAACAACACGAGAAATGTACTTTTTAATGTCAACATTGCAAAAACTCCTTCAATTTATGACAGTGAGTTTCAGTTCGCAAGTTCAAAATGGTTATTTTATATATACCGACTACAGTATGCCACAAGATAGGAATTACGTCCTCGCGCGATTCTTAAGTTTATAATGATATTTATTTTAGCTGGTGCGGCTGATCGTGGTGGAAGTGGAAGCATGAGAAAGCATTTATAAAATATAGTTATTGAGTTAAAATGTTTAATTTTATTTCTCTCAAAAACACAGAGTTTTCCGCATCCGAAAAGAATTACTTTAAAAACTTTCAAACACTTGAAATTTTTTGTTAAAGTTTAAAAACACTTCGTTAATCAGCAAGATGCTAATAAAAAATTTAACTTTGAATAGTTTTAACTATTTTAAAAATGATAACCTTATCTTTGAAGTATTTTCCATTTTTTATTTTTGCACATTTCTAGCCGGGGTAGGAAGGCAAAACTTATTAATCACTGCACACTGGAGCGATAAAAGTACCAGCAGCCGATTCAGGATTCGTTGATCATGTTTTATCGTGTTCAACATTAATGAAATGTTTTGTTAAGAATGTGCAACGGTACCATTTTTTAATTTAAAAATGTGTTGCCGATGATAGCATCAGCCGACGTGATAGATAGATATATATATATATATATATACATATATTTGACAGATGATGACAATGAAACAATTAATCAGCTTTCATGAGCGGAGAATCACCCAATGTTTAACGCCATATCTATTGATATCTACGCATACATGTACAGGCACATAGTACAGTGTAGAAAAATTGCAAAAGATGAACTATCCCTGCTGACGTTACTGACTAAAATTGGTTTGTGAATTTTGTGGTCTTTGATCTCCACCAACTTCTTAGGAACTGAGATTAAAAGAAGCTGTGGCAATCTGTTAAGAGAATTACTATTTCGAACTGTTATTAAAAAGGATTAATACAAAGAAAAATTATCATATTATCATATCTACGCTTAAGATTGACACAACATGTTGTATCTAGAGAGTTCCTCAAGTACATTGATATTGATAACGGTCTCACCTAGGCCTACATCAGTGTACTATCGAATGGATTATCAGTCTGCCTTCTGATATCGCTTTAATGCCAAGTGTGTCACAGATAGCTTCAAAGTTGCAGCTAAATCGCGGCAGTGAATTCGAAACAAACTTTTTGGAAGAGCGCTTTCAAACCGAATAGACTGCCAAATTTGTTTTGGTATGAAATGACCCCTATCACTTTAAATTTCTTGAAATTTGTTTTTCGCGACTGATCATTATAAATACTTTACATGGCGTTCGCCCTGTGCGACAATTTAAAACACACAGCGTCGCGAATTTGCCAGAACGTGTTTCTTTTCATTTGGTAAATTGTTATTATTCAGATGGGAAAGCACCCCTACAAAGCAATAATAATTAATCCATGGAGTTATTTCTTAAGCGATTTGCAAAAGATAAATAACCATTAGCTCTTATTTGTGTGGAACGAAACCCTTAATTAATAGCCCGAGGAACAATTAACCATAAGATAACTTATTATCATTGGGCGTCATTTATCTTCTTAAAGAACTTATTATACTTTGGTTGTATGGTTTCAAACCACGATATCCTGTTTAATAATGCATGCACGATATCGTAGGCGTCTGAAATGTACATAAATTGCACTTGAAGCTAAACCAACGCACTTTCATTACGATTACAATTAAGCCGAGATCGGGAAGATCTGCGAATCTACGTCAAAAGAAGGTTGGTCGACATATTTTACGTATATTACATTGAAACACACATTTAAAACCCAGGTTTATCCTCAAACAATGCTGGGTTTTTTCTATAGATCTTTAAGGGATTTAAAATGGATTTACTTTGTCTCTATTAATTGAAACCTCTTTTAGGCATTTCTTCTTATCGTTTAGATCAAAGACTGAGCTTAACAAGAACGTCTTGAGTGATAAATTCTCTTTCAGTCCTGACTGTTTTTTTAATAGACCTTATTTTAATTTAGAAAGAGTTTTAACGCAGCGGGCAAGTTTATCAGATATATCTTTTTACAGTATTGGAGATTTTTTTGCGGTAGACGATGAAAAAGAAGTAAGAAGAAGGACAAAGAAGGGAAAATAATGACGGATCACAACTGGAGTTTCTTTTGATTTGCGCGTTATTTCATAGCCTGGAAGTAACGGAAGTACACTGAAGAGCTTCTTCTTTACGGAAATGAAATTCAACATGAACATCTCGTAACAGTTGCCTTCCTGTCGTGTCCTTCTCATCAACTCATATCAGTTTTTAAGTTGATTCGTGAGATATACTAAAAATTAATCATGGTATCTTAAAAAAAACCATGGAATTTAAATGTCCGTAGTTTCATTTCACAATTGTCGTTCCATATTTTGTATACTTGGGATAAACATTTCCATTTAATCCATAATTTTCCCTTTTGTGTAACAGCACTTTTGTTATTGGTTTAAAACATATGGCTACGTATTGTAAACATAATATTTCATCTGGTAGAAATAGCACAGAAATATTCCTCAACAAAAAGCCGAAAACAAACTGCGGGACTGTATTGTTCTTTCAAAAAATAAAATTAATTATTTACAAAGTAAAAATGCTACACATAGTTAGAGAAAGCAATCTTGCAATAACTTCATCCTTCCATAATTTAGAATTGTAGTGCTGGTTTTATATAAAACAATGGTTGTAAATGGTTTTATATAAAACCATGTGATTCAGTGCTTTTCTCACGTTTTTTCAGCCCAAATATGTGAAACCACATTCATAGGAGTTATACATAATCATATTGAAAAAGAAAACTGAATAATTGGAGAGAACAATTAACATTATAACTCGTGCAATTTTTTCTTCCTTTTCATTGGCCGAGAGCCCACCACGTGATTCATGTTTGACGGGGATTTTTTTGTTGCGATTAATATTCTACTCATGCGTAGTTGCGTTCGTTAACATGATTACTAATTATTTGTTTTAGCCTTGGCTTCGCCACTGTAATTTTACCAAGGGAAAATCATCTTTACCTAGGATGGTGGTGTAGCAAAGTCGACCAAACTAGTTTTCGATGGCCAAAAAGAAACAATGTATTAACGTCAAAAATAATCCAACTGTTTAAAATCTTTACAGATGAATAAGCTATTTTTGCTGAGTATCCTGGCATGCCTTGTGCTCCTGGCCTCGTCCAAGCCCACCTCTGATGATTCAGACCCGAACATTGAGCGGCGTTCTCCTTGTGGTGCAGGAGGTTGCCAGTTTCTCACAGGCGTCAAGTTTGGTAACAGAAGGCTTGCAGGCCGAAGGAAGTCTGGAAAATACTACTACAATCGTTTCAGGAATTCCAGAGAGTAAGTGCTTTCACGACACTTGCTCAGCTGGAAGCTGTCCAGTAAATTTGTGCACGAAGGGCTGACCAGTATAATTTTGTACCGTGGAACATCGATATAACAACCCTTTTTATAACGGAGTCCTCGGTATAACGAACGATATTATTCAGCCCACCCAAATTTACTAACATTAAAATGAAACAGAATCCTGGTATAACGAACACACTTTCTTCCTTGGCGCTTCGTTATTTCTGAGTTCCATTGTATATGTATGCTTTCCGAATAGCTCTTGTTAACAATTACACCACAGTTAAATAGAGGTAGGCGAAAAGAAGTGGTCCAAACTGGTGTTGACAACAACAGAGTGGATGTAGCTAACACTTTCAGCACTCATCTTTGAGAGAGAAACGAAATTACGAGGAAGAGAATTGGCGCCGCGCGAAAACTGGAGGCGAGGCGGAAGAGGACACTCTAACTTTCGCTCGGCAGTTTTTCGTTTCTCGCTTTGTGATGCATGACGGGTATGCGGATGGTGACGATTAAGATATAAAAAAATAGCGCATTCGTTTTATATCCTTTTATGCACTGAAGCCAGCAATATACAACACTGCATCAATATACAAAACAAATACATAATCATCAAAGTGAGGGTTATATTATCATTTTCGGTCTTAATTTGCTATCTTTTCAAATACAAAATAACTATCTTCTCTTCACTAACAAACAGCTTGACGCAATTCTTTTCTCTATCTTTCCAGGTTCGATGATCTGCCAGACGATGACTTGTATGACAACGAGTGAAGAACAACGCAATTCCATAATACAGCACGGGTTTCATTGTCACGTATTCAACATTGTAGAATAGAGAACTACTATCTAGCGGGAATTAGTGTAAATTAAAAATGCTAACTGTTCACTACTGTTTACTACTTGGTGCTTGTTGTAATAAAGTTCAATAAAGGTTGCCTTCTGTTCCGTCAAATTGTCCCATCAGAGTTCTTTTCCAAGAAAGAGGAAACCACCGTTTTTATTTTGCATAATGAAATTTGTCGCCCTTTGCTTTGAGTGAGAGCGAGTGAGTTATTGAACTCGTGAAATTAAGCAAGCTTTACTGCCGCCTTCACTCATCAAACAGAAAAGAACTCCTCGGTCGCGTGGATGCATGGTGTCACGTACGTATTCGTCGACCACTTCATAACTGAATATTTATGCAGAGAATTTTTATATTTTCTGTATTAGCCTCTGTTGAAGTTCTCACTCATTTGGGATTCAAAACATAGCTTATCTGAAAAAGCAACTTATCCCTAAATGTGATAAGATACTACACTAAACAAAAAGTAACAGTTTAAAACTAGTATTTACAATGAAGAAACTATGTCACTTGATGTTAGAGGAACAAAAGATCCCGCAACTATACTCGGAAAGTAAGAAGGGGAAAATTACTGAATAGAGGGAAAAAAACGACGAATTTTTTTTCATAAACAGGCGCGCTTAACGACTTTCTTTTTCATCGCCTCTTGGAGCTTATAAGCCAATGGTTTTTCAAAGAATTTAAATTTGTTTTACCTCTGATACATAACAAGAATTATTTGGGCTAGTAGAATATTACCAAAGCAGGTGAAACAGTGGGATTTTAAAAATATTTTTTGGTTACAATATGTTATGAAACTCTCTCATAACGTGTATTTCTGGAGAGGAAATTTAGAGCCGCTTTTAACAGAACTAAGTTCTAACTCAACCCTCGCCGAATACGTTTTGCTTTCAGCAAACATGTGATGTTCTGAGTGAACTAATTTGGAAATCGACTGAAACGTATGTCTGAAAAATTTAGTTCTTTTTCTTTTTATCTAAACTGATTTTCTTTCAAAACTGATTAACTTTATTGCATAACATCAACACAATATTATTTACCACAACAATCCTCGACAAGAAAAAGAAGTGTGATAGAAATTTAAAGAAAGTCTGAGTTTCCTTGTCTGCAGAAACTTCCTTTATTGTATTTGACCTACCAAAAGATAATGTTTCAAAAATGTCTTCCAGTCCAATATATTGAACATCACTTTTGGAACGACAGGTCCTTCCAGTGAATATCTCTCTAAACACGACATGAACTGATGAACTTCCCGTAGTTATAACGTCCGTCTTTCGTCTTCCGTATCGAAACTAGAAGTGAATTGCTGATAAACTTAAAAATTCTATTTACAGTTCACAGTTAATGGTGTCATTTCTAATTTCCTGTAGCTTTTAGTTTACGCCTAAGGCATTGTAGTTTTAAATTACAGGCTATTGTAAGGCGGTGCACGGATATGCGGTTACTTCCCATTTTGCTTCATATGAACAGGTGAAACATCGCTAAACGACATTAACTGTTCGCCGTCATGGGCTAATTTAGCTGTTTAACAAACTTTTCTTTCGCAAAACGTTCCAACATTTCATTGAGATGCGAAGAAACTGAGAAACGTATTCTATAACTGACTATGTTTATTTTCGCAGTGGGCGCCGTCCGTATACACGCAGAAATCCCGCCTCAGACATTGTTTTCTGTTTTTCGGCAAGCATGTGAAAGCGTTAACCGTTGTGTCTATTAATTATGCATCTTGTTTTTCTCTTATGGCTTGAGGCTCACGCAGATTTTCTTCTTGAAACAAAAAACAGATTTGCTGTTGGTTAGCATGAAATAATATCAGCTTCATGTAGCTAAAGAAAATGGCGGCGGCGGAATATTGTAAACTTTTGCGCACTGCAACCCGAAATGTTACAATGTGCGTTGAATTAAAATGTATATAAATATAATAAGCTCTCTTAATGTTGAGACAAATATTTGTTATAACCGAGGAGTTCACCTTTTGAAAAAAAAGCGAATGCCAGACATAGTTTTGTAGTGTTTAGTTACATACTCGAACGCCAGTCTTTAGAAATAGTCTTTTGCTGTATTGAGGTTCTACTCCGTTGAAACCCAATAAAGTGCTCCGATCAGGGCGTTTCTGTTATAAAAATTGCCTCAAATAATTATTTTAGTCTTGATTGTTTCGTCGTCTTATTCCAGGTGGAATTGGCTCAGAATTTACTCAGAAGGCTGTATTGACTAGGCTAGTGAGTATATCTGATCGAAATTTTACGGAACTGTTATATTGTGACATTTAATTTGTATCAATTATAGTAGGCAATTTGAGATTATAAATGTGAGGAAGTAGTCAATGGTAAAAGCGTTTGAAAATTCTATTTTTAAAACGTTTATCCGCGTTTTCTTTCACAGGGTTCTAAATTTAGTGTCTTAAATTTTTCGTTCTTGAAACTTCTGCCATCCTAATATAGTGTTTTGCAGATTTAATTCTGACTTGATAAACAAGTTGTGCATGATCAACAATGTAAATATTTTAGTGTTTAAACAAGAGCCAATCAAAAGAAGCTGAATGGATGGCAATGTAAAACAAATCTGATGTACTGTTATGTAGGCAATATGCGTGAAATCGTTAGCAGGAGATTATACTCTTTCAAAGCGTAAATACACTGACCAAATATTCCAAAGCACTAGTTTATCAATGAGCGGTAATCAGTCAATTTTCAAGAGATGACGTTAGTACACGCTAGAGTAGCGTGGCTCCCTTCCATAAAATAATTGAGCTGTATGTCGTTTTAGTAAACAATGTCTATATCATTTCATTTCCTGCACTTTCTGTTTTCCGTCCGTTTAATTTTTGCCTGGGGTTGTTTTGGAACTTAACGTACGTTTTTACTTAAGATAAGTGCGAGGCAACAATCAAAACAAGTCCAATAAGGGTGGTTGGAAATATCTTATGAGGAAATCACCTTTGTCGATATGCCATTAAGTTAGCCAGCCCCCGTATTGAGTAGGTAATTAAATTTTGTAAACCAATGAAAACACAACGATTCGTCGAATCATTTTAGCTAGCACAGTTTACCGACAGAAAGAGACGCTTCACCATTTTGTGTCGTCTTCAAAAGCAATAATATAATAAAGGATCCTTCAATGAAGAGGCGATACTAATTTCCGTTGCTGTAATCTATATGCGGGAAGATTGTTTAAATCCAGGTCAAAAATGAGCCGACGTTTATTGCTTGTTTTGGCACGCTGCTAGCTTCACCTCGCTTCAGTTTATCTTGGATCACCCATTAACGTAAGTATGAAATTTAATTTATTTAAACATAATGACCTTTCTCTTGCTAACTTAAACTGGAATTTAACTTGAATTTATGTGTGCCGATTGATGTCGCCAAGATCTTAAATTGACATTTTCTATGAAGTCTCTTAATAGTGCGTTATGGCCTCTTAATTAATTTTCAGAATGCATGGCCCTAAAATTGTTAATAAAGATAGCAAGGTCGAGATATGGAAACAGATACTTTTTATGACTATGTAAAACGGTTTTGCACTTACGAGCCATCGAAGAACATTTAAAGACTGACGTTATCTCAGACAGGTGATTTTAAGCCGAAAATACTCGAAAACGTGGCTTTGGATCAATCTTGAAGTTAACTTTCGGTATTTAATTTTTTTCTCTTCAAATCCGTAGATCAAGTTCACAAATGAAATTTCTTAGGAAAATTGTCATATACATTATCGGGAATAAAACAGGACCTGCGAGTTGAACAAAATAACAAGACGCTTCACTGCTGAGAGTTTCGCCGTGTTATTTTACAGACTCCACAGGAGTCAGGACCAAGGTCTGAGGAAACTTTGACAGCATTTACACTCTCTTGCCTTTCAAAAGAGGTTATAAATCATCATTCAGGCGATATTTTAAAACCGATAAGGATACTACAAAGAGTAAACGGAGCTTGGCTTCGTCAGTTACAGCCATTGTAAAAACAAGTTTATGTCATTTAACCACTGAAGTGCAAAATGGTCTAATTAAATCGATGTACGATTCAAAATAGTCTTCATTTCAAGGCGAAAAAGTGTCTTAACTACTTCGACTGATACAGGCCCTGTTGAGAATGTCAAAAGAAAATAACAATTTCTCTCGGTAAAGTGAATTAACCGCCGTTTTTGAGACAGCTAACGTTTCAAGCGCGAACCCTTGGATTTCTCGGAAAAACTTTAGTGAGCTGTGCAACAGGACTTAAGTTAGTAAGTTAGTAAGCCTGAGTGCTCGAAACAAGTATGCCATTTGAAAAATACAAGATGGAGGAACAGTTTGATACGCTGGGTAAAATTTAATTGGACCAGCGGGGGATTATAAGGTATCTAAAAAATATGTTGTGGTACGTACGTCAGAGATTTCTTGTGGAATGGATGTTATTTGTTAAGGAAGGTCAAATTATCCCGACCGTGTTGTGTCTTTTAACTAGGACATGACCTAATCTAAAGACGTGTTAGATGGAAAAGAAAATTAGCCTAACGGATTCTAAACAGCTGAAAAGCAAAATATCACCGCAAGTATCTCGGAACTATAACTAATACATACAATCAAATTTCGCAAAAAAATAATTAAATATCTCAAAAGTAAAACGGACGATGATGACGTAATGACGAATATGCGCCTCGCCATTTAGTTCAAGTTTTTAGTGATTTTTAATAAGCTGACACTTAGTGCAAGCTCAATGAAACCGACAGACGGAGAAATAGAAACAAAGTCATTCATCAAGACAGCCGGAACTCTTAGCTCATAATAAACAAAATGTTTTCCCTTTAATTTACCGCCGACGCAACGAAACAGACTGTTTAGAAACTGACTACTAAATCTTAATGAATTAAGAAAACGAGAAAGTATTTTTGATAATAAAAATGTTGGCAACAAAAAATTGCTTAAAATTGATAGCCAACAGCGGTGGCCTAAAGGTTAGTTCGTGAGACTCTGCATTGAGTGTCTGGATTTGAGTTAAATCGGGATGAATGTATTGTTTTCTTGGGCAAAACAGCGGCGCGCTCTTACAGGGTACTGGCGAACCTTTAGCTAGAGGTGACAAATGCTTTGTGGGTACCCGCGATGGACTAGCATCCCATCCGGGGGGGGGGGGGGGGGGGAGGTAGGAGCAAGGGCGGCAATGGCCCTTTAAGTCTGAAGGCAGACTGTGCCTTACTTGAAGGTACGGAACGAAGAACAAAAAATGTAATGGTAACTAACTTTTATTATTTTCTTTCAGGAAGCTAAAATATGAGTGCCTGGCTGTTTGTTCTTTGTATTTCTATAACCGCGGTAGCCATAACAGGAGCACCGCTAGAAAACGAAAATACGAAACCATGTTTAACATGGAATTGTAGTAGAAAGCGATCTCTTGAAGACAGTGAAGACAGCGAGAGACCATGCCTCACTTGGGAATGCAAACGAGAAATGTTACTACGCAACAAGTTTCTGAACTCGGTAAGAACCGCTGAGTCCGCAAACAAGAAGTCCAGCGTGATTGAAGCAGAGGACAAACCGTGCCTCACGTGGGATTGCAGGCGGAAACGACGTGCAGTGGTTGCTATGCCAACAGATGTTACACCAGAAGCACCCGCCGATGACATGCCTTGTCTCAGAGAAGACTGTCGAGCCGGAAAAAGAAGCAATGAAGATTCCTCTTTGATGAAAAAACTCCGCTTCGCCCGCGCCAACCCTGACTCAGAAAATGACCCAGGCTGCCTATCTTGGATGTGTACGAAAGGTGGGAAATAGGTAAGATCTCAAAGCACACCGTTTTATATGTCGTTGGCATGACACGCATTTCAGCAGTTAGGTGAAGTCTGCATACGAGCCTAGTGGCCCATCAGGCCGGAGCTTATCCCGGTTTCCGTAGCATGAAGCGACAAGGAGAATTTCTACCCCCCCCCCCCCCCACGCTATTCTAGTCTATCGCAGGGCTCCCCCATCAGTATATTCGCCGGTACCTATTTATACCGGCCTGGGTGGAGAGAGGGAGTGCTCCGGCCAGGGCTCGAACCCGGACCGCCCGATCTGGAGTCCAGCGCACTAAACATTAGGCACCACGCCTCCCACATTTCAGTAGTTTAAAAGGGTTTAGTTTTTACCAGTTTCGGTAGTTATCCACTAAATTTGTCTGGAGCCTTATGCACAGATGGTACGAAGGGCTTTAAATTGAGTGTAAGAGTGTCTAAATGCTCTGCTAATTTCTCAGTTTTCGGTTAAAATTTCGAGAAAAGTACCCAAGTATTTACTGATGTTTGCGCACGTGAGCAAACATAATAGGTCTTGCCGAGTTTCCAGGTCATTTTTTACGGCTGAAAGATATTAGGAAACGAGCTGATACTATCTCCATTGTTTGGCTTATAGTGTTAGTGTCATGTTAATTGTTTGATACTAACGACCTAAAGGTTGTCATAGTAATAGCTATTGCATACTTTCGTCAGTATTGTATTTACATGTCCGTAATAATTCGATTTATCGCACTCTTTCCAATAAACACCCCCTCTCGCCTTTGAATGGGTTTTTGTTAAGAAACTCCTCTATTCTAATAAGCGTCCCCAACACAGTGGATCGGGTAGGAACTCTCGCAAGCTCTAACATGAATGGCTCGCTTACCTTCGAGAGAACAAAAGAACAAACAACAGGAACAATGCCCCTATCCCCCAAAGGGGCCTTATTTTCATGGAAGTGTGCTCAAAGCGATCTCTGAAGACAGTGAGTTAAGGACAGTGAGAGACCATGCCTCACCACGGATTGCATACGAGATATATTACTTCACAACAAGTTTCTGAACGCCCATATTCTCAGAAATGGTTCACGTTCCCGCCTGAATGGCTAGCTTACATCACTCCTGCTTACGAAGGAACTGACCTTCTCATCTCGACTATTGTATTCATGTGAGAGGCACAACTCCTTCAACCGCAAGATGTCTCTTTTGTTTCATACATTCAGATGATTATGCTAAAAAATAAATAAGCACTCCATACCCAACAAGCACCTTCCCTGGAATTCCCAAAACGGGGTTCTATCCAGTGACAGACATTTCAGGAACCCATGTTTAGTTGGCGTCTGTACATATCCGTTAAGTGTACTATTTTTATGATCCACAGATGTAAAGACAACTGACCTGGCTGACCGCACCATTCTCCAAATAATTCTGTAAAAGCTTTGCTCGCGAACTAGTCACCTCCACAAAATGAAATTTGAGGACCTTAATTACCACATAAGCAAGAGAAGAAGTTAACTCCAGAAACCATAATGTAAATTGCTCGATGTAAATTTAATCTTAATTTAGTTTTTAGGTTGAAATTGTTAAAAAAACACTTTTATTTGCACTTATATAAAAATAAATTTTGAGTATAATGAAAGCCTTCTGGTTTGTGCATTTGTTTTCACCAGGGGTTAATCATGAACGGGCGTTGAACTGGTAACTAGGGGCAACGAGGCAACACATAGGGAGGCATCGCGGGAGACTGGGGAAGATCGCGGTTTCAACAAAGACATATTTTCGTTAGTTCTCTGCGTTCGCCGAGAGTAATAAAAAAGATATGATAAGTTCAGAAACTAGCTGGGGGTATCTATTCTGTATTTCTTGGTGTTGTCGTCATCAATAGAGTAAAACAAAATAAGCAACAAATATTACTCACAGCAAACACAGTTGTTCACCCAATTAACAATAGTTTGTGTAACACCAAGTACTTTCCTAGGCATTCGAATTCAACGTAGTAAGCAAGAATAATACAAACCATACTTACTCAGACTAATTTTGACAGTAAGAGTTTGCTTACAACGGTCAAATGCGACATATTTACAACACGACTTGGATCCTGTACATGACATGTGCACAGCTTTCTCGCGACAATCGTAAGCCAGTTCTAGGTATTGGATTAGACCAAGATAGTATGATTAGACAAAGTAATTTGATTAGCTATTAATCATCGCCAATAATCAATGACTAATCAGATGATTACTCAATGATTACCCAACGATTTTTCATTGATGTGTTTGATCATCGATTAGTTACGTCTGGTTAGATATGTGCCTGCAGTCAGTGTCTGATTGTTGCGTGATCCCACGGACCGTCGTAGGATAACAAGGCAATATACACTATTCAGATAGTAAGCCCCAACCGGTGGGTATGGGTGGATCCTTGGCTGGTCCTGGGGTACATTAATATCTTGTTTTGGAAAGGGAGGAACTCATTTTCCAAAGGGCTTATTATGGGGGGCGGGGGAAGGGGGCGGTGGGGGTATTTCAAACTGTAGATAGGTCTATGCAAGGAACGGATGTAACATTTGATAAAGTCTCCCTCGACATGAAACATAAAACATGTTCTACAGTTGTAAACGAAACATCGTAAGTATCTGGGCATACTGTTACGATATAAAATACAAAACAAACTACACAATGGCGAGGTTATATTCTAAACAAGTTATATCTTTCTATGCTAATCGTAATATAACCTAATTGGAAATCCGCGAATTTCATTGGTTCATTAGCTGATGGCAGACCACGGTCACGCCTGTGTTCCTTGAAAGGGAATTTCCTTTCCTTTGATTTTTGGTTTAATTATATAATATCAGCTGGATATGTGCTTGTTCTTCAAAACTTTCACTGAGCGGTTATCAGTGATCAGGATTCCGGACAGGAATGATAAAAATAATAACGGGCTTATTCTTTCCAGACTAATAACATGAGATCACATAATTTGTTTTGCTACGGACATCCCGAAAAGAAACTGAGCAAAAATGAAACTAAACCCACGCGAACTTATAGATTATAGCAGCGCTGTTACTATTTTGTTTTAATTGAAAGATCCTCACTTGGCTTAGTGACATAGGAACCACATCAAGACGATAATGAGCCTGTGTTTGAACGTTTTTATTACTCGTCACTTACTATTTTGCACTCTTATCTACTATTAGCTTTTGAAAACAAGGCCAATTTTGTGGCCGCTTAATATAAGGGGTAAAAACGATGATCAAATCCTTGTCGACCGCTTGACAGAGGCGGTCGCTAAAGAGCTTGATTTAAGCACCTGCTCTGAGTTGACGACGTACAAGCCAGTTAATAATTTTCATTGCTCCTACCCTAGAAAAACTTTACTTTTAATAAACAACTGTATATTGGATGAGGTTTTTGTGATATCAAGAATAATCAGGTCGAGATAAGTGTTACCACCCGAAGCTGAAGGCCGAGGCTAATAACACTTACCGAGACCGTGATTGTTCCGGATATCACAAAACCGAATGTAATATTTGTTTTATTTTACATTGTTTTAACGAAAACAACAACAAACGCACTGTTGAAAAAACGAATCGCTGCGTGCGAGATGCCACTCACCAGCACTCTTGGGAATCATGCATTGCGCGCGCAGCCTACAGATTATTCACTAATCTGCCAGCAGATTGGAGAATAATCTGTAGGTTGCGCTGATTCCCAGAATTAACTGTTGGCTCTTAGCCAAAAAGAAGACAGATAGTGACTACAATGTATAATAACACGAGTTATTGGGCACGACCTACGCATAATTCTCACAGTGCCAGACAAAATGCCGGCTTGTAACCTGAGACAGTCTAGCCTCAATCATTGACAGTGGCAATAGGCCCTGGCTGTTTCATGCTACGGAAAATGGCGTCGAGTGTCAGCCTATTGAGCCTTAAGGCTGCGAATGTTTCTACTTACACATTTGACATCAATTCAGCTGGATCCCGGAGTTCAGTTTTACAAAACCCTGCCCAGGCTGTATAACATTTCTTGCGAGTGATACATAAAAGTCGTCTTTTGAAGAATATTTTACATTTCTGAAATTCGGTTCAGTTTACATTATTGATAGTTACGTCAAAAGATTTTATAAAAAGATAGAAAATGACCTCAGTAGCCCATGAATAGAACAAAGCTGATGTAGAAAGTTCTTGATCCCCACATGTATATTATCATGCTTGGCTATTTTTCTGTTGAACCTTCAAAATGAACAACGAAATCAAAATTTACAATTTTTTTAAGATCAATAGGAAAGGAAAAAACTCAATAAGATATGTTAATTGAAGGAAATTATGACTTGAATAGAAAATGGATAAACAGGTTAAACACAACATTATCTCGCACTGAAAATAAAGCTCTATGACTTGTTTGCGGATATCAGGCTCTATGGGCCATGAAATTGCCTCATAAATGTTTTCTTAATTAGGCAGATATAACCTTGATAGCATTGTTTCACTTCTTTTGCCATCTTATATATCTTCGTATTTTTCCCAGCATTAAAATTACTGTTACCCTTCATAAATATTTTAGATATTCACCTGCTTAAGGAAGATTTTAATTTTGTATCTTAATTTGCGAAATTGATTTTATCAAAATTTCGTGCTGAGATTTTTCACGGCGATGACGACGTCAAATCTCCATTTGGTTTTATTTCCCATGTGTTGTAATTGCTAAAGATGAGTGAATTTAGATTTCTTAATGAATAACAAAAATACAGAAGAAAGTTTGATATACTGCAATGTCAAAGTTTTCGACAAAAACATGTTGAACGAGGGAGCATTAAAAAAAATTACCTGTGTAGATCACCAGGACGGTAACTACCGGAAAATGCGAGGATTAAAAATTGTACGTATTTTAAACAATTGTTTATATAAAACTTTAACCATTTAAATATATTTTTTTTAGAGTGATTACACATTTCCGTGGAGGTTGGTTTCAATGCGAGCAAATTTGCAAAATTTCGTTCTTTTTTTACCTTTAAAACAATACGTGAGTTTTCGGTTCCCAATATTTACCGTACAAATGACCCTATTACAACTTCACGTTCTCAAAGAGATTTTTAAAAAACAATTCGAATGCATCAGTTCTTGTAGTTAAACTGACACAGATACTAGAATTACGATGTTGAACACTTCCCAAACCTATTAGGAAATCTTATATCTCCAACTGTTTTGTATAAAAGTTTCTCTTTGTATTTCGGTAGCGTGGATCACAGCATGAAAATCTACTTCCTTGTTTATATCTGCCCTAAATGAAATGTGCAGCCACTTAAATTATTAGAGCAAGCGGTGATTGGCGAATTTCCGTTAGATTAATTATATCTGTTTTAACATAATAAAAGTAACTCACACAAGAAAGAGCTTGTTCAAAAGCCAGTGTCCTGCGTGAAAGGAAGTAGCTTGACGTAAGAAGAAGAGAAGATTTTTAGCAACAAAGGTAAGGCGCGTTGAGTTTGTTTAAGGCTATTCATTCGGTTCTTCCTGAAGTTCTTTTCAGAACTTTTCTTTATTCATCTAACATTCTAAGAATTCTTTAATTGGATTTCTTCATCTTTTAAAGTTCTTTTTGCACATTTTGGGAGCGGATGTTCTTTTTAAAGTTGAATAGAGAGAAAAAATACGCCACAAACAGCTTGATCTTGATTTTAGTGCCTCCTCCATTTGTCAATCTAAAGACAACTTAACCAGTTTTGATCTAGTAGTAAATTTTTATAGTTATTTATGTTGGGCTTGGCTTTGTATACAACACTTATATGCTATTCGGCCATCTTTTCGTCGAGTGCAAGTGTACACGTTGCTGTGCTAAAAACAAATAATTATATAAAACTTGCTATTTGTAGATGTCGCATCGCAGGCTTCAAGCCATATTTGTTGCTTTCCTTCTTCTGGTGATGATTACTGCATCCATGTCACTTCCAGCTGATTATCAGCCTGGCTACGACAGTTATCATCCGAAATATTACTTTGGCGACAAAAGAAACCCACCACAGAACTCGAGGGCGCGCCATGGAAAGCGAGGCTACCAAGCTGACTCTGCTTACGTGTACGGCGCGGACAGAGAACAAAGGCGAAAAGTACCAGATAGCTATTATGAACCAATCAGCGTGTAGCATTGACTCTGAGAGGAAATTGTATAGCACGAGTAGGATGTAGATTACTTTAACTTAGAAATAAAGCCATCAGAGTAAATGCTCTGTTGTCGAGTGATCGTTTTTAAAGGTTCGTTTGTGTGCTCAGTGAGGGTGACGTGAAAGGTGCGCGGGAGGGCAGGGGCGGGGGGTGGGGGGAAGGGGTGCTGATTTACAAGCAATAACTGAGGCTTGCTTGATTTATCCCGTCAATAACTATACTGCAAACCAAACACGTCTGAAACTGTTCATATGGAACTCATTTTTTGTCAGCTCCGGTATTGAGTAAATAACGATAATACTTTGTATGTTTTTGTAATGTGATCTTTCAGTGATTGTTATGGAAATAAACGGCCACGCCTGTGGCGGAAAGATCCCAAAATGGGAAGTTGTTGTCTTGTCCCAGCAAACAGAGCTCAGCCAAAGCTACACACTCTCGTATTTAGAATAAGTAGTGATTAATTAAAAAGGAGCAAGATACATAAATAACGGCTTTGTCAACAATTAAAAGCACAGCAAAACACCATCTCGTCAATTCAAGCAGTAAAAGGCGACGTTTTTCTAATCTATATTCACGAATCGCGGAAATAAATGATCTTCAAAGAACTTGCGACACTTGCTGTAGTCTGTGTGTGGCTGCGCGTTAGTCTCTCAGTCTTCTCGTAATTTTTTTTCCATGGCGTGAAAAGGGAGTGAAACGAAGCGTAAAATCGATAGGTGTCCTATAGTTGATTTGCATGACTGATAAATTTCCGCTCATACGTTCGATCGGAGGTAACGTGGGCGACTTATGTGGGAAGATTGCTATGAAGTGGTCGACAAGAACGTATCATTGATTGTTTCTTCACACAGTTAGCAGCTAGCTTGTCAGTCGGATCAGTTTGTACCGGATCATAAATTGTTGTAAGCATGTATTTTTTGGTTTATTGGTTACCTAAATACCACTCTGCCATCGCCACAGTCATTTCTCACGGCATAGGCTTACTGCCAAGATCTCCATGGGGTTAACCGTTAGCCGCAGAACCGGCCAAAAAATTAAAAATTGAAAAATTTTAACCGTTAGCCGTAAAAATTCGGTTACCCGTAAACAATGTCTGGCTACGAAATACCTACCCAGGCGCCCTTTCCTCGACCGAAATAGCGGGTGTGCATGGGGGTGCTGGATTCTCAATTATCAGTTAAAATTTAGGCCATTTCTCAGCTATCAGTTAATTTCTAAAGATCTCAGTTAACTTTCAATCCCCATTAGCTTTTGCTGTATTGTATCCTAGCAACGTTGTTCATCTCATTAGCCGAACAGTGCCGAGTAGCATCCGATGATTTCCGTTCACTTTCCAGCGACTCCGAACTGTTTTGGAGATTTAACCACAAGCAGACAATCCTCTGTGTTTGAAACCGCGTAACATACGCATCATGATACGTTCAAATCACAGGTAAACCAAGCTCCTTTCGGAACCGTCAACATGACATAGCGTAACAGCGTTATTATAAGAGCTTTTATGGGAATATAACGATCGTACAAAACAGCTTAAAATAAGGGGAAAATATTAGTAAAATCGACTTACTTGCCCTGTTATGTGTAACTTGTGTTTTTATGGCGTTTGGAGACGTTTCAGAGCGATTCCAGTGGGTTTTATCTTCTCTGTTTTCCTTTCCATATGATACGTCTTTCAACTGTTCCTTCTTCACCACGGCGAAAGAATTTTAAAAATTACTTTGACAACACCACACAAAGCAGCCATATTTTTCAAGGTTCTTTAAGTCTAAAATCATCAAATAGCGCGAAATTTGGGGCCGTTTTAACTCGTCGTATTAAAAGCGACCATAAGGTAGCCTCTCTATGGGTACCTCAGAACTTCGTTTTCGACGCACTTCTTTTGCAAATCTTCGTTGTTTTAAGCAGATATTCGTTTTATGGATTAAAATCACTGCGCGACAGTGTAGTCAGAGTAAGTCACAGCCGAATAAATATCTCTCTTCAGCAACAAATTGATCTAAATTGCGTACGTAACTGTTTAAATTCACGAAAAGCAATTTAAACAGCATCCTCGGAGACCCAGGGGCAGTTACTCGGGGAGAAACGAGGTAAATCGGGCAGAAATCGTAGCGGCGAAAGTTTTCTATAAAAGTATAAGAGCCCCTGGGAAACGAGTCTCTCCAGACCATTTCCAAGCGGCTCTGCGAATGCTGGCTCCTGATTGAGCAAAAATACTCCTTTGTATTATTTTGCCCAATCGGCGAACAGCAACTTCAGAGTCACTTTCATGTGTTCTTATACGGCAGTTTATTTCAATATTTCTTTGGATCACTATCTGCATCTAGGCGAGGTCTACGTAAAAATCACTATTAAATAGTTACCAAAAGTACCCTATATAATGCAGAGTAACAAAAGTCGAAAATTTTGCACTCCTAAGGGTCTTTTAAAGTGCCTTTTTAAACTGTTTTTAAAATTGCCAATAAAATAAAACAGTTCTTAAAATTGGCACTTTTAAGAGTCCTTAAAAGTGCACTTTAAACAGTTCTTAAGAGGCTGTCTCTGTAAGAACCACCCACTCGCAAATTCGCATAAAAAATAATTTTGCTTGAAACTCTGGCAACTGAAAGACTTTACCAAGACTAGAACTAAGACACGTTTGGTTTGATTCGAAATGATTTTTTGGTCGCGTTAGGAGCAATAAAATATTTTGCCTCTTCCAGGCACGCCACAACGTCTGAAAAATTAAAAAATAGGCATTTTATATCAGTACATGTACGAGTATTTACGACATTTCCGCCTATATCGAAATCAACCATTTGAGCAGATTTTGTCACAAAAACAGCTTACCTGCTTCGCAGATCGGAATTATTACACCTTAAGCCATCTTCAAGATAGCTGAGTTCCATTACAACTCGAGCAAATGCTGAAATGGGTATATTTCGATATATATAGGGAAAAAAATCGTAAATACTCGTACATGTGCTGATGCAAACGGTCATAATTTTTGAAATACTGATAACGTACATGGGATTTTTCAAGTGTTGGCCGATAAAGGACTACTCTTTACGGCTGTGTAGGATAGAGTTAGCAACTACGTCCCAATTTTCAAAAATAAGCTTCTAAATCATGGCCATTTTCAGCCTTTGATCGACAACGATTTGTAGTGGTCATAATATACTTAATTTCGCACTTCCAGATAAATCAAGGGAAAACTTGTTATTTTCGTGGTAAACTCGAAATGTTGATCAGCAAATTGATATAAAATTTGTCGGTATTCGACGCGAGTAAAATATTTTGCGGGGGCTCGAAAATGCCTATTTTTTAATTTTGCAGACGTTGCGGCGGGCCTGGAAGGGGCAAAATCTTTTATGGCTCCTAACGTGGCCAGAAAATCATTTGGAATCAAACCAAATCTGTTTTAGTTCTAGCCTTGGTCAAGTCTTTTAGTTGACAGAGTTTCATGCATTCTTAAAAGTACAACTTTTAGGAGCTCTTACTGAGAGTGCCACTTTTTCGATTTACGACTTTCGGTCTACCTGTTTAGTGAGTTTTACATAGAGGACGGGACCTAGATGCTGATAATGATCGTCTTTAAGGTAATCACTAAGGTAATCGATTAGCAACAGTTTGCGCGTTCGGCTTATACACTTGTCTTTCACTATTGATTTCTAGTACAAAACATGTTACAAAAGAGATCTATTGTACATGAAAAAAGTTATCTTGTAAAGTAGTTTGTTTGAATTGATTTCGTAACAATCTTTAGTTTAACTTTTTTGTATAATCTTTTTACTAAAGTTTAATTTTATTCTGTAAAAATGCTCTCTGAAATTTTTATATTGCTCGTGTTGTTTTGTTTTGACCAGGCATTTTCGGGATTGTAGTAAAACTTTGGAAAGAAAAAGATTTTGACAATGTTTACTCACGGGAAGGAACGTACATGAAAGTAGTCTTCTACGCAGCTGCACCTGTTCGTAGAATGGGCTACACAGGAAGCATAAATCAAGAATTTTGACGTTTTGACAGATGATTGACAGTTTATGCGTGGTCCCAATAAAAGAGCTCAAGCGAGATTTTTGAGTCAGAAGTCACTAGACGTTGTAAACAGCTCGTACAGTAAAAAAGTGTTAGATTCGAAGAATAAGGGATTGTTGCCAACAAGAAGTTTTGTTCTTAATTATAGAAGACAGAGGGCCGAGCTAATTTCTCCGAATACAGTGAAGTCTCCTTCCACAGATCATTGTAAGGCAATCATCAAGGCAATCTTTAAGGTAATAACTAAGGGGCAGTGCGTTTGGTGATCCCACCGCCACCTGAAATTCTCATTTTTTTTTCTGGTTCCCTCTCAATGCCTGTCAGTTACGGCTGATCCCCCCTCCATTCTTAAGAAAACCATGTGATCCCCCCCCCCCCCCCCCCCTAAATCCTGCGCTTCCCAAGGCCATAAATAATGACCGGTCCCTGCTGATATACAGCTGACCTAAGTAAATACAGTTGTAGTTTGCTATTGATTTCCAGTACGAAAGAGTTCTATTGTACATTGGTTGATTTAGTTTTTAGAATACAATATTTTCATTGATTATAATTACAAATCCAGATTAACTTTTGAACGTTAACCATAGGAATATAACGCAAGAATAAAAGATTACTTTGAAATGCAGAAATCTATTATGCTTATGAATAGATCGAGCTATTATACTGGTCTATTTGCTAAGTAGGGCCCAAATGTAAACCTATGTAACAATATCTAATGTAACTATTGTAGAAGTTTTGTTATAATCAGTATCTTTATTCTTCTGGCACTGAGTTCGGTTCCTTATACTTAGGTAGGGGTCTTAATCCTGTCGTGACAATAACAAGGAATCATTGTTGATACGCCGTAAAACGTCAAACTTTGAGAGATGAGCAGACATGACATATAATTTGTTTAGTTTATAGGCGTTTTATATCTTCATATTCTATCTGATTACGCGAATTTTTAAATCCTCGCTTGAATCTTGAGATTTCGTTTTTCAGCGGTAATCGTCGCGTCTTCGATTTCTTCGGGAACACCCATAAGGCCTCTCGGGAGCGTAGTCTGCGTGGTCACGCAACTTGAGTAACGCTAGCGTTAGCTACAGCGGGTAACGGATAGCCATGGGATTTTAACTCTATCTATCCTATAAATCCAGAAAAAGCTAGGTAAAAATGTTCTTATTTTTTTTAAAACTACGCTGTTTTCACCTCTATCCAGGCCAGAAAGGTCAACCATCTCATCTGACAGTTATCTCAACGTTTCTCACAGGTAGCCAAAGCTTAAGATACGACTGAAAATAAATAAAATGATCTAAAATTGTCAAATGTTTATTGTTTTATCAATCTTATATTACATATTCATGTGAGCTTTGAAAATTAGCATAATATGCTAATTCTAAAATTGCTCCCTACTAGTCTAAGCGAAGCGAAAGGTAGCACACTCGAACCGCCAGAATGCCGACCCGTGTTCATGAAATGAGCTGTAATTCTCAAAGTTTGCTATCTTCCCCTCAAAACGCCTCAAATTCAAAGGCTTCGATAGTCGTTCTATAAATACATACCGAAAAAGTGCCCAATGTTGCATCCTTTCCCCGGCAAAACGGCAATATTTCAGTGGTAAACCTCCACGAACCATCCGCGGCCCGAGCGCCTCTGCAATTTTTCTCATTTAATCATATGCAATTTGGAACCACAAAAGCCACTTTCTAGGGGAGGTGTATGCAATGTCGCGTGCGACACATGATTTGATTACACTTCATGTGTTGCACGCGACATTACATACACCTCCCCTAGAAAGTGGCTTTTGTGTTGGACTCCGGATCGGGCGGTCCGGGTTCGAGCCCTGGCCGGGGCACTGCGTTGTGTTCTTGGGCAAGATACTTTACTCTCATAGTGCCTCTCTCCACCCAGGTGTATAAATGGGTACCGGCGAATTTACTGCTGGGGGTAACCCTGCGATGGACTAGCATCCCGTCCAGGGGGGAGTAGCAATACTCCTAGTCGCTTCATGCTACGGAAACCGGGATAAGCTCCGGCCTGATGGGCCCCTAGGCTCGTATACAGACTTTACCTACCTTTCGCTTCGCTTAGACTAGTAGGGAGCAATTTTAGAATTAGCATATTATGCTAATTTTCAAAGCTCACATGAATATGTAATATAAGATTGATAAAACAATAAACATTTGACAATTTTAGATCATTTTATTTATTTTCAGTCGTATCCTAAGCTTTGGCTACCTGTGGTTTCTCAGCTATAATTTAAAAAAACTGCCATTTCTCATCTGACAGTTAAAATTTTGGCTTATTCTCAGCTATCAGTTAACCCCATGCACACCCTCGAAATACCACGATGGTGAAAGTTTTAAGATCTCTTGTGAAGATTTGTGTGTCTTTAATACAATTTGTATCTCGGTACCAAGAAAGGCCGCTACTGTTAGGGGGAGGGGGAGGGGGAACTGTTGGAAGGGTCTGAAGAATGTGTCTCTAGCACGACTTAAATGACGTTTTGATAGCTCCTACTATTTTCAGTTTAATGTATGAGTTGACTTAGTTAAGATGGTTTTGCTAAAAGCTATAATAAGTATAATAAGTATATACTGTATACGCTACAACACACACAAGTAAGTATACTCATGGCATGGTACTTGTATATATAAATCGTTGCTCCTTGCTTTAATAGTAATTTAAAAGTCTGTTATTTTGTAGATGTAAATTTCTCTACCGCAGTATAGAAATGGAGGATGAAGTTTATTATAGCAGTTTACGTTTTGTACAAATAATTATAAAATCTACTTTTTATCCCAGATTGATCGTAAGACCTTAAATATGTTAAATTTTTAACACTCTGTTAACCGTAACAGATAAAGATTAACCGTTAGCCGTAAAAAAGCCAAAATATTAAGCATTAACCGTAAAAGCTACCACCTCATTGAGACCCTCTGCTAAGGGCTACAATCCGAAAAGTGGTCGTTCCCAGGTTTCCTTAAAGGAGAAGTTCACTCCAGAATGGCCATTTATTTTCTTTACGCCAATAAAAAGTTTCTACAAAAATATGTTATTCACCAAAATTTCAGCTCCCAACGAGCGCTAAATCCCTACGAAATCTTTCTCTAAAGTAGCCCAAAATTCGACAACTGAACGCCGCCATCTTGGAGCTAGTAATGTATGCATGACGTCAAAGAGTTCAGCCTGAAGTTTAGCGGGAAAATTTAAATACTCGAAACTCCTTGTTTCTTTGTAGTGGCTTTTGTTTGTCAAAATGCCTGTTTGTGCAGCTCTATGTTTCTCAAACAGAGCTTCAAGAGATACAAAAAAACCTTTCACCTTTCTTTCCTTTCAGACAGGCATTTTGACAAACAAAAGCCACTTCAAAGAAACAAGGAGTTTGAAGTATTTAAATTTTCCCGCTAAACTTCAGGCTGAACTCTTTGACGTCACGCATACATTACTAGCTCCAAGATGGCGGCGTTCAGTTGTCGAATTTTGGGCTACTTTAGAGAAAGATTTCGTAGGGATTTAGCGCTCGTTGGAAGCTGAAATTTTGGTGAATAACATATTTTTGTATAACCTTTTTATTGGCGTAAAGAAAATAAATGGCCATTCTGGAGTGAACTTCTCCTTTAATTAATAGCTAGTACGATATTTCATCTGGTCGATATAGTGCAACAATATCGACAAACCTAGAGTACATTGAATTTAAATGAGCAAACTGAAACAGTGAAAAGGACATAGCTGAGAAAAATACCGTAAATTGAAACTTGATATTTGCTCCATTTTACAGTTAAATAAAGGCGCACACAAATTATGCTAAAAAGGGTGAAACTGAACCCCCAATCTGATTCCCAATTTAAATTTTATTATTTTTTTGTCAGATAAGGATGGATGCCTGGCCGTTCGTTCTCCTAAGCCTTCTTCTAAAAGTGATGACCATGACAGACGTGGTAGCCGCTCAAAATCGACCTCTTGAAGTCTCCAGTGCCATTCAAGACCAATTTGACGTGGGCTGCCTCTCCTGGGAATGTAAAGGAGGAGTGATAGAACGCAATAAAAGGGCGGAGAAAAGGGCAGAAACGAGCAAGCTGAAGATGCTGCAGTATTTGAAAAGGTATGACGTAAAGGTGACGTCAACGTTTCAGCCAAGGGGCTAATGCTATTAAAGTTAAATAATCTCTTTTGCGCAAATAAATTAAAAGATCGAGGTTAATGAAACATGTTGTCCGCGTTTGTTGTTAAACTGACAACCACTGGCTTTATAAAATGCATGGGATCTGGAACTCGACAGGGCACACTCTTTGGTCTTAAAACAGGCTCTGAGAGTCCTTAATGCCTCATGATTGTGGTCGTTTCCGAGGCAACCACGCCTTCACACTCTCTGCTGCTGACAGAAGTATGGCACAAACTTCGCCTTGGTGGTGGAGAGAAAGCCGCGCACTGGTACATACAGTACAAAGAAATGTCAACCTTGAGTGGTTGAAGCCGCTTTATATTGGAAGCTCCGCCGCGTGGTCAATTCGTTTCGGATCGGTCACGTGTTGCGAGCGAAAAAGTGAGGCTTTTCGTCTCGGTTACCTCATCGAATTGAATTGACCGTGCAGGCCTGGGTTTAGGCTCGATTTCCGCCGTCCTCTCGTGTTCGGTCTTTCCTCCCCGAGAAGAGAGGAGGAGCGCGGGCTCATTCCCCAAACAGCGGCTGGTAATCGAGCCTAGCCTGGGTTAAGCCATGCAGGAACTACAAGACTGCCTACAAGGCAAGGTAGACTGCCTACAAGGCAACGTTTGCACCCCTTTTAAAAACTATTTTAATTTTTTAACGCATAATCGTGATACGAGGAACTGTAGAGCCACTGTTGTTCTACCTAAAGTGAAACTTGAATTTGCACGAAAAAGTTTTTATTTCTCTGGTGCAAATATTTTTAATTTTTTACCTTTAAAAACTAGACAAACTAGCAGTAGGGTTTTATTTAGGCAGTCTTTAAACGAATTATTTTTATAGGTTAAGTAAGCATAATTTAATAGATTTTTAACTTTTTACCTTTTATCCTTTTATATGATGTATTTTTATTTTTATATTGTTATATATATTTTTCTTTTACAGGACCCCTTTGATAACAGTACTCATGTACTGAAGGGCCATCCTGTTTAAAAATTCGTTATTATTATTATTATTATTAACTAGACGACTAGTACCATGTAATCGTGCAAAGGGTCCATTAATATCCAGGGCCGACAGAGGAGGCACTGTGTGATATTGAGGTCTGATTTCATAGAGTGGTTTTACTTAACCTGTGAAACACTTACTAAACTTTCACATAGTATTACACACTAATTCCATTGTGTTCTTTTGTTTAGATTTGATTATTACGCACTAATTGCTAGATGTTGTTTCACGGGTTAAATCAAATCACTCTAATTGCTGACGACTAGTGTTCAAATCATGACGTTTATTTTTCCCGCGAACCGCGAAAGTTCACTTCTGCCGTCTGGCGTTTGTACGCAAAAATGAGTGGTTGGTGTTTGTCGCGAAAGTGATTTTCGATAAAAAGGGAACAAAATGAACGGCAAGCTCGCGTTTGCCGTACAAGGTTATGCTTAATCTCTCTAATATCCTTAGCAACGATTCTGTTGTTAAGGCCCCCCCACAACAGTTAACCTTCATTTTACCTTTCAGGTTTGTCACTCATAACAGCCCAAAAAATTCCCTGACTTTTCACTGACTTCAAAACAATTTTCACTGACCTCACATTAGGCGAATTATAAAATTTCGATGAAAACAGTGTTTGACCGACAACACCAGCCTCTGGCTCAGACATTTAGGGTAACCTTGTCCCACGTATGGACATTAAAATTGTATTTACATTTACATTTACCACGCTCCAAAACGCTTCGATAAAAATGGCCGAAGGAAAACACTGGTTCCTAAACTTCTTCCGATTTCTCTTCCCTTTTTTTAAGCGATGACGTCATTCCTATGACGTCATCGGTTAATGTTGGAAAGCGGAAAAGCGATGGAATTTTTGGAATTTTTGGTGTTACGAGTGTTACGATGTGATGATTACTCTCTGAATTGAACCGAAGAGCAATGAGAACTAGGTGCATTGTTTGCATTCCTTTTGAGATCCGCCATCTGAAATGAGAAAATGGATTTTTACGGCCGAATCTCAAATTTGACAACTTTCATGCGAGTGGACGGGAGCTGTTGTCTGTTGCGATCGACCGATCTGTAGAACCGAATAGGACTGGGAAAAGAAATCAAGTCAACTCAACAAGAAATCATCGCGTAGAACTCAAAGCAAAATACTCCTGGGCAGTTGGAAAGGACTAATTTAAAGTATAAACGAAAGAGACAAATTATATTTGATGCGTTCTATAAGATTTAGTAAACAGAAATCTTTCCATTCTCTTAAAACAAAAGGTGTAAGCAATTTCAAGACAGCTTTGACCTTGCATCGTATACCTTATATCGGATGTCACGCCAAGATAACGCAACTTTTGTTGAACAATCACTCAGCACAGAAGTTGTCAGCTACTTTTATTTACCTTAATTTTTTGACAAATGTCCTGAAAATTATTTAAGACCCCTTGTGAAACGTCATCGCTTCTGCATGCGTTGCGTGCCGTTTATTTGGAAGAAGGCATTCACAACAAAAACCACTGACCAAAAACGCTGCATTTGAATGCATAACTCGATCGACTGCAGCATACTTTTTCGAATGATGATGTCTTTATAATCTTCACAAAACCTTGTGGAAACTTGAAAACAATCTTCCCGGACCTTGAAACATTTTTGTTTTTCCCAGACCGTGGCGAGCCTGCCTTTTGTTGGAGTTTGCTTAGGTTTGTTGCCAAGCATACCATCATTACAACAAACCAACAAATAAATAATAAGCCACAAACAAATTAGAACCGACAGTCACTTTATTTTGACTTGTTTATATATACATTTTACTTGGGGAAGTTGGATCAGCTACAAGATACAAAAATAACTTGAAGAAATGTAATATTTACAACCTTGTCATTTACGTTCAATTATAACACGTTGCAAGTCCAATACAGCTTACATGCACGACATACACTGCCATAGAAACCAAACATCTCTTGGAATCCCTTGGGGGTAGATGCCCGAAATTCCATTCTGGTTATGGCTCTACACAGCCCGCATGCACGAAGAGGGTCTGCACAGGAGGCTAGGCTCTACAGAGGACTGTGCAACCTCTGATTGGTTATAATCTGCATGTGTGCAATTTCAACCAGCCAATCAGAGACTACAGCAGTGTGTGTAGGGGTGGGGGGAGAGGAGGAGGTTGCCTCTCATGTGACTTAAATTTTAATCTTATCTTTGTTTTTTATCTTTGTTTATTTTATGTTAAAAAAGTTACTTCAGTATGAAATTTTCCAAAGCAAATTCAGTCACCTCACTCGCAAGGTATGGCTAACAAGAGATGTTTGCTTTAGGGTAGTTCAGTCTTTTCAAGTCCAGTATTGTCTATAAATTAATAATAAAACACATATCCTTTTAGCCCTGGGGGTAAATAGCAGCTAACTCCTCTGTAGGAAATCTGGACAAACAATTCACGAGTAGAGGAATTCATTAGGATCAGATACCAAATTCCCTAAAACAATAATACAAGAAATACGACTCTACAGTTCCACAAAGGCCAGAGAATTCTGTAGTCGCACCCAGAGCTGAAAGATGTATTAAGACTGACCAAGATTATTTCTATTGAATTCAACTGTGGCTAGATACTTAGCTAATTAATTGATTTAATTGATTTATTTTAATTGAATAGTTGAAATTGAGTTAGAACAGCATTTTTGAACAAGACATTGATCACTACATATACAACAATGCAGCTGATAAAAGCAAAGATATCAAACACCAAATTTAAATTGTCTGCTATTAAAAAAAGTCTTCAAACTAGAACAATGAAAATAGATGACCAGTAAGTATTGTAAAGGCTACAGCAAACAGGTGAGATGAGGTGAAGTTCTATTACTAAAATTCTATGTACACTGTCAGGCCTATCCAGCAGGCTGGCTCATTAAAATCTACAGCACAATAGTTCTTGATTTTACACAAATGTCCACAACTTTGACTTTTTCACTCAATTTGACACAACTGCTCATTCAGCCATGCACCCATCAGGTCACAGCATCAAAACAAACCCGTCACAAAACTCGATAGCCAATTAGTTCTCATTATTGGGTAAATACTGTTTAACACTCATTTTTTACATGTCAAAATCAAATCAATGTATTCATGGCTCCCAGATTCACACAACAAATGAAAACCAGCCTTGTCAATGGAAAACTGAACGTTAAGCAGGCCTTGCTTAAGGCATTTGAGTGAAAAGCCTTTATTTGTGCTTAACAAATTTCCATCAAGTCTGTGATGCGCATTGGTAACCTGTAAACACAAAGCTTTTCCTTTTGAGTAAAGCGAATGTACATGCACCATACTAATCAAGCAAATCAAATGATTTAAGACTAAGATTTTTCAAAATTTTTGTACTAGCTGTCATGCATGTCACGTACATTCCAGGGCTTACATGAAGTTGTTGAACCCTTAGACATTACTAACAAAAGATAAACTAACCATTTCCATGTATAAAGATGAGTAGACGTGAGAAGCTAGAACATTTTCTTTGCCAACCGGACTTTTGCTTACTATCTAAAAGTCAAGTTAACTACAACGTTAAATTACATGTACTGGTCTCACTTTGGAAAAATGAATAAAATCTAAATTTCTCTTCACGACATCAAACATGGCTGTACAGGTCATATGTAGTATGGAGATGATAACACAGGTAGGATTTCCTGATATTGAAACAAATTTTTCCAACTACAGTAATTAGTTACAAACTAAAAGTATTTCAACAAATGCATGTATGGAGACCAAAAAGAAAAATGTGACAATAATTTTATGATAACGAGGTTAAAAATTTAAGCCAGGTTTGGCTTACGGGCAATTGGTTTAGTTCTGCTCTAAAAAGAACATTGTCTTACAGTGCAACTACTCAAACCGGTGCACCCTGAACAAAATTAACCAAACAAAGGAAAGGGACATTTTTAGCAATTTTTTTTGTTTGCATCCTAGAACGTCATTGGTCCGTTGCTAAAAAATGCCCCTATCCTTTGTTTTCAATTAACACTGTGATTGGTTAATTTTGTTTAGGGTGCCCTGGTTCAAGTAGTCGCACTGTAACAAGGATGAATACTAGACCTGTACATATCATGCCAAGTTAATTTTTCTTCCATGCATTTCTCTTCAGAAATAAGCTCCTTCTAAAGCCTACACTGTACATCTTGGAGTCTTATTGCAGAATGGTTTGTTATGTTTCTTACTCCTCAAAATTACATGAAATTAAAGGTATCTTGGATATCCACTTGTTAAATTCTACTGCCTTTTTTTTGGCAAAGTTTACATTGTAGTACATTTTCTGCAGGATACCCAGCCCAAATTGTATGAAATTATTAAGCAAATCCTTTACAACTTGCTGGGAAAGCTCACACTTGCAACTAATAATTTAACTAAAACTTTACGCTCACCTTGACTTAAAATGGCCACGCTACTTTTATGCATGGTTGATCTGCTATGTAATTAAAACTACTGTATGCAAACTTTCATGCAGTGCTTCACTCTTTAGACAAGGACCATAACAACCCTTGTTAAGGTAAGCCTTTTGAGACCCTACCAATTTAACGAGACTGCAGCTCCTGTGTAGTTTAGGATGTTATCATAATTTATGGGAAACGACCACCATTATTCAGAGCTCTACTAGCTACATGTTTGGCAGGAAACTGCTGTTTAAAGACAGAAGTGAAATCACAGCATGGGAATAATGAAATGGCCCCTCGTCCACTGAGCTGCCCTGAGAAACAGCAAGAATCTGCTTCAAGCAAAAATGCCATCACAAGCTCAGCGCAAAAATATCCATTTACAGTGAAGAGGGACCATAATTAAATGTTTTCTGGGCCTTCTTGTGGAACATCTTTCACTAAGATAATACGGTTAAATGCTCGGAGACGTTTCCAGAGCTGTACATACACTTTACACTGTACATACATGAAGACCAAGCCGCCTGTGAAGCCAATAGCTACCACCACCAGCTTGGTCCAGAAAGGCCAATCTAACTGCCCCTCCCTGATTTCCTCTGCAGTTCGCTCTATCAGAACCCACAGTGACCACACTACGCATGTGATAGCAATCACATGAAATGACACAGAGCACAGGATCTTACGACGCTCACTTCTTGTCATGTCCAGAGCTTTCCACTAAAAGAAACAATAATCAATTACTATTTTTGTTACAATTTTCCAGATTATGTACCAATCTTTTACTAAACATCTAAATTTAACTGTAATCTTGCTAAAGATGTATGTTATAGACACAAAATGTCAAGTTTTAAAATCAAAGTTTTTTCCGATATGTGTTGTCTTAATTGTCATGTTTGTTGCCGCAGTGGGTTTTTTAATTTCTACTGAAGATAAAATGGTAATAAGAGTGTTTACAATATGAGCATTTAACACAATGCAAATGGTAAAATTTATACCTTAATTAATAACTTTGTGGGGCTTTTTGCAGCCCCATCACTGTTTTTTCTTGTTTATTTCAGTGATAAATACCGTATTAATTTTCCTCTATGTCTTCTGAAAACAACTCATGTATTGTAAACAGGATTTACATGTATACTAAAGAGCCCCTCCTTGGAAATAAGCTTTTCATACTAAGTTTCTGTATTGATTTTTCTTTGTTTGTCCAAATATTATCTTCCATAAAGACAATTTTGGTTAGCATCCCAAAAGTAAATGAAGATTTTTTTTTATTAACACTTTTTTTTTCATGGGCTCATTTTGAATTTGTAGTTTTTCCTGACTTTTGCTTCCCAATGCTCCTTACCAGTAAACAATTTTTACATATTAGCTCCATGAAGCTCAGTGAAATTCCTGTCAGTTCTTACAAGTATTTGAAAATTCTACAATACCAGTGGGAAAGAACCCCTGAACCTCCAAGATTCTTCACGAGACAGAGTTGTTTCATCTTCCTAAGCCCTAGATAATAAATTCTTTACTACCCTAATCAGGCTTGGCCCTGTTTATTCTGTGTTCATGGGCCTAATAGCTTAGTCTCACTCCATTAAAGGGGCTTTGTCACGGATTTTAACAGATTTTTGAACAGCCAAAGTTTATATTTGTGTCGAAGGTAACCAAAAAATAATAGTCCATTTTCATTAATAATTGCTATATTAGAGCACCGAAACTGTTAATGAGCATCTTTAGGTGCAGATGGCTATGATGGAAATGGATTACAACTTGAAAACTTTAGCTAAACTTTTCACGTTGTTTCTGCATGTCTACAAAAAAAACGATATTTATAGCTGTAGTTAGATTTCTATCCACATATTAAGGTTATATCTTCCTTTAGATGTTCAAAGGTTACAATTTTCATGGGTAAAGTTGCCTGCCACTAATTTCAGAACAGTTTAGACCAAAAATCTGCGAAATCCCCGTGACAGAGCTCCTTTAACAAGCCGCAAAAATTCTTTGCCAACATCCTGCCACCTTGACCTTGTGCTTGGACAATAACTCATATGTTGATATTAGCACTAAAACAAAAACTGTATTCCACAAACCCTGCAAGATTTTGCTATCATAATGACAGCAATGGAACACAGGCCTGTACAGTAGAATCTGCTCCATTATTCCTCCACCATGAACAGCTTTAATTGCAAATGGGCTCTTGAATGCTTATGCAGTTTGTATACTGTTGACATGTACCCTTAGGTTGTTCAACAGTGCATACACACGACTAACCTTTGTGATAGGCTTCATCTTGGATTCCATGCGAAACTCATATTTACACAGTTCACATTTCTTAGTGTCTGAACTCTTGATCCATCTCTGCAGACAGCTCTGGTGTACATATTGCAAAGAGCCAGCACACAGGCAAGGAGAGATCAGAGGCTGGTCCGGTTCTGCCTCACAGTGGCAAATTCTACAGATTTCCACTGAAGATGTCATTGAACTCAGTGATATACTCTTCTTGGCTGGTGTTTTAGGCTTGTCGTTCGTGTTTTCCGTGGTTGGTGTTGTTACTTGCCCGTCTGAAGTTTTTGGTTTGGAATTCTGTGAATTATAAAATATACAAGTTTATAAAATATCATTTCAACAAATGTGTACATGTATTGTTCTTATCCTTTAAAATGATTTACCCAATTACCAAATGATCTTTTTAAAGAGATTTAATTCCTTTCAATTAAAAGCACACTGGCCTTGAAACATACCTACCCAACCAAAACAAAAGCAGAAAATGCACAAAAACTACCAGTTAAAGGCACATAAATTTTACTGGGAACGACTTCACTAACAAAGCTTCTGTGTGTTACAAGGCTTACAGAACACTTTAGGACTGCTCAGTAACTGTTTTTTTTTGTGGCATGTTTTGATTGCACATGTAAAATACAAGCACTGCTCTTGTTCTCTTCATGTATAAAATCTCAATATCCCTGTTTGTTATAAATTACTTTTTTAGTCCAAACTATGGGGCACACAATATATATTTTACATTTAACTAATCATCACAACTACATGTACTTTTAACTTTTGAACATTAAATTTCCATTGATACACAAGAGCTTCATGTATGTTGCCTTTCATTCAGCACTATAGACAGAAAAGATGACGGCACAGAAGATGACTGCATCAATCAGCACCGACAAAATGCCAGAACAAGCCAGTGATGGCATGCCATGGACAATGAGTTCAAGACTGACAGCAAAGGACACAAGAAATAAAAACTTCATAATGAAGTTTACACAAACCAAACTGCTCCTTTGGAGCCACCACTTAAAAGTTAATGACCAACAATGACTTATCTACTTGCAGTAATTTGTGTTTGTTGATAATCGCTCAGCTAATAGACAAATACACATTCAATTTCAACTCTTGAAGCATCACTGATCAGCAACAATTTTTTGGGCAGAAATACTTGGCTGTAATCCAAACCCTTCAATCTTGTTGAGATTTGACCAGTTCTCAGTTTAATTTGATGCAAAAATCACCCAGCTTATAGTAAAAAAAATAAGGTATGTAAAATGTTAGGTAAAATAATATTGTAGAAACATTAATCCCCAAATTCCCATTAGCTCCAGGATTATAACACCTTCAACTACTTATTCACTTCTCCTTAAACCAATATTTTTCTTAAGTTGATGCAATCTTTAGGCTACTTTAAGCAAATTCTTTCCTAGCTAGAAAATTCAGTCCCTCAGTGTAATAAATAAACAAAAAATAAAGAAAAATGCTATTCAGTGAACTGTTCTGCTGAATTTTAATAGGTGCACTTGAAATGGGCCAGGTGCTGGTTGTTCATAGGTGGATAATGATAACAGCAGATAAATGTTAACTGAACTTAAGTTATCCAGTGAATAGCATTATCCACCTTTGAACAACTGAGCTCAGATTGAAAAGGTTAAATGGATTTTAATACCCTGTCATGAATTGAAGGTGCAATTAGAAAGAATTTTTTTTTGCTGGCTTTGAACTAACTCTCTGCAGTATAAGAATATAAGGAACTTACCATTGATGAATGCTTGAAATTATTTATGTTGCTCTCTTACAAAATTGAATATATATAGGACCTTGGCTGGGAATACAGTATAATCTCAAAACACTGCTGCAGTGGTAGTGGTGGCATTTCTCAGCAACCTTAGTTGTGTGATAGTTTCCACTTGTAAAATATTTTATTTGAAATATATTTATAAAAATACAATTATTTGCAGTTCAGAGAATACTGAGCACAGCTGAAGTTTTAAACATGCAAATATGAGATTATGGCTGTTAAAAGTTACAATAATAAGTATTTAGGATGGTTGAACTGCTGTTGTAGAACTCAAAGGAATTTACTATTCCATTCCAAAAAATTGTATCATTAATATACAGTTTTGAGATGTGCATGTACAAGGAGAACGCCACAAAACCATGTATGGAACACCGTACTAATAAGGGATTTGCTGGTAAAAACTTACGACTCTGGAAAATTGTCCGCCCCAAATCAATTGAATTTGATTGACATCCATTATTTAGTTTTTGCTATGTCTGCATTTGAGTAAATTACCAAAATCAAAATTTGGTTGACACACGATTAAATTCTGTTTTCAGTGACTTTTGGTGAATGTTAACTTGTAAGTGTTATCAGCCGTGTGTGACTGGGCTGAACAAGTGCCAAGTGTGCTTGATAACATAAAGAGCATGTGAAATACCTGGGAAATTAAAGGTGTGAAATAATTATGTAAAACTCTAGATAAAAGTATATATTTTCATAGTTAAGAGAAAACAAATCAGCCCAATTGTCACCTATATAAAGAAACAAAGTTTCTTGTTTTATTTGACACGACACATGACCAGCTCTACAACGGGGTACAATTTATTGATTAAAACTGCAATGCACATGTTCGTAGCTTTGCAGCGAGGTATAATTCTACCGTATCTCTATTTACCAAGGTGCAAACAAAATGATATGATCTCTGGATGAATTTGGGGATACATCAACACTCCGTGATTCAACTTCGGGCTTTGTTCAAAATAATTATTTTACAAACCCCAAACACTGACCCATATACGCGTTCTAAGCTAGTCTAGCTAGTCAACAAGAACTCGATACAGAAAATAGCATTAGGCCATGAAGAATTTCAGTCGTATAAATGGGACTGTGAATTGAGCACTGTGATTATTGATAATGAAAGACGCCCTAAAGATATTAATCCCACGAAAGACAGTCGTGTCGAAACAAATCGCTACAATCAAAAAGTTCTCAGACTATTCTTAAGATTATAATTGTGACCACCTTTTGCCAAAACATTTACGGCTGAAATAACGCCACTTTTTGGGATGCAATTAGAAGCTTTGGAAGACAGCGTTTGAAGCTAATCAACCCCATTCTGAGATTTTCTGAAGCTACGAAATCACTTATTTCTTCCAGAAAATCGCCCGGAAACTGGTTGGTGTGTTGGTGGGTAATTCTACACGACCTTTCTATAAATTCGGTCGTCTGCCAAAGATGTTTTTCAAAAGATATAGCAACGACGAGGGAAAGAATATTTCTTTTACTTTGAAACGAACACAATCAAGCACGAGCAAAAATCGCAGAGCTTTAACAACAGACGAATGTCGAAGAAACTAATTTTAATAACGCTCGTAGCTTGCTGTGAAAATTAAATTGTGTCGTGTATATGTAGTTTAACTTAAGCTTAAAAGAAACAGCGAGGCTACTTCAGCTGAAAAGTGAAATTCGCACTGTCTTCTAACATATATTTTGATCTGCTGTGTTTCTCACCACAATCAATTTTAGTAATGGCGTAGAAAACGCTATTTCCAGCATGGATAGTGCTATCTTGTGTTCTCCTAGATAAACAAACGCCAAACGCGTAAAGAAAGTGGACGCAAATTTGGCCCGCTGAAAAAGGCCATAAGCCTCCTTTTGTCGACTCAATTTAAGATTCAAAGCTGCGTTTAAGGTGAACTTACTTTTCTATCCTTGTTGTTCGTCTGTTGTAGAGTCACTGGATTCACGACTATCTGCTGTACGGGCATCGTTTTCGCCTCTCGGAACACCAACATTGAATGGTCAATTCAACCTTCCCTTCACCCAAGACACCATAAATTCCTTCGCCTGCACTCCATTGAACTTCTACTTCTTTTTTGTCGTGGATAAAGCGTAGAACCTAGAAGGAGAAGCGTATACGGAACAGTAGCCTCTGCGACGATTTAACTCCAAAAAGATGGCGGATATGTGGAACCCCAAAGCTGTCAGGAGCGACTGAAATAACATTGTGACGTTGAGTAATATCTGCAATGTGATTGGCCAATTTGCTGATGTGTTTAGAAATGAGATTCGGCTCAGCATTTTGAGCCAACGCAAACAGGGAAAATTTTTGACGAACATCCTGTCTGCGAAGCCAGATCAGAGACAAGTTTTTAATATTCAAAGGCTACCTACCTTGACAAATCTTTCTCCGTGGGATGTTCTTGTCTCTCAGAACGCTCAAATTTTCACAACAGTCGAGATTTTGTTGACGGGAAGTTCAATTCGTTAATCGTGAACGAATGGAATACACCTCGATATTGCACCTGTTCAGACCTTTTCCGTAATATTTCAAAAGTCCTGTCAAATTCAAAGCCTTTGACCGACGGTTTTCAATAAATTTAATTTCGCCGTCTCATTCATAGTCTTTTACCCATAAATCTGTAGGAAAAATGAAAAACAGAACAAAAACTCTGCAATTCAATTCATGACCCCTGAAATCGGCTCGAAATCGTCAAAAGTAATAATGGCAAAACCGTATTCACATCTGAAATTATTTTAGAATACGGGCTCAATTTCACAACCCGCCAAGCTTGCCAGTTTGAAATACATTTTGAACACGGAAATTGTATTTGGTTTCTAAGCATGATGCAGTACAAGATAATTAGTTGCAAATATTGCACATGCAATATGTCTAAACTTTTCTCTCCCGACCCCTGACAGAGTCGAAAAACAGAAGAATTTTTAATACCACGGAAAACTAAATGTAAACCATCAAAAAAATTTTCTGAACCATTGCTGGGCTATAAAAATTATATTATACACGTAGATAAACAAAAAGGTTTTTGGGCGTACGAAAGCGAAAATGCAATTGTAGACGAACAGAAACAATATAAGACAAAGCCGCTTTACTTTCCAAGAAAAGAATTGTGCATCGATATAACATATATGTTGTGGTTTAGTGGTCTGGTGTATTCGGACTAAAAAGGCTGACCGTGAATTAGTTTGGTTTTTCGTCGGCCTTTATTTGAAAAATACTGAACTCTACAAACTCCAAAGCCTAAAGCCTGAAAAAACGTTCCACTTAGCATTTGATTATGAAAATTGTGAAGTTAATAAACCTCGGTAGGCGTTTCATAAAACAATTTCAAACCACGTTTGAAACAAATTTGAAACAATTTAAGCTTGGCATGGTACTTTTTATATGGGTTTTGGCAAAACAAACGAGAATAAGGAAAAGAGAGGTTCGTCTTTAATTTTTTCTTTGAAAGTTAGATACTTGGAGACACTGACGTGTTTTTTTATTTCTATTTTATACTGAACTCTCTTTCGTCGTTTTACAATTTAATAAATTGAACAGGCGCCGACGAAATCTGATTTTCACCAGGGGTTAGCACACTAAAGTTCTCCGCATTGACTCATACACTCATACTGATTCAAGACAACATAATGAAGAGATTCCTTTGGATGCTAATATAATTTGAAACCGAAAGGTATTTTCTCCCATAGTGTCATGCCCACAAAAGACGACTTTTAAAAACGCGGTGCAGTCACAACAGACCGATCGAAGACACGACTTTGCTTCCTAGCGGCACATTCATCTATCAAGCCCCGCATGTTTCAAAACCACGTGAGGACGAGAAACTGATAAATTAATAATGCTAATGACATCAGCAAAGCAGACATCTGATAAAGAACAAGAAAGCTAATTAACCGTAGAATGTGACATTCAAATAAATTTATAGCAATCATTACGGAGACTTCATGAATGAGAACCAATCAGAATGCAGCATTCGTAGCAAATATTGTCCTGTCGGTTCGTTCACGCCCTGAGGACAGGAATAACTTATTGGTAGATGCAACTGAAATTGAACAAACCCTGTATGCGGGGAATATTGGAATATTTGCACGGTCGATAAACTTGCACTGAAGGAAAGAACTCTCCAAATTTTTCTCTGATATGCGCCAAACAAGGTTATTAATAGAATTCACCCCAAAATACGCGAAGGTTGTTGGAAGCCACAATGGAGAGCTCACACCAAATTCCTGAATATTTTTCCACCTTTAGCCGAAGACTTAAGAGTATTATTGAAAAATGTCCGAAGATTTTCCCGAAAGCGCTGTTTGAACGTTTTCGACCATTTTCCGAACATTTCCGAAGATTGTCCAAGACCTCCGAAGATATAATAAAACATTTTTTCACATGTAATTTCTTTAAACCTTATTATTAAAGAAAACTAATGTGAGAACGCTAGAAAAAATTATCGGCGAAAGTTTTTCTTTGTTTTTATCCCAGCGTTTGTATCAAGGAGGACGAGCAATGGAAAGTAGTTTTATTGTTTGTATAAAATAATAAACAAATAAACATTGATTTGCCATTTTCTGTTATAAGCAGTTTTCATCCAATCGTAGCGCGCGTTTAATGTTAAATTTTTCATTAAAATAAGTTACAAGTTACTTTATGACGTGAATAAGAAAGCTGTTTATTCTGTTAGTAGTATCATTGGTTCAAACGAATACTCCGCCCATGTTGTGATCATTCATAGCTTAAAAATCTCTCTCAAACAGCTGCTGTACAGTAATGTTCTTGGCGTTTTACGTTCGTTTGTTGGATCACATAATAAAATCTATCCTCACATTAACTTAATGTGACACATCCCCTCGAAACTTGGAGAAAGAAAAAAAATGAAATTTGGACGCATGCAGTTTAACTGTTATTAGCTCAGCTGTAAAAACGATTTCCTGAAATCATCAAAAAATCATTTTAAAAAAGCTAATAATTTACACACAGCCACTCAAAGCTTTTAAAAACGCTTAGAACATCGCCTGGCTAAGGTTACTATTTTAAAGCCTGTTTTTGGCTTTTCAAAAGTGTCCTCTATCTTGAATGGTTCGTCGGTTAATCCGCTGGCCATAATGAAGTGTCATGGACAAATGGAGACCATTTATATGGGGATATTTATCGTCCTGGTGTTTAAATTTGTCAACCCGATTCCATTTACCTCAAGGACGGAGCGGATGGAAAGAGGTAGCACTGACTGTGAGAATACTGATTATTAACTTAGATCTGGGATAGGCTTAGTGGCAGCGGAAAGGAAAGGTGAGCGTGGGGGGGGGGGGGGGGGGAGGGGACAAAAAGATCCTCCTTTTTTGCCCCACCCCCCACCATATATTAACGCCAGACTACTTTTGACCTACTAGGCTCGAGAAAAATGTACGAAGATGTTTAGAAGTACAGTTTAGTTATTAGCAGCCATGGGCAGAATTTCTCCTTAACTCCATGCACCATCAAAAGTGTATATAGTTACTTTAAACGTACATTTGTTCCCAACAAGCTGACAGAAATTTTGATTCATTGCTATGTTCAACTTGGAGATTGGAATAAAGAAAACGTATGTATCTTGATAAATTCGGCACGTCAAGTTTCAAAACGTTTTATAATTATTCTATAGTTATATGCACCCCATTACTAGAGTTATAAGCCATCCAATGAAACGTCTGTCGACGCTACGGGTTATAACAGGGACTGGCGTCTTCATCAAAGCGTCGCTAACAACTGTCGCAGTATTCTGTTTGGCGAAATAAACCTCCCGAAATACATGTAGCCCACAAACGGCGACAGCTTCCCTCAAATTCGCATTACTAGAAGGGGAGGGGTGTTGGAAAACCAGGTTGCTGGGGGGGGGGGGGGGTTGGAGGGTGGGGGTGAGGGAGATGCGGGGGCGGGGGCGGGGGCGGGGTGGAGGAGGTTATGAAGTAAACTCAAGGCCAGGATGGGGTGCATGCCAAGGTAAAATAAAATTAGTCACTCAATGAGGGGTTAGAATTTAATTTCAAATATAATGTGTACATATTAGTTTGGGGCATTGACATTAAATTCTACTAAATGCACCATATCTACTGCAAGAAAGCACGTGATAGGGGCTTCGTTTTAATTAAATCTTTTGTTAAACATTGAACAGTATGGAAGCTTTAAAGAGTATGACAGAGAAAAGTACAGTCCCTTCAGGTTTAACTATAAGCTAAACGAACGCTTCGTGTGTTTGCTTCCAGTGAAAGGGTTGACGTTCTCAAGTGCTATCTCATCTTTAACTGATTTCAATACGTTCCAATATGATTATCATCGGTTATTTTGTATAGCCGGACTTCTTAATTGCAAACTTAAGTCCTTGCCAAGCTCTGCAGCTTCTCCAGAAAGCAGTTTGAATGCAGCAGGTCACACAAACAAGCTTTGTCCTTTTTGAGGTATAAAAAATGAACAAACTTGCTGACTCCGTTCAGGTATCCCATTTATTCTCTGGTTCCTGGTCGTTTTCAAGGATTGCTTCTGTAACTGCTATCTAAGGAACACTTACGAAGGGAGTATAGAGCGTTTTCATATGACGTCACGGCAGCCATATTGGTGTTCCAAAACAAAGAAACGGCGGCCATATTGGTGTACCAAGCCATTCCTCTGGGAATTAAACTCAATTTTTATGCAAAAATCGTCTTTTGTTTTTGCGAAACAATATGGCCGCTGGTCACGTGAGTGAAAACGCTCTATCACCTCACTTTTTGCTCCACAAAGTTCACTTTGTAGCCCGCTACGTACCTCTTGGTAATTTTTGCACAGTCCCTTAATTAAGCTACTTAGTTTGTTTTAAACATTATACCGTCTTGCTGTCAAATCTTTCTGCCGCACACTGGGGTAGCGCTTGTCACACCGTTCTCTCAGACAGTTCCCACCAGTTTATACGTGCTACTTCTCTATGCACACTGTAAGCATTTGCTCAAAGTTGATAAAGCAAAGTTTCTAAGATCACGAAGAATCTGGGGTGGAAGCGGAATCATGACACGAAGAAGGTGACTCGGAGGACATTTTTGCTAACAGGACATTGCTCCCGCGCTCTTTCACAAACTTTTGAGGAAATAGATCAAGGGACCGACGAGGAGTACCGGGAGCCAGCGTTAAGGGCCAGCGTGCGCATCCTTGCTGCTCAGGACTTTTCGCGTCATTTAGCGCGCGCATACAAAACATTACAAGATTTCCTTTAGGCTAAGCTCGGCAAGAAAATAAATGGTCGTTTTCTTCTAAACGAGAAAGTAACCCTCATTTTTTAATGCACTTATTTAAAGGACATACGGTTGACTACAATATATCGCTAAAATTCTACTTTGAGATCTTTTTATTTGAATGCTGTAAATAAACATATGTTTAGGTTATGCTGCTTATGTGCGCACGCAGCAAAATCTTTAATTTCTGTCATGATCTTAAGTTCAATTGAAATAGTTTGTAATGTAAGATCAAAGTCTATTCTGTTGAACTGCTTCAATATTTTAATGCAAGAAATGATTTTCTTCTAGAAATAATAGTTCCCCATTCGGATCACTAGGGTTCCTAACATAAACCTCATGGGTCATATGTTTACTATAATAGCCATCCAGCTAGGTTGCACAAAAACGAGCACGGTGACTTCCATTTTTTATTACATTTTTGTAATGCTCATAACATAATTATAAACTGGACCAGGTTTTAGAGAATTTTAAATGCTCTTTCTTTTTCAAAGGAATCACCTTAACAACTGTGGAAAATAATTCTGGTTTTCGAGCATTGACATCACTCTGAGCAACGCGTGCGCGTGCCCAATTTCCCCGCGATTTTAAGACGCACGACTAATCGTCGACTAATCTCGTACCGAGACCTCACTCTGTCTCCCGCTTGGCCGTGGGAGATCTGGGTACGAGATTAACGCACGACCTTATCACGTGTGAAAGTCCAGTGTACAGGTTGTTGTTTCCCAATTGAGTTGTTTTGTTTTGTTTCTCTTGGGATTCATGATTTCGTCGTGGAAAGAGGAAAAAACATTTTATTTGCGGTGAAAAACTGGCTAGTAAAACAAAACGGCGGCTTTGTAGGCGGTAGTTTTGATTTTAGAATTTTGATGACGTTGCATGCATATGCAGGCTGTGAATAATGTGCACAGGTGCGCTTTCGCCATTCCAATCATGTGACAAGCTGTCGAGGTGTGTCATCTTGGTCAGTGGAGTTGCTACGCAACGAGGGCCTTCGCAACGTTAATCGACAATCAAATTTCGGCAACCGCTAACCCAGAATTCTAAATTTTTCCTGTGGATGATGCAAATGCTCTCGGAAAAGTTTTCATAAAGTATTGTATAGTTTTTGGTATTTGTATTTTATGTTGGTTGGTCAACTGACACGCAAAAATCAGCCAGAGGTTGATGGACACATGGCAAGTGAATTCTCTTTTTTATTGAAGAACACAGGCGTAGACAAAACATGGATGCATTTTTATTTTTATCTTTTATACAATTTTATTTCAGTGACTTATCTGTAAACGAACCAAATGCATCGATCAGTAAGATCAGGTAGCTAAATTAATTGATCGATCGGCCATCCTTTTGTTAAGAAACAATTTTCAGGCAATCACAGAGCACGCATGTCGTATCTTGGCGATTTGTGTAACAATGGGTTGGTCTTTTATAGTGGTCTTGCAATAAAAATAAAAACGCTTTCTTGTTTATGATCAGCTGTAAGATTCTATTGGTTAAGTTTAGCACTCTTTTCCTAGAAGCAAAAAGAGTTCCAATTTTTTGATCGGGTGGGAGTTAACTTGTTAGATGTTTTATTCGTTCGTGGGTGATGGATGCAAGGAAGGTAATTATATATTTTCTTATACTGTTGCTTTAACAATATTCTCACCGTACACATTATACACTTGTTGCATAAATCAATATGACGCAACTCGCTTGACAGTTGGACAAGAAAAGTAAACACGACATTTTGAACCATCAAGAAAAAGTATGTTAGCTCAGCTGTGAAAAGCGATTTCTAAAACTATCGCAAGATCTTTCAAATCACAACAGACAGTGTGGAAGCTTGGGCCACCCTGCTGTTATATTGGCTCGGGTTACCATCAACAGTGCAGTTTTGAATGATTTGTTGGGAAATCACTGATTACCATGAAGTTTAACAGAATGAAGTTTATTTATATTGGAATATTTATCATCCCCTTGCTAAAATTCATCACACCGAGTCCAGTTTATCCATGGCCGAAGCAGCTGGATGGCGATAAAGAGGCTCCGATCAACGGGCAAAAACCGAAACCTTCAATTCCTCCATGGGCGAAGGAAAACGGACGTGGTAAATGTAACAGTTGCTTTTTCACGATTATGTTCGATTTACAGTGAAAACACATTAATTCTGCATTGTAATGACCACTGAGGTAAATAACCACAAAGTATTCATTTATGGGCATTGGTGCACTTGAAATATATTCAAACTTAAGAAGCTTACAGACTGTGCCTACACGTTGGAATACAACCCAACATTGAGGAGGCAACTTTTTAATTTCAGTGCATCAAAAGCAATTTTTTTTGTAGGAAGCTCTCTTCCGTTTTCTTGTTTTGTTTTTGAATTGTGCATTCATTGGTAAGCCAGCGACCAAAATATATTTTGTTATGTTTGTGATTGGGGTACTGACTAAAAATTGTTGGAACAGCTTGATAAAATTCTGCGAGGTCAATCTGAAATGGACAAGTTTTCGCTTGAAGAGTAGAAGAAATACTTTTGCTAAAGAAGCCGTGTCCTATTTGACCGCCAATGATCGCTTGATTGCGAGAAACTTTAAAAAGTGGGGCAAAATTTATAAATGCTGGTGTCTGTGTAAGTAGGGAAAAAACCTCTCGACACAAGGCCGGTAAGAATGGTCAACAGACGGATCGTGGGTTTGTGTCCTTCCGCAGATACTCGGTATTCCTTGAGGTTGATAAAATTGAAATGTAGAGGCGTTGGTAGGAACACTGCAGAATAAGATGAAAAACCGTGCATATATGAGATAAGGCTGAAAACCAACAAGAAATACAAGTGCCATACGACGACGAAAGAACCACGCAACCAAGTATAACAACAAACTGAAAGCTGGTCAAAGCTAAAGACCAGGACTAAACTTGAACCAACGGTAACTACGGAAAGAGGCGCACCCCTCTCTACACGGCGGTGGCAGCCCACTGAAATGGGACTGGGGTATTGCCTTCCTGCTAAAACTGAGCAACGCGGAGAAAAAGACCAAGTGAAATTTTTTCGGGGTTTCAAAGGCCTCATGAGAAGAAACTCGTCAAACGTTTTTGACTTGATCATTATTATTCAAAGTCTTGTCGTTAGCCTCCCACGCAAACGTTTTTTTTTTAATGGGACAATCGCCTTAATGGGACAATCGCCCCAGCAAATGACTGTGTGTGGCACTTGTCGTTGCGAGAATCGAAAAGACATGATTTCAAATAAAATATGCGACACAATCATTCTTACGGGCGAGATGAAATGACTTCTGACCGCCCTTTTGACGATCAGCATGATGTTCAATTTAATTTCTTTTTTTTGGCAAGTGCAAACCTCAGTCATAAACTTGCTAACGCAGATTAGTTCCACGATTCGTAACCTAAGTGGAGCCTTTGTGAAAAACACATGCCAAATACAGACATGCACGGAGACTGAAATTGTCATGAAATTTGAACAGCTTCAGTAAAGTCAACTTAACCTGTTTTAAAAGACGTCAGAAAATGAAGTCGATTTTCGTTTCCGTAGTTTATGAGGCAGTTGTCATCTCGGCCACAGTAGTCACCGGTAGCGAACGCCTAATATGGTCTTATCTCAAAGTACCGTAAACAAGAAAAAATTAAGCCCTGGGCTTATATTTTCTCAACCACTCTTATCAGGTGGCTTATTTTCGGGGAGGAGGTGTACACAGAGCGCGCGCGGGGGAAGGGGGGGGGGGGGTGGAATTATTTTCATAGTTTTACGTTGTATGCTACAGACTAAAGACGCACCCAATAGAGCGTTTTCTTATGACGTCACGGCAGCCATATTGGTGTTCCAAAACAAAGAGACGGCGGCCATATTGGTGTACCAAGTCATTCCTCTGGGAATTAAACTCTATTTTTATGCAAAAATAGTAATTTGTTTTAGTAAACCAATATGGCTGCTGGTCACGTGAGTGAAAACGCTCTATAAGCCAATTTGTAAGAGTTCACCCAAGACCATAACCGTTTTAAGTCCGTAGTTAACCCCTGTGTGTGGCCATTCCGCAAATAAAGCCTCGCTGTTGAGCAGTTCTTTCATGTGGTACTGTTAATTATGCTGTACAAGGTGGTACTAAGGTTTAAGCTTGTGGACGGTTGATGGCGTTAACCATACCATAGCGTGTGCTATTAACCTTTACTGAGTAGTTTTAGTGTGTAGCGCCCTTGTGAAATCTCGCGATCGGTGTGCGGACTTATTCGATTCAGTGAGTTTGGGCGTTTCCATTTTGGAAGTGAAACGGTTAACAGTTTTATAATAATATAGTAGTCAAAACAATTTCCAAGCCTTGCCCAAAAGTGATAGCTTTTCAAACTAACAGTGGATCCTTTTACCCCGAAGAGGTTAACTCAATGAACTGTTGTTTCATAGATAAACTGGAAGGAGACATCAAGTTGACACCAAATGTAGAAGCAATTGTCGCAGAGGGCGTAAAAACGAAAGGGAACAACAAACCAGCAGCGAGAGGAGCAGTGAGCGACAAGATTTATCTGTGGACAAATGGTGTTGTACCCTATGTCATTGATTCGGCCTTCGGTAAGTGTTCAGAATCAGAACGTTTTGAGATTCGTGTAATGAGTCATATGACTGTAAACTCTAAATAAAACAAAACTTCAGATTTGATCCAAATTTTAATGTTTCATATATGTCTTTCACATATTCATTACGTTATCCACTCCATTTGCGGGACATTAGAACGTACAGTTGACCTGCTTCCAACGTATCAGGGCGTCATAGCTCAGTTGGTAGAGCATCGTACCGGTATCGCGGAGGTCACGGGTCCAAATCCCGTTGTAGCCATATATGTATTTTCAGGCATAAAATAGCCTGCATAGCAAGCGTTCCCGTGCGAGCGAAGCACAATGTTCGCGTGCGAGCGAGCACTTCGCTACGCATGCTATGCTAACAAAAATACAATTTGTTTAAATTGCTTACGCACTGCGAGGATCATTTCGTTCATTTCACTTTTTCATAATGTTGTTTCGCATAGGATGGTACAAAATTTATGCATAGTGCACGTGTAAGGCGTGTAATTGTTCTGACGTTCTTGTTGCCAGCGCTGTTTGATACGTCTTTTTTAACACTTTGCGAGACACTAGGTTCCTAAAATGATGCTCAACTTGCACACTATATCCAGTAATGGAGATAGTGATTTTAGCGCATAGGGTACAACACTGAGATAGTGCAAGAAAACCTTAAAACTATTCTTACAATTAAGCTGATAGACTTTATACTGAGGCTCGGCTGGGCGGTACATTTTGGAAACGCAGCTTTATCACATGTCATTCCAATTTCCATGTGCTATATCCTTCGATAGTATATTGAAAATAAGGACAGATATACCAGGAGAAAAAACTTAATAAACACTGAAAACATTAACAGTATAGTACTGTTAAACTTAACTGTCCTTGTTGTTATTCAGATAGCTATCCAAGTGACAAGCAAGCCATACAGAATGCTATCAGTGAAGTGCACCGGATATCATGTGTCAGATTTACACCAAGGGCAAGTGAAATGTATTATGTACGCATCATTAGGGGCAACGGGTAAGTGAAAAACAACATCAAAAACAATACGAAAGTAAGTTAGTACTAGTAGCAGCAATGCTAAATACCCCAGACACGTCTAATAAACGTTTATGTTGTTGTTGTTGTTGTTGTTGTTGTAAGTAAGCGGCCAGTCAGTCAGTCAGTCAGTCAGTCAGTCAGTCAGTCAGTCAGTCAGTCAGTCAGTCAGTCAGTCAGTCAGCCAGTCAGTCAATCAGTCAGTCAGTCAGTCAATCAGTCAGTCAGTCAGTCAGTCAGTCAGTCAGTTAGTCAGTCAGTCAGTCAGTCAGTCAGTCAGTCAGTCAGTCAGTCAGTCAGTCATTCATTCATTCATTCATTCATTCATTCATTCATTCATTCAGTCATTCATTCAGTCATTCAGTCATTCATTCAGTCAGTCAGTAAGTCAGTCAGTCAGTCAGTCAGTCAGTCAGTCAGTCAGTCAGTCAGTCAGTCAGTCAGTCAGTCAGTCAGTCAGTCAGTAAGTAGTAAGCAAGCAAGCAGGTACGTACGCACTAACTCTATATAAGATATTGCTATATTCCCAACTCCCCTGATAAACTTTCTAGAAAGATCCCTAAAAGTGCATCGAAGTCGGCCGGGACAAACGCAGCATTCTTCACTTCACCAGTATAATCCTAAGTATTATAGTCATTGAAATCTAACTTAAACTGTAAAAAAAACGTTCTGTAAACTATCTTGTTTACTTCTTAACAAGTTCTTTGCATTTTACACGTTAAACAGATGCTGGTCTTACATCGGAGAAGTAGAAATGTCTGGTGGTCAGCCAATCAGCATTGGAAGTGGGTGTGGTTTCATTGGAACTGTCTTACATGAGATCTTGCATGCTGTGGGTTTCTTCCACACTAGTTCTCGTTACGACCGTGACTCGTATGTTGTCGTATTACCGCAAAATATCATAGGAGGTAAATACGTAGAATTGTTTGGCGAAAAATGCAAACTCTTTTCGAATTAACAATGACTTCGGCGTCCCCCACCCGTGGTGATTGTTTTCTTTTTAAAAGTTCCCTGATAACTCCCGTAATATCAGGGGCGTCCCTTAGGGAGGGTTCTAGGGGGTTCCGAACCTCCTTTCGAGTTTCAAATATTACAAATCATGACATTTGAGAAGCAAATCATTGAATGAGAACCGCGAGGATCTTCAAAATATTTTTCCTTCTTTAACGTGACATACATATAAATTACTTCATAGAAAGTAAATAAACAATAAACATGCGTTTTCAAAGGCTGCATAACGTCCATATTTCTTGAGTGACTTATTTCAGACGGATAATTACCCCCCCCCCCCCCCCCCCACTCCGCTTTCGTATTGGCTGGGATGCCCCTTGGATATACCCTTTGACTTATGCCTTGTGTTGCTCTGCAGGACTTGAGCACAACTTTCAAAAATATACTCACGATGAGATAGACAGACTGGAAGCCCCCTATGATATGACGTCATTGATGCATCTGCCTGGGAAAGCCTTCAGCGAAAATGGTCATAACACGATAGAGGCACGTGCCGGAACTCACGTGCCCTTAGGACGGACAGACGGCCTCTCGGAGATTGACAAAGCTCAGCTCAATTTACTATACAGCTGCACAGGCTACCCAAGTAAGTAAGGTCTGATCAAATATTCAATTTCAATATTTTAAGCACAGACAATTTTACTGTGATAAAAATGCTAAGCATACACCCAGGCCAACATTTTGAGAGAAAGGCAATAAAAGATCTGCGGTGAAGAACGTTAATCTTTAGTATTCGTTCTATAGTTTACTGATGCAATACAATGAAGCACATTCAGAACAAAGTAACACTGCGAAGCTCTACCGAAGCCTTCCATTGTTAGTTGCAAAAATGTGATAGTTTCATTTTGTTTGAAGAAATGTAAGCTATTTGTACCTTAAAAATCTTTGACAATTGAGTTGCACAGTAAAAAAATATATTCCACGAAAAATGACTGTAATTTAATTGGGCTTTTAAAACACAATAATCATTAGCTGTTAACCAATCAGTGTATACCGTATCAGTTATTTTGTAAAAAGGCATGCAGAAGTCCACTTTTTAGACTTCTGAAGAAACGTGTTACAGGTATGTGCTCGCTGATGTTTACTCCATACTTTCAATGCCTGTACAGGTTGTTATAAAGCGTTTGGTATGGAATCAGGTAAAATAACGAACTCACAAATAACAGCCAGTTCCTACAAAATGTATTTTGAACCACACCAGGCCAGGTTACACATGAAAGCCAGTGCCTCGGGAAATGGCGCGTGGTGCGCAGGTCAGAGTCATCAACGGGGAGAGTGGCTTCAGGTGACTCATGCATAATCGTTGTTTATTGGATACGTTGCGGTTCAATTTTATACCCTTGGTTTACAATTTGGTATTTCCCTTTGTTCTGATGTATGGTAATAGATAATAATGAATATAAGACAAAGAGAAAATAATATCAGTTGGGTTCGGTTCAATAATTATAATACTCTATTAACTAAAAAACACATCTTTAATTTTTTCATCACCTGCACCGAAATTGCCATGTTACGTGCATTTTGAATGCTCGTCAAACTTGTTTGCAACACAATAATCCGGCGTTGATATATGTTAGTATACTTTCCATGCTTCCCAGTTTTTAAAAACCGGGAAAATGCACCCACTTGTCTGGATGTGTTGATATTAAAGGGGCACTGTCACGGACATTTTTTGACTTTTTCAGTAAAACGGCACCAAAATTACTACTAAGTACTTTCAACCATACAGGAAACGCTCCTAGAACATAAAGGGAAGGATATCTCGTAAATTGTTTAAGGAAGAGGGTGACCGTAAATATTTTTCATCAATTTTTCCAAACCACAAGGACAGAACTTGAAAAAGTCAGGCTGACTTTTTCAAGTTGAGATCTAAAGCTCCCGATGGTATCGCAGTGATATCACTTTATATTTAGCTTCAGTACTCTGGTATAGTAATTTTAATTTTTGAAGGTATGCTCGTGACAGTGCCCCTTTAAAGGGGCAGTAGTATCACGAGAGGTCTTCTAAGTTTTTGGTGTAGAGTATGCTAGATTTGTAAAGGTGCACTCACTGATCAACAAAATAACCTTTAAACACAAAATGACATAAATTGACGTTCTAAGATGTAAACAAACTATTATCAATGGTTTATTACTGGTTTTCCTCCAAGTAAACTTTCAAACTTGAAACCTTCGGGCCGACGTTTTCAAGTTTTTCGTGACCAGCACACTGTGTTTCAGCAAGGTTAGTTGACTGTTAGTGGATTTTCAATTAATGCCAACACCTTCGTTGGATTTTCAAGTGGCATTAAATCTTGGCGAGACTGCCTCTTTAAGAGGTGCGGGAGTTTGACAAGAGTTGAACAGTTCTGGTGAAATTTAAGTAAGTTAAAATCTTAGCACAATATGCGTTTTACTGACTGCTGTCTTGTTAAGGTTGATCTTGGAGGAACGAAAAGGGTTACAGGTATTGCAACGCAGGGGAAAGTGGATTTTTTTGTCAACGCCTGGACAACAAAACTTGAAGTGTGGTACAGCATGGATCAATCTAATTGGTATCAAGCATTCAATGGTCAGGTAGGAGTATGTTTACTGAAGACATCGACGCATCTCTATGACTTATTAGGGTCTGGATGGCAAAATTTCAGCCATTTTTCTCTGTTTTCGTATCTTTTATAAGCATAAGGTTGACAGTTGACGCAACATTCGAAACTGTGTATGCACAGAAACATGATGTTACTGTTAACTGAATGGGAAAAGAGAAAAAACATTTAGGGTTATTTTTTTATGTACATCTTAGAGAAGCAGATGCTTGCGTCTTGGAAATGTTGTAATAGATCACTTTCATTTAATAATTTTAGACGGTTGATGCAAACTTTGACATGAATTCAGCCCAATATAACCAAGCACCAGTGTCTTTTATCGCTCGGTACGTCCGATTTGAACCGACATACTGGTACAACGAGATTTGTCTCAGGGTGGAGATATATGGCTGTGACGGTGAGTTGAACGGCTATAGCTAATTACAATAGTTTCAGCTTATTCTGTTCCTATAAACAGATAATGATTTAAAATAACACATAAAAATAAACGGAAATTATAAGAAACCCTACGAAAAACACATTGATAGTCTTAACTCTGTGGACAAAATTCAATCAACATTTATTTGGGAATGTATGGATCACGCAGTGGTGACAGCGCCCCCCTCCCACCAATGTGGCTCGGGTTTGAATCGCGGGCCACCTGGGGCCCGTTTCTCATTCAAAGTTTCAGGCCTATACACTTCCCTGTTTTTAAGATACAGATAACTACAAAAGGCTTTGCGGGCCCGAAAAGTTTCCGGAGCTTTTGAGAAGCGGGCCCCTGGCTTCATATCTCTGAGTTGATTCTCGCCCTTACTTCGAGGGTTTTTCTCCTGGCTCTCAAGTTTTCCTTCTTCCGCAAAAACCAACACTTCTAAATTCCAATTGCTGGCTTACAACTGACGTCACGGCAGCCTTGCTGGTGGACACGAACAAAGCGTTTTGCTCCGCTGGGAACTAAACTTTTTTATCATGCAAATTCTGCGAGAAAGTTTTTTATTGTTTTGACCACCAACATGGCGTCCTTGTCATGTGGCTGTAAGCGATCAATTCCATAAGGAAACCTAAGGATCACAAGTTTGTCTTTCGTAAGACTGTTTTGTGCTACCCTCCTGAAACAAAGCTAATTTTGTTTAAAGGAACTCTGTCACGTGGATTTCGAAGATTTTGGTCTAAACTGTTCTGAAATTAGTGGTAGACCGGGAACTTTAACCCATGAAAAACATTATCTTCGAACATCTAAAGGAAGATATAACCTTAATCCTTAATCCATTTCCATCGCAGCCATCTGCAGCTAAAGACGCTTGTTAACAGTTTCGGTGCTCTAATATAGCAATTGTTAATAAAAATGGACTATTATTTTTTGGTTTCCTTCGACACAAATATAAATTTTGACTGTTCAAAATCTGTTAAAATCCGTGACAAAGCCCCTTTAATTTAATCAGGACCTCCCTGAAAACCACATTAGTGAGTGGAGCCTCCTGCATAAAGATTATTATTATTATTATTATTATTATTATTATTATTATTATTATTATTATTATTATTATTATTATTATTAACCGGATTAGAGGAACAGTTGATTTCTGTCCGAGTTTAGTTTAGTTTGTGTTAAACCATGGACTGTAGATGCTCAATAATCATTGACAGAGCTAGCAATGCCGTAAAGTGTAATAAGCCAACTCGTGCACGCACGTGATCTGACGCAATCCCATGCATGTTTTTGGTTCAGCATCTCCGTTCTGATTGGTGAAAACAGGTTACACGAAGTTTTAGAAACGAACTGCAAAATCACGTGCTAATATCTTTTGTTTTACTTTTCAGCTTGATGGTTACATGCCTTTGCTCACCACTTCATACAGCCATCGATACACTGTAACATTACAAATGACTTTAAATTTCCTTTTTCCGCCAATTAGTATCATCATTAGTTGCAGTAAACATAGGACAAAGAGCTCTTTTAAAAGAAGAAAACCCTACTAAAATCGTCATTGCCGATGCACGGATCGCGATAATTACGTCTTCGTTTATCGCGGTTGTACCATGTGCACAAGCTCTTGAGTACCAGGAATCTTCACGAGTTCTTCGAGTTTTAAATATCCACACGTAGTAAAATGGTGTTAGAAGTAAAATATTATATTGGTTGTATACCTTGATGCGTGTGTACCAATCGACATTTTGCCTTTGAGGGCGTGTCCTTTATTATGGGGTGTAACTCAATAAAGATTATTTTTCTTTATTACCTTGTTCTGTGGACTCATGGTTCTAGCTGAAAACCTGGACACAAAATCAAATTAGCTGCAGTTTAGGTTTGAGAGCTTGAAACACCGTAACCGGCGAACTGCCAGTAAATTAAAACTACAACCACGATGTCCACAGTTCGCCGGTTACGGTGTTTCAAGCTCTCAAAGCTAAACTGTAGCTAATGCGATTTTGTGTCCAGGTTTTCAGCTAGAACTATCGCACCGAAATAAATGACTATGTAACCTAGCGATAAATCATAACCTCCTATGTACCTTGACAGAAGGAAAATTCTCGAATTCGAATGTTGCTAGAAGTTATTGGTTTCTATGAGTGTAAAAATGCGAAACCTAAACTTTGGAACGTGATATCTTCTTTTGAAATGGGGATTTTTAAATTCGCTTCTGTCAGGACATAATCCCAGGGGGGGGGAGGTCCGACGGAGCTTCATATTGCAAACCCAAAAAAATACACAAGCCTGAAATTTTAGACCCCAAAAAATACCTGGCATCAAAATTTCCAACCCAAAAAAGTACAAGACTTAAATACCTTAGGCCATATTCGTATTCTCGGTATTGGACTGGAACTAGCTTGCAATGGAGGCTTATGCGGTTAATCTTTTCACATGCAAATCACACGAAGCTCTTTTCAATGATATTCCCCCGCATAAGCCTTCATTGCAAGCTGGATCCAGTCCAATACCGAGAATACGAATATGGCCTAATTAAGCAGAACTTTCTAATGCATGATTTTGTATTACTAAGCTTATGAAATTGGCATGTCTGTTTATGTCTCTTTATCCTCCCTTCTGCTCCACATTTACAGACAACGAAAACCCGAAACGAAAAGGTCGCTCAGAGATAAGACCCAAAACAATACGCGTATTTTTTAAGACCTAAAAAAATACATGACAGATCTCGACCCAAAAAAATACCGAGCGTGTAAATTTACAACAACGTGCGCTTTAATTTAGAGCTGCGAATCTAATTACGATAATTCGCTACGTTCCAACGCACGGAACACAAAGCGGAGAACAGTAACGTGTAGTTACTTATACAAAGAACTTTAAGAAATATATTCTCATGAAAATTTCGTTTGTTGTCGGTTTCAGTCGTCGCAGTTCGTGCATACTAATTTAAATAAATACATAATGATAGCAAGGGGTCTGCGCGACCTTAACTTAGCTCTAGTAAGTAGTTTACATTTCTAAGCGGTTAGGCGTGAAACCAAGGCGAAGGTTCATTCTGCATCGTGTTGACCCTATCGCCTCGTTCGCATACGGTTCAACTGAGCTGGGTTAACCAACAAGTAATTAGCCAGTAAGTGCTCTTACAAAGCACAAGCAACAAACTTTGGGCAAGAACTTCGTAATTAGAGAGGTAAAATAAACGCTATGAAAGCAAGCCAAAGTATCCTTCAAAAGGCACTCTTTATTTCGCACAATCGTTACATTAGCACTCTAGGAGGAAGACACTTGAAAAATACCTGTACAATTGTTTTGAAAACCCGTTCCTAAAACAACTTGTACCAAGAGAATTTCATCATACTACACTGCTATCACTCATTCGACTAATGAGCGGGTTCAGGAATAAAACAGACTCGACGTGAAGCTGCTTCACGTCCTCACTTTTTTACGAGCCACTCAGAAAACCGGCAAAACACTAACTTGTCTAGCAGTGAAGTATAAACAATCATAACTTGCTGGAAATGAAGAGTTTCTAAGTGGGATACAGTGCGTAACGAGCAGTTCAGAGAACCTCAAAGGAACAAGTACCGTAGATAGTGTAGAACTCGACAAGTTACCAGTCTTTGTCCAGTGAGCGCGCGCATTCACGACATGACGCCATAAGTGTACGTCACTGAAGTTGCTTAGCAACACCTCTGACGTAAACCGCGGGCTCAGTCAACTCTTACAACGAACGGGTTTTTGGTCGTAAAGGAACTTGTTCCTCAGCGGTGGGCCCTGTTGCTATGACGACAATGTTAGACAAGATGTCTCACTGATTGACAAGTGTAGCTTAGCCGTAAATGAAACTGATCTGCTGATATTGTCACACCTTATCATAACCATATGTTTCATTCTACTCTCAAGTTAGAAGGTTGCCGGCTTTTCAGAGTTCTCTTTTCGTTGGAAAATTCGAAATTTTTTTGGAAGAAAAAGAGAGAATGACAATGGAAAAACCCTAAGGCCACCCAATAAATACTGAGCGATGGCGATTCCGGTCAAAGGACGCATTTGAACATTTCTACCTAACCAAAATTACATGACATTCCTTTATGTATATTGCAGTATAACAGAACTACAGAGCAGACAGTGATGACTCAGGGATGAAAACACCGCGGCTGAATTTGCTTCCAAATACAAAATTATCCTGATTCAACAAAAGTTAATTGATTTGGACGAGGATTTGACATTTGTTAACTGCCATAGTGGTCCTTGACTTTGTTAAGTAGAGCATCGCACATGGTTTTAGCGTCGCCCAGAAGCATACAAGTGTTGGGTTTGTAGAATACTGGGTTATCCACGTCTGCGTAACCAGTGCCGAGCGTACGCTTCATCACAATCACCTGTCAATCAAAAAGGCATTCCATTAGCCAAAAGTTGGCAAAAACATGACATGTGGGACTGCCTTCACGGAACAGTTTAGAGGGCGGAAAAGAACAAGGCAAAGCAAACAATCGGCGATGTTAAGTGCCGACAGAGAAAAACTCAAACAAAACGAGAAAATCATGTCGGAATATGGGAACGAAGAAAATGATGGCTATCTCAGATGATAATACCACACCAAGCGCTCAAGCTGCCCGAGGAAATAGTCATATTACACAAGTTTCCCCCGGCATTTCAAAGGCATGAAAACATGGCGGACTTTGTATCTGAATAATGATACATCAATAAAACGCAATATGATATCAGTCTGTAACCTTAAACCTACATACCTGAACTTTCTGAGAAGCGCACGCATTCAAATTTTAGTTTTCCCCTTTTTTTTCAAATTCGACAGTTTTCGACCATGATTATAGAACAGAAATGAAATTCTCCTCATCACGCTATATTATAAGGAGTCCCTCCCCACCCCCGTCCCCCTCCTTCACGAAAAAGAAGACAACAGTAACTAGTCTATAAAGCACAAAGTCAGTAACTTGCCTGTTTCGCTTTCCAAACTTCCAGAACGGGCATGCCCGCGATCACAGAATTTGGATCGTCTTGGGCAGCGGAGTTGACTGTGTCGTTAGCGCCAATCACCAGGGCGAGGTCAGTGTCAGAGAAGTCTTCATTGATTTCATCCATTTCATATACCACGTCATAAGGTACTCCGGCCTCGGCTGAATACGGTAAGAAGGCGTGATTAGAAGGCGTTTCCATTCAGACTCGATGTAATGAGTAAATCACACCCTTATAACAAAAAATCTGGCCACCTAACCGACTCACTCGACAACTATAAACTTGTTACAATTTGAAACAGACGTGTCCCTGGCCGGCGGAAAAAGACGCGAGTGTTCACAGAGACGCGTCTGTTTAACTCCAAGAAGTGTAAAAATGCAAAGTCGAACAATATCGAGTATTATTTAGAAATAGCCATACATACCCAACAAGACATTGAGTTGTCCCGGCATACGCCCCGCTACGGGATGGATCCCGAAGCGTACGTTGAGTCCCCTTTCTGTTAGTTCCTTGACCATGTCAGCGATAGCGTACTGCGCCTTAGCTACAGCCAGTCCATAACCCGGTGTGATGATCACGTTCTTGGAACCCGTCAGCATTTCTACAGCACTGTCTGCATTGATCTCTGTGTGAGTTCCTTCTATCTTCTCCTTAGTACCTGTGCCTGTCAGAACAGAGAGTTCAAGCAAGTATTCAATCTCGTCCTTACATTGCTACCTTCAGTGAAGAGGAGGAATAAGTACCAGTTGAGGGTGAGATCCTGTTTCAGAGAACTGATCGAGCCCGCGATTTTGGTTACTGACGTTGCTAAGCAACATGGCGTACTCTTATTTTGCTTGAGGCACTGTCACGTGACAATTTTCACAGTCGCCTCAAGAGAGATTTTATTCATCAAAATATTAGAAAAATTTTCGAGTGCTGGTACAAAGGTTTGCCAATAACCGCAGCACTTGGTCCCTTTAATAGACTAATTTGCATTCGTTGCGTTCGACGAAGGAGAACGCATACTATTCACGACCTTTTGCCCGCGGGATTTATGATGTCCCGCAGGTACTGTTTGGCTACGCCATTCGATTTCAGGGTTTGAAACCATCTTGGACTGGCACATGTGGCCTCGATCTCATGTGATAATTGTTGTCCGCCCGGGATTGGTATTTACGCGCGCAGTTAAACTAGGAGTAATCATGGATTATGCAGTGCGTTCGCCATGCTTGCCATTGAAGAACACGCCACCACAAGATTAGGATGGGTATTGCTACCGTTGAGCGCAAGAATTGTTTACAGCCTATCGTTATCCGCTTAATAGAATTCTTTTTGCGCGCGCTGTCTTTGCGGCTGATGTCATTGTTGACGTTGATGTAACGCAATTAATTGCCTTCTAATGTCTTCTCGCATGAGACATACCGACATACATACCGACATAGAACGACTTTCGCTTGCGCGTTCACAGGACAACCCCGGGACCACAGGTCACCACAAGATTAGGATGCGTTCTCCTATCGTCGAACGCAATTACATTTGTTGACGTGAACATATTGCAGGCTCATAGCTCGTAGCCCATGTACTTTTTTCTTTCGATGCTTTTTCGTTCGATCGTGCGCCGGCAAGTTACAAGTAGCACGTTGTTCTACAATGGCGAGCATGTCGAACGCAACTACATCAACACAAATCTACGATTACTCCTAGTTTACTTAATTAATTACAGTATTGAGCACGCCGTTCAAAATTCAGCAATCCTGTTCTTAATGACGAATTGACTCGCAACATTGTTAAAGAAACCACAAATGAACAAAGTGCGGATCGATACTAAGCTAAAATCGTGCTGCGCGCGAGTCTTTCCTGTCATTGATTACAGCCGGATAGTCATACAATAAGCGCGCGACAAATTTAACCTTTTCTACATAACGAACCCGACCACTGTCTGAAACCCTTGTGTCGAGTTTTCAACTGCTTGGTCAATCGAAAGCCTAGTTCGAGCATAGTTGCTGGATGTCTGAGTGGCGGGAAAGCAAGTTTATAAATTGCACATGCGTTCACTACATTTCTGACTGTAGAACTGACAAAAACCCCAGAAAACTAAAACGTTCCCCCGAGGCCCAATTTTTGTCCAACCGCACGTCCCCCTGGACGATTTATTCCCGCAAATGACACTTAACCGAGTCGAATCCGGATATTTTCTTACGCCGTTCATGCGATATGACAACAAATTGTTTTCAATTAAGGCTCGTTAGAAACGTTGCGTCATAAAAGCAAATGTCAATTGACGTCATTGGTCATATGCACGGCTCGCTCTCGTGTGTAACAACAAATGAATTGACTTTAGAGAATGTTTTCTTCGTTTTCCAGCTATGTGTGGGGTTCGCCCGAGGGAGTCCAAGAAACTAGCAACGAGACAGTGTTGTTCGACGACTCCAAGGTTACAGAGGACGACTGGGTGTTGGTTGAAGAAATTAGAAACGACAGCGGCTCACAAGAGCACGGACGCGTTTCTTCACTACAAACATTGATTGAGGAAAACGAACCGCAATTCAACGAGTCTGAAAAAGACGAAGTTCCCGAGCCTGAAGGTTCGTCGGAGAATGACACTACGGATTTGAGCGACAAGTCCTCGCTCGGGATTTTGTTGGTGGATAAACAATCAGACGCGAGCGACAAGTCATCGCTTGAAATTCTTTTTGCTGAAGTTCAACCCAGTGAAGGTGAAACCCAAGACAACTCAGACATCTCCATGAAAACGGACGAAACTGATTTTGGCGAAAAAACTTCACTGCAGTTTCTCTTTGACGAGTCTCTCCACAATCATAGTACTATCGCTGGAAAAAACTCCGCATCGCAATTTACTCTCAAACCGCTCCCCGATCCACCGATTGTTTTAGCGCCAAACACTGGCCAATCACGTCCTTTCTACAACAGATCGTATAGCGCCGACTACTACCGAGGAGTTTCGGAAGTGGCTATCAAGCCGACAGTGTTAAGGCGGCGTCACGTGTCGAGAAATCAAAAGCGTACTGGCGATTCAGCGACTGCTTTGGTTGGTCAAGTTGCACTTCAGAAGAAAGCCAAACAACCGGGTCCAGAGGGAACGTCAGGGGTGGGCAGGGGAGAGGAGACGAGAAGGCGAACAAGGAGAGCAAACAGTGTGGCGTGCGCACAATGTGACAACACTCACGGCAGAAGAAGGAAGCGGACTGCTGACAAATACAGCGGAAAAGGCGGCCGAAGAAACTGCTGAGAAAATACTGTAATGCAAAGTAGGTCGATATTATTGGACGTGTTACAGTACAATAACTGAGATGCCATCATATTTTTGCTGGCCTTTTCATAGTGACTCTCGGGCTTTACGTCGCCCATTTGATCTCGTGAGCTCTTCTTTTCCTCGCACACTTTAATGTACAGCTTTCTTATTAAATAAACCAAAAACTAAATCCTGGACGTCTCCAAGTTGTTAGTCAATAAGAATCATTGCAATGAATCACTTTGCGAATCGGAGAAGCACGCGAACGCTTCCAATTGACTTTGACAGATCATTCGTGCCGTGTCCAGTCAGATGGTTAATCAAACCACAACTTATACTGTATTTCTGACCACAAATGGTTCTAATGTTCATGCTTTTCTGATTCGCACTGTTAACGTAAAGAAAAAAGTCATAGTATCAACTTAAGTTTGTACAAGGCTTGCGTTTAAACTCTGCAGTCTGCGAGCCATATATATAAAACAAACTTTTCAAATTAGCTCAAAATAGTGGATAAGAATATTAAATCCGATGACTTGAACTCGAGACTACCGAGCTTGTGGCAGGGAGGGCCTGAACCCGAGACCTCTCCATTACAAGACAAGGCCCTAAACGGAACCACTCGGCCACAATACCTCTTCAGCTGCTTAGCACTGTAATTAATTATTCACTTACCAGTAGACAATGTGCCGTATCCACCAAACAGCACATTAGCTAAAGACCGATTCATAGCCTTGCACATGATGTAGGACAGGATACCTCCAGAGAAGCCCACAAGAGCTCCCACGATGGTCAGCAAATCGTTGTTCAACATGAACCCCTCTGCACAGAGAGCCCAGCCACTGTAGCTGTTGAGAACAGTGATGACCACAGGCATGTCAGCTCCACCGATTGACGCTGTCATGTGAACACCCATGATGGATGACAACGTGGCGGCGGTACCTGTAGTCCACAACATGGTGAAGAAGTGGATATTTTTAGTTTTACCAGAGAATGCAAAACATAACACTACAATCTCATATTCTTCTAAGTACCCAGCTTTGTCCTTTCCCCCTCCCTGATGTTGTTTCGGTATCAAATCTTGAAAACTAACACTGACAGGACCAAGGGAGATCGTGTCTGTCCCAAAAACGGGTCTTCTATTGTAGAATGGAGACATAACTTATCACCATGTTCAGTATTTCGCACTATCGGTGCATTTACTTTGACGTGTGTTTTTCTGTTAAAGTACAAAATACAAGGTTCGTTCTCTTTTAAGCTTTTGAAATTTCATGACGTTCCATGACCTTTTCCATGACTTCTCCAATCTATCTATGACCTATATTTGACCATTTTCCAGGAAATCATCTTTCATTTTGGGTACATTTTTATCATTTTTGTCGCGAGAAAAAACTAAAGTTTACTATGTTCTTTTTAATAAACATCGTTTGCCGCGACTTTCCATGACCTACACTTAAATCCCATGACTTTCCCGGTTTTCCATGACCCGTACGAACACTGAAAATATCAAGAATTTAATTCATGATAGGCCTTACTGCCGACTATGTTTCTTCAACCGTGAAGACACACAGTCAAAGAAAATGTACCCACTGGGTGACAAAAACTATTCTGATTGGTCAAATAATGTTGCATATAATGTGTGATGGAGCAGTAGAGCAACAATAAAAAGAAATAAATCATTATTTTGAAAACGAATTCTGCAAAATTGCTGTTTATTATCATTATTAGACTAGGATCTTACCCAGCATAGGTAATCCAACTGCAGCACTATCAGTAGCCATAAACCAACCCATGGCTCCAACATTAGCCAGTGCCATACCGATGTTCAGTTGGTTCTTGAGTGGTAGATTCAGTGCTTTGGAATCAAGCAGAGCGTGAAGTTTTCCAAAGGCCACCAAGGAACCTGTAAAGGTCACCCCACCAATGTAGGTGCCCAGAAAGATAGCTGCTTTATGGACGTTCCCTGCGGGGTCATCAGGAAAGAGATCCACATCTGCCATGTACTTGGCAATGGCTGTAAGGACAGCAGCTAAGCCAACAAAGCTGTGAAATGCTGCAACCAGCTGAGGGAGATCACTGACAGCAATGCGGCTGGATATGATGGCTCCAATGGTACCACCCACACCCATCATAGCACCCATCTGTGTCAGGACGTCAGTGGAAGGCGCCAGGGCACCAATAGTCGCAGTCATACCGGTACCTATGCCAATAATTCCTAAACATAATACAAACCATAACTGAGTTAGAGTAGACACTGGCAGTATCACAGCAAGCCTGTCCACACTTGAAAAAAGCTGCTGTTGACAACTTAGCCAAGCATTCTTTGCGTTTCTCAAACGTTTTCTCTTGAAAGATCCTGGACAGGCAAATTTTCCCAATTAGCGGGCACATTTATTTGAGACATGGAAGTTTAGAACTTCTTTTTTGTGTCTCTGAATACATCTTTTTCAGTTTATGTTCAATCAATGAGATCTTCCTCAGAGTGAGATAAACAAAATTTAGATGAATGCCCACATTGCAGGAATATACAGGTGCATTACATGAACTCTTATTTGAAGGTTATAATCATGCTAAGCTTTGGTAGAACTGTCTCAACAAAAATTTTACAACATTTTGGTCAAAATTAATGAGAAGCAAAACAGCCTGTCTCCCTCCCACTCTGTTTTGTTATATTCGGCAGTGTAACACACTCTCCTAATCCATATAATTATGTGTAATTATGCATGGATCTCCCATTTATTGCAAGAGAGCAAAAAGCAAAGACTTCCCTGAGGAGCAGTAAAAGTTGCTCTGCTCGTGAAGTTCACTTACCAAGAGCATTTCCTTGTCTTGATGATGTCTGAGTTGAGAGGCCGGCCAGAGCACCAACACAGCACAGTGATGATGCTAGGTATGCCATCTGATCAATATCAGGATACCCAGCCATCTTAGCCGCAGCATACCCACCTAGAACAGCTGCTCCAGGAATGGCATACAGGTATGTATACTCAGGAGGGTCCCCTTTGGAAAAGAAAATTTATAAATATTTGAATATTCCATTAAACATAAGGGAACAAAATAATAACAACCAAAATTAACCCTTGTCTGAAATATTCTGTAGTTGGACATCATGTCTGGCCATTTTTTAATCTTAATTGAAAATAAACACCTGAATATCATTTCCCAGATTAATTTACATGTAAACATACACATACCGTGAGCAACATTGTAATTTGATTACACACTACTTCTTTTGAATGTCCTTTATGAAAGTTCAAAGTAATGTCAGGTCTGACCACAAAACTTTTTGTTTCGTATGACCAAAATGGTGACTTATTCTGAGACATGTGTCCTTTCAGCAAAAAAATAATAATTATTTTGAAGCCTCGGGATAGGGCCCGGAAAAGTAAGATAGAGATTACAGATTCACAATCACAAAACTACTGTAGCCTGAGTTACCGCATAGACCTTGTTTCAAATCATGGCTATCCAGTAACCTCACCAATCTGCCGAGTCTCTTACTACCTAAGGAAATGGCAATAGACTGAACAATGGCACTGAGCATTATCACCTGGTCTCCTGAACATATCCAGCATGCGCTTAGTGATAATGAATCCACCAGTGATGTTGATACTGGACACCAGTGTTGCAATAGCAGCCAATGAGGTGGCAGTGTTATTGGGTAGTACTCCTCCTCCCATTAAAACCAATCCTCCCGCTGCCGTAATGCCTGATATGGCATTAGTGACGGACATTAGGGGAGAGTGAAGGGCAGGCGTCACACCCCAAACAACTTTATATCCAATCACACCAGCTAGAGAAAAGGTAGTTACCATGGTTGCAAAGGCAGGGTTAGGTGAAACGATTCCCAGGCCGAGAAGGGAGCCTAAGCCAGCTGTAAAGTAAACAAGTCAAATAATTAATTTTATTAGTTACTGGCAAATTAAGTAATAAGCATTTTTAATATAATATTGTATTATGATCTTGCCCTTAAAATACACTGACGAAGGAATCACAAACTGAAAAATAAATAAAATATAAATAAATACATCAAATAAATAGGAGTCTGCAGTGTTTCCAGATCAAATGATGAACAATGTACAATATTAGTTTCACATTTTTTTACTCTTCTTTTGCTTATTAAATGCAAATTGCTAAGTACATGTACAAAGTGTATACTAGGCAGCAATTTCCAAGCCAACCAACGATTGTGGCAGTCTCTGCTATCCATGATTAACAACTTTGCTTTCTTTGCAATACCATTAAAAGTTCTTACATGTACTAGCCTGTGTAGCAAGCGTTCCGGTGCGAGAAAACTGCTATGTTAGGGTGCAAGTGAAGATTCCCATTGCGCAAAAATTGGAATCTTTGCTCGCACATGACACATGGCACTATACATGTACGAAAGTCATGTATTTTGTGTAAAAGAGGTGGCGTCAAAGCAAGTGAAATGGCAAATTGCAATATAATATTTCTTCATACTTGCTGTAAGACCAGTCTCCCATGCTGCAGCATTCAGCGGCGATTGCTCTGGTGGCTTGACAATTGCTTTTGGCTTGGGTGGGGAAGGTGCAGGAACATCCACTGCAGGAGGTGGCCACATCATCTTTCCATCTTGAAGTACAATAGAACCACGGACCACTTCATCCTTGAGATCTATGACAAATTCTCCTTTGCCTTTCTCACCCATTGAGAAGAGGTAATTTTTCAAGTTGTTGGCATACAGAGTACTTGACTGAGTGGGTAGTCGACTTGGAAGGTCAGTATATCCAACAATCTTTTGAATAGAAAAAATCAGGTTGGTACTTAGTGTAAATCACACAGATACAATCAGGTGCTTGCTCAGTCCAATTATGAGCAAGCGACATGCAGTTACCAAATTATTTTGATTTTTTTTACCTATATAAGATGAGCCCCATTCGCAGATATGCCACACTCTGAATTTAAGCAACTCAACTTTGGAAAAAAGTTTATTTTTAAAAGAAATCAAAGGAAATCCAGAGTCAAGTCTTTAGAAGTCTACTTCATCGAATAGAAAATACTTCAAAGTCTTACCCACAATTTTAGCTCTTAACAGAAAACATACACATCATGTCCACGAACTTTGACATATGCTTTATCTTTTTCTGGTATTTGTTGACAGGTATTTCCTCATTCAACAGTCGAGAGTTTTTCCATTTTGTGTGGCAACAAGAACATGATCCTTGTTGCATTTGTCGACTGGACAACGGAAAACTGGACACGGGAAATTTATGGCACCTTTTCCAAATGTTCTCACAGATAAGCCACACCCCCAATTTCAAACAAATGATTTTTGGCAAAAAGGAACAGCTTATCTGCAAATGTTTTCAGTAAAATACACGTGTGCATGTCCACTTACATTAACACCATTGTGATTGTAGAGTTCCCCAGGTTTGGTTAGTTCACAGTTCCCACCAGTCTCAGCAGCCAAGTCCACTATGACTGAACCTGGCTTCATTGACTCCACCATCTCTTTTGTAATCAGTTTTGGAGCAGGTTTTCCAGGGATCAGTGCTGTTGTTATGACAATGTCTACTTCCTTGCACTGTTTGGCGAACAAAGCCATTTCAGCTGCTATGAACTCTGGAGACATCTCCTTTGCATAACCACCAGTACCTATCAGAGAATAAAAAGAGAACTATGGACTGCCATCCAGGGTTCAAAATAGCAGCCGGCTGTTGGCGGTAGCCTGCACTTTGACGACACTTGCCGGCTACTTTTCACCGAAGAAATATAAAATATCATGCCTTGATCGGCCAACTGAAATCAAAGTTGCTGTAAGTAAAGGGAACATTTTATATCAGACAATAAAGCAGCTACAGGGCTAGAAAATGCGACTCACTGGTGGCTAATGCGAACAAAATTTCATCTTTGGCGGCTAAAACTTCTGGTTTTGCGGGTAGTCGCCAAATACTGTGTGGCGACTAACGGGCCCCCCACCTTCTCAGGTATTGTGTCCCTCCAGAAAATTATATTGGAAGATCTTATTTGCTTCTCAAACATTCAAAATAAGAAAAGAAGTCACATTGCTCCAATCCATTCTTTTGCTTTGCCGTAAAATGTTTTCACTTTGAAAAACTTGCAAATGGCCGACTGTATTTGAAATCGCCCCAGAATGCATTGCAAACCTATGGGTACGTCATGTATGCATATGGATTGTGTCCCTTGAAACGCATGGCTCCAGCTAAACAGCCGGGGAAAAAATGAGCCTCGACAAAAAAAGCCGACAAATTCAGGCTAAAAACGAAATTTTATTTTGAACCCTGCCATCCCATCCTGAGAAGTTTTGGGGGTCCTCTGTCCCCTCCTACCTACCCCCCCCCCCCCCCCCCTTAATTCAGTGTCCCAGTTAAGAAAGTCAGGTTAGTCAGGTACATGAACAACAACCTCAAGTGATTTGGTGGGAGTGGTGGTAATTTGACCTGTAACTTGGTATTCCCTGCTGCCACTTGTCTTAAAATTAACTGATCTGGAACCCAGCAATAATTATTGTAGGACAACCCTGGGAATCACTGCAATGGTTATTTACATGCTAAATATTTTAGAATTTTACGTGCAAACTCCATGTTAATACTATCCCTACATTGATTCTTACACCACTTGCTTACATTAGGTTTAAGAGTATTGTAACATACCTTCACCAGACTCTTCAATTCCAGTGATCTCTAGAAACTCTGCTCCCAGTGATTGAACCTGTTCCTTTACAGCTGCTCGTGTATCAAAGCCGCGAACAATGGCTCCCATGTTTCTAGCTGTAGCTATTGCCGATAAGCCAGCAACTCCACCACCTGAAACAAAAAGAACCAATTGAGACAAAGCCACTGACCTATAATAAACATTATATTTTTCAGCCCTGGCAAAGTTACAGCAACATGTATAGAACAGCCGATGTAGTGAACCGCTTAACATGAAGTCCCTGACAAAAAAGAAATAAAATGATCTTTGCAGTGTGCAAGTGATTTGCCAGTACCAACTTACATGTAGTATGAAGCCCTGATATGTTGTGGGTACATGTATGTCCATTCTAATATCCTGGGTTATTAGAACCTATGACTGAGCTGCCCATAACAATTTACTAAGGCTTCATACAATGTGCATGTACCTATCACATTGTGTTGTTCCAGAAAATATCCATACCCCTCCCACGCAAGGTTTTTTGGTTTAACCCCCACCCCTCCGGAATTTCCACTTAAGTCCCATACTTTCCTTTTAAGATTTTGGCCTTTGAGACCCCCCACCACCTCGGAATTTCCACTGACCTTCCATGGGGTGGGTATAGATATTTTCTGGAACTGCACATTCCACTGCACAAGATATAGGATAAGATGAACATGGAAAAACAGTAATACATGCACATGTATAAACAACAAACTAAAATCAAAAGGCCCATTTGGACTGCCTTGTGTCACTTTTTTTCAAGCTGCCACCTTTTTAAAAGCTTTATTTGAAACTGATCGATTTTCACGTCTTTTATTGGGTTGTTCCAGAAAAAATCCACACACCCCCGACGGATGGGATTCTGGAAATTCTCGCGGGAGGGGGGTAAAAGGCTCTGGAATGGGGGGTTGAACTTCAAAAAGTCTTCTGCATGGGTCATTTCAACCGATAATTCAAGCGCTTCGAAGGTTTAGCTCGGTGACATAACATAACATAAAACATAACATAAAACTTTATTTATCCTCGAATTTAATATAGCTAAGACAAGCTAGTTTCTTCGAGAAACAAATGAAATATATATTAAAAATAAAAATAAAATAAGTAACAATATTAAAAATATTATTACATCCGTAACATATCAGATAACAATATTATTATACTATACTACTATAGACAACAATATTATTTCAGACCCTGAAAAAAGTAGAAATATTTTTGTTCATGTATTTCTCACCTGACATAAATGATAATCTAAGTTCCTTCACAGGTCCTTGTATAGCAGAAAACGCGAAAACAAGATACAAAATTAAAGAGGAACCCGTCACAACATTGTTGGAACGAAGATCGTGAAACACCTGACACATTTCTACTCGCCTGACTGGAGAGACTGGGCCCAACTTTCAACATGGCCGCCGCTTTTTTGCTCACGTGTTTACGTCTAAACGAGGAGCTGAACAACGCAAAACCATGAACATTTTGCCTCCTTTTATCGTGGCGGGAAGTATGTGAATTTGTCATTCGATCCTGAAAGACTCATTTGCTTTATTTATCGTTGGTGGAGGAAGGTCATGGAATTTTCAGTCGGATTGACAGCTTCCGGCCAATGTTTTAAGTTAAACTTAAGCCTAATAATTTTTTTCCGGAAATCCAGGCGGGAGGGGGGGTCTTTTGTCCTGGAAATCCAGACAGGAGGGGGGTCTTGTGCTTCAGGAAATCCAGGTGAGAGGGGGTTAAAAAACGACCCCATCCGTTGGGGGGATGTGGATTTTTTCTGGAATAACCCATTGTTTCCAGCAAACCTTGCTCATGGCTTGTTACAGTGTCCAAGATATTGAAAATTGTTAAAAATAGCGAAAAACAATTAAGGTTACACAATACCTTCGAGGGTGTTCTCCGGAAAAAAATTTGTACGCGCGTTGTTTTAAAGTAAACTGCCACAAACTATATATCAATAGAAAGGTAAAGAACTGCAGAATTCGAAAAAAAATGTCCGCTGTTTGGCAGAGCCATTCTTGAGAAGAAAAAAGCCGATAAACCGAAAACGACCGAGTGTCATTCCGCCGAATCAATCGGGTATCAAACACAAGCACTACCACAAAAGTACTGCACAATGTTATCAGCAAGTATCAATCTCTCAAAGGGTGTCAGGCTTTTTCGTATTTCTTATTGGTTATCTTTTTATAGACCCGTAAAGTTTTAGTAGCGAATAATTTGCCAACCCCGTTGCGTTCGCGGCCGTAAAATGAGAAATATCCCAATTAAAGCTAATCCCCGACACCCTTTTGTTCCTCGATGCTTAACGAATGTTCTGGCCAAATTTCGTTGGAATCCGTCAACTCTACATACCCTATTAATTCATTCAAAGAGACGGTATTCTCCTGCGAAACGATTGCGAGTTTTTGCCATTTGAAGATTTGTAAACACGTTACGCCCTTCTGTCAACAGGATATGCCGCCGGCCAATGAGATATTGGCACCCCTACCGTTCACAGTGAGCGAAACGATGTTCACGGGAATTCAAAGGCATTAATAGTGTGACAGCCACGTATGTTCTCTTTGTTGAACTTGAGCGTGCGAAAGAAATGGAGAAACTAAGAAAAATATGCGGGGGAAGAGTACAGAAAATGAAGTAGCAACGGGTAGTTTGATTTGTTCGAAGGATTCCTTGTCGCTGTCGGCCAAGTTTTTCTTCTCGCTTTCGGCAAATTCCGCTTTTGTCTTCTTCTTAGGTCCTTGTTTCGTTTTTTTTCGCTGTCCAAGGACTTTTTTCTATTTTTTAACTCGTTTCACGACCTTAATAAGTCAAAAACAGAAATGAAGAGTGATAAAACGAAGATTGAGAATAAAAGAGAAGCAAAATCACACGTAAACAAAACAATGCTAATGATTTCCTTGTAATAAGAGCTCGCTGATAAGGCCGTTTCGCGCAAAAACATTGCCAGGGAATCAACGCACTATAACGATTATGACACCTAACTGTTTTATTAACTTTTATTAAAAACCTTTTTTTCGAAATAACTTGCGCACGTTTTAAGATTTTACTTTTATTTTTGGGGAAATGTTAGATTTAAAGTAAACTTTTATTTTAGTCCAAAAAAATTTTTTTCGACAAAAGTAGACCTCTGAAGGTATTGTGTAACCTTAAATAAAATAATAATAAAAAAACTTATGTTGCTTTTTGGCCATCAATAAAAGTTGTGTTATATTGTAGCATGACATTTAACTACAACACGATGTATAATACACGTGCAAGCCAGGTCAACCGCCAGGGCAATCTGTTGCTAAGAAGATATGTTTTTCATATGGAAGAGAACACATCGAGTATTATTTCTCTCTTTTGGTTTTAATTTGTATTAGTCCTTTCTAACTAACATGGTGTATTTTGTTCATGTTCTGTGCAGTTTCTTGTTGAGTTATACAAGCATGTAATTAATTTTCAGCACCCGTATGTGAGACATTTCAAAATTGAAAGACTTTCTAAAACTCACAGCTTTTCCCACTGGCTACAATCTTGCTATAGGGATTAGAATCTTTTGTAAGAACCCTAGAGCAAGCTCCATATTTTACTTATTAAATCCTTTAAATACTGCCAACTTGGACTGTAGTTTGGATAAAACTGCCAGAATTAATTTAATCTTGCATTAGGAATATCAAGAATCTTACATGTTGGAATTTTAATGTAATCTTACAGTTTGGAATGGCAGGAATGCAGCCGGCCCACACACAACATATACCTTGTGTCATGCATGTAACATGTGTGACACGTGACAAAAAATGGTGTTGAAAGTGTCATTTTGTGTAGTTTACAAACATAAAGGTTTTGGGCATAGCCCTTCTTCAGCGTGAAACTGGTTGTTTACAACATTGTGTGCATGACTGTATGTTTAATTTAAAAGGCTCAAGCACCCATGGAAGCCAGAACCTGCATGCCCAGTTTACAGCATATGAAATGAAAAAGATTCTTTAAGCCCTGTGGTTGCATATTGTACCAAGCTTAAAAAGGCTTTCCATTTTAAATTGTTTCTGTCGTGCTCTGTACCCACAGGGCTCAAACAATGTTTTTCATTTCACAAGATACAAACTACATAATATGCTCACCTATTACAAGAATTTTTGCTGGTGGAACTTTTCCTGCAGCAGTGATCTGTCCAGTAAAGAATCTGCCGAACAAGTTTGCTGCTTCGATAACTGCCTTGTAGCCTGCGATGTTGGCCATGGAACTCAGAGCATCAAATGACTGAGCACGGCTTATCCTTGGAATACAATCAACTCCAAATGCTGTTATTTTCCTTTTTGCTAACACATCTAACAAGTCTTTGTTTTGGGCTGGGAACAGAAAACTGATCAGTTTGCCACCTTCCTTCATAAGATCAGCTTCATGCACACCTGAAAGATTCTTCTGAGGTGCACGCACCTGCAAGATACATCAGTAAAAAAATTATGTCACATGTGCAACTGCACATAGAACTGGAAAGGGTCACTGTTACGTGCGGCCCTCGGCAGATTTAATGCTGGCACAATTGGCTATTGACCTGCTATACTACCATCACATCCAGGGGGAAAAAACGGAAAAGTTCTAGTGGTACGGAACAATGTACAAAACTTGGCCCAGTGTGAAATTGGCCAAATGGTTTGCTAGCTTGAACAGTCAGCTCCTTTTGGGTGTACAAACTAGATTGATAGGTCACTGTGGTTGCAAATAGAAGTTCACTAAAAAAATTGAATATAACGCCCTACAGGCTAAACTTTGGGTTATTTGCGATTTTCATATTACTTTATATTTGAAAGAACTATATGGGCGTTTTGGTGAACTTTTATCAATGAGGACACTTTGTGATGCTTAAATAATAAAGAGCTTGCATCTCATTAGTGGTCAATCTTGGACATATCTGAAACTTTCTCACCTTAAGAACAATATCTGAGCTAAATGCTTCCTTAGCTGACTTCACTTCTGCTCCAGCAGCAATGTATTCAGAATCAAGAAACTTTGCTCCAGCACCAGCTCCTGCCTCCACCACTACTTTGAAGCCTTGTTTTGTAAACTGCTTGGCAGCTTCAGGAGACAGGGCAACTCTCCTTTCCCCTTCATGGATTTCCTTTGGAACACCAATGGTCAGCTGATCATATGGGACACCAGTAACTGACTCTGGGACAGATTTTTCTATTAAACAAAATCATAAGCAAAGAAAAAATGTCAAACATCTACAAATAAATTTTTATATTCACCATTTCAAAACATGTCTACGATTGTACGGGTTGTACGATTTTTGGCTGAAATTGAACATTGCCAAAGCAACTCCAAATTTTGCACGCAGGTTTGTTCCTTTGATTTTGAGATATTAGATAATGTATGCAAAAAACTTGGTTTTTTTGGCAGCGTCTGTAGGAGTTTTTTGATGAACAAAAAAAGAATTAGAAACCTTTTGTTTGTCACAACAATGGAACCAGCAAAGCTCAACTCATTTCAACTTGCGTTTTTGCAAATCGGAGTTGTTTATGGACATTAAATTTCCGCCAAAAATCACTTCAATCTGCTTTTTTTCCACTGAATCTTTCAGTTAAAGCTTCTTATAACTAGATTTCGCAAAATTGGAACTAATAAACTAATTCTATAATGTTTTCTTTTCTCTGTTTTAATTGTCCACCACCAATGGAAGCATCCTGTCCCTCAGTTACAATCCCAATATTTGAAATATATATTTTTTTATTTTTCTCATGATCCCTTCACTCGAAAAGCCATTGAAACTGAATATACATGTATGAAACACAACATATCCACTAGCACACATTGATCAAAAAATATTTGTTTGCACTTTATTAGGTCAATCTAAGTCCTAAACATTGATAAGCCAAATTTCTACTTCACTGGCCTATTAGGCCATATTACCTGTCAGCCTCGCAAGTGGACATAACATCAAACCCTGGTCTTTACGACTGTCCCCATTTTAATTGGCCAATTGCCCAAGCAAACTTCCCATACAATATAGAGCAGCCAGCCCATCACTGATTGGAAGACAGCCCAGTCTAATGTTTTGGATTAGTACCCAAGATGGCAGGAGGTTTAGACATCAGACAGAGGTTGGGAGCTTGTTTGGAGCCCATCTTGACAATAACCCAAGAGGCTCATTTTTCCACAAAATGTTCAAGAGGTTCCTTCACTGTAGGTCCCAATAACCCTAACACTCAGACATGTAACTGGTTTACAAGTTCATACATACGGCTTGATTCACAAGAAACAGTATTTAGGTTTTGGTTACAATTTGAGCTAGAAGAGCCCTCATAATTATTTGTTATTAATATTATTAATGAAGTTTAGTGTAAAGTAGGTGGCAGACATTTTATTGTTGGCAGCAAACTCCCTGGCTGCAAGCATATTTGACTAGGCTGAACAGAAGTACATGTAGTTTGAAATTGAATCTGGACTTTAGTGCAGCTTCATAGGCTACCTTATATATTACCTTTTGCCTCGTTGGCGCAGAATCGTACAGTTCCTGCCAGAAGCTTGGGATAGAAATGGCAATCCTAAAAAGATATCAAGTTCTGTGGTCAGCGTCAAGACTTTCATTCTTTTTTAGTGTATATTATAAATCTATACCTCTGCTGGAGAGAATTCAGTCTTAAGTGTCAGAAAATTTTAATTCTGAGATCTCCATTATATTTTTCTTTCTAGTAGCACATATATCTAACCTATATCAAAACCACTCAAATATTTGTTAAAGGGTTTCAAAGTTACACTCCTCCTCATTGTATGGTTCCAGAAAATATCCATACCCTCCCCATAAAAGGTCATTGGAAATTCTGAGGGAGGGGAGGGGAGAGGCTTTCAAAAAACACCAAACATTGTAATAGAAATTAAGTACAGGAATTCATGAACCTAAACTGGAATTTCCAGGCATTCAAACCAATACCCCTCTGCTGGTTTCAACCTTTTCTGCTTTTCCTTCAGTTTGACCATCAACAATGATTCCCAGTGAGCTGGGTGATTAAAAATTGTCTTAAAAACATTCATTTTATCCACAGATGTCTAAAACTTTCAGTAGGTATGAACGATATTATTGGCAAGTGAAATTCATTCTTACCTTAAATGTGGAACATCTTGGTGAACAAGTTGTCCTTCCATAGCTACCTAATACACTCTTGGTTCCTGAAAAATGTAACAAGTAGGTAACATGTAAGTGCAGTTTGCAAGGCTGTGCTCTAAGAAAAACTACAAGGAGCCCAAAGGTTCCAAACTAAGAGATCCAGGGCGCCCAGCATAAAGCTTATATGAAAGAAATAAGATTATCTGGTCACCCAAAGGCAAAAGTTAGTGGTCCGAGGCACCTGGGCACCCTTAGAGCACAGCCCTGGACTTCAAATGGCATATTATTGTTCAAGATGTACAGGCTCTAGAACAAATTAGAACTTCAAATGCCCAGTCCAGAAAGACCTGTCAGTTAGAATTTCCTCTTAGCAGATCAATAAGTTAATTAGATTAGATATTATAAATTATCATACAATAATAACATTATTTTAGTTTTTTTGTGTTTGACTATTTAATATTATGATTTTCTACCAATGGCAGGTCTGTTGAAGAAACAAATCCACAAGACCTGTTTATACTTCGCTGCCACTCACCACACATGAACTTGATATTGGCTTTGGAAATCACGCATTACATGGCAAACCTACAGAATATTCACTAATCTGCTTGCAGATTAGAGAATAATCTGTAGCTTGAACTGATTCCCAGAATTAACTGTTAACTCTAAGCCAATGAGAAGATAGATAGTAGAATAAATTCAGTAATTAGCCTTGTAATTCTCATTAGCCTCAGTAATTTCTAAATTGGTACAATGTATATTGAAAACCCAACCTGCTAGGATTTAGAAAATTTAGAAAACACCCTGTACAAGAAAGTGTGTGCAAAAAGCTGTACTTCTTTAACTCGATAGAAACACGGAACTAGCACGAGCTGCTGACGTAATAATGGTAGGAGCAAAAATAATTTTCAAGGGATTTAATTCCTTTTTTCTCGTTGTGTTTTCTGAGAGAAATTTAAAACATGTTTTCTGTGTTCCATCGAGTCATAGAAACACTCGTGAAAGTTTGGAGAACTCAAGAAAGTGGTGGAAACACTCGCCTATCAGCTCGTGTTCCCACAGCATTTCTTGTTCAGGGCTCAAAATAATTTTTGAATACTGACCGGTCATGTTGACCGGCCAAATCAATTTTTGCTCGGTCATGTCTTGTTTTTGACCGGTCAAAATACTGAGTATTTACTTTGAAGCAATAGCCTATTCTGCCAAAAATTTCGCCTCATAAGCTAAAACACTCGTTGTTAAAGAGTATAAGGCTTAACCTTACATGTTTTCATCGCTTAAAGTGTCATTTTATTATGTTCGCTTTTTGAATTTCCATTTCTTCTGCGTTCTACTCTACATAAAACAAAATGCTCAGTAACCGTAGTGTTATGTTACTCTGCATAGTTTTATATTAGTTAACGACTTACGGGTGGAGGCGATCTTGGTTGTAAGCACTTTACTGGTCTTTACTACCGAACACTAAATAGTAAATATAGGACATATGCCCACGCTACAAGTGAGATAACTGTGCCTTTGCTTGGCATTTAGGGAGAAAGGAAACGCAAACAGCTTCATGTCAACTGTGTCCAGTAAAAAGGATTTACGTCCTCGACTTTTAGATATCTTTCCTGTATCATGGAATACCAATATCCCATTTTAAGCTAGGGGATTAACAAAATAATAGCCTGTGTACAGCCGCCCCCTCCCCTCAAAAAAATCCTTTCCCGATTTTTTTAGGGGACGGGGCGGCTGTACACAACCAGGCCTTTCAGTAAGGGTGTGCCTGGATTTCAGGTCCAGGGCTCGACACTAACGGTAGCCAACTAGCCACAGACTAGTAGAAATTCAGTTTTGGCTAGTGGGTTTTCGATTTCCACTAGCCACTTTGGCTAGTAAGCAAAATGAAATTGGCCGAACTAGTTTCTGTCATTCACAAGGAAGCCATACGCAAACAATTTTCTCGGAATTTCTTTCTTGTTGACATACCATATTACTGGGCATTGCTGTTCAGCACGTATGCAAATTTAAGACTGTTTACTTTTCGTTGCGTGGCATTTGACAAACAAGACAGCGTTTTCTGAAAGCACACATCGATGTTCTTTTTTGTTTTGAAATTAGTAGAACAAAACACGAGCTTCTCCTGATTAAATCATGCGCAAAATCGTGCGGAACTATAAAGGGATAACATTTCATTTTGAGTAACAACACATCGGTGATTTGTCATCATATGCATACTGACAAAGCTTGCCACTACAAAAATAATTAGAGAAAGATTTACATCCTTCCAAATTTAAATCAGCCGTTTTTAGCATTTGAATTTCGCCAACAGCAGTTTGCAGTATTGTTGAGATAGTTGTTTTGGTTTTGAAACGTTTCTACCCCGGCGCCTGTTTGTAAAGAAGACCTGACAGTGTTAACAATGACATCTCGGTGTCTCGATATTTTTCCAAAGAAGTCTCACAGAAAAACAGAGTCCTGAAAGTCTTAACGGGAAAATGTCTGGATTTTCCTTTGTGAGCTGTCGGCCTGAGAGATTTGATGTAAGGAAAACACAAGCCCATTGAACAAAATTAAAACCAGCGCAATTCATTTAGATGATAAATTCGTTCGCTGCCTTTAAACCAGTCAAGCGTGACACAAGCTGTGCCGACTGTGTCAAGCGGTTTGAGACGTGAATATTGTTGCTTTTTCTTAAAATTCTATAATCCCGGGCATAATGGATATAAGAAGATATTTAACTGGAGACATCACCGCGTGGCTAGTAAAAATTTTTTTTGGCTAGTAACATCTAAGTTGTCACTAGCCACTAGGCTAGTAAGTTGAAAAGTTAGTGTCGAGCCCTGAGGTCTGCTGGAAATCTGCTAACAAACCATCTTTTACTTAACTAATTAGCGATAAACACGGTCAGGAAGTTGTCAAAACTTCAAAATACAATGTGCTTGGAACTGAACTTAAAAAATACACAGCAATGAACTAGTTATAATGTTCTCTAAGGCCTACATTTTTACGGTGAAAATTGCGGGAAATATTCAATGCTGGTGAAAAACACACTACCAACTCGTACTTTCTAAAGGTGCATATAGTTTTTTTAAATCCACTAACGAGTGCTATTTTTCTCGGCCCGCCTGACAATTCAAACTGTAATTGCATACGCGTGTTAATAGTGTACCATTCTCACTCATTAATTATGCCACTAATTGTCCGGCGTGGATAAGATATGGGAAAAGATTGTGGCCGAGGCAATAAGCGGCTGGGTGCGAAAGCACTTAAAATTGTGTGTTACGTCGCCGAAGGGGAGGTGGGAGGGTCGAAAATTAGCCCGGACTTCCTGGCTTGCGTATCTCTTTCGAAATGTCCCGAATCTCAGCAAACAGATCTTTAAATAAGGAGATATTGTACGAGGTGATACAACATTATATAACCCAACTATCCTTAAACAAACGGGGTTATGTAATCCACGCACTACGGAATTCCGCGTCATAATTATGAATGAGAATAGTGTACCATTCTCACTCATTAATTATGCCGCTAATTGTCCGGCGTGGATAAGATATGGGAAAAGATTGTGGCCTTCGGCTGCTCACGCATCTTGTTGCTTAAGTTGAAAATCCAAAAAGGTTCCCACATTTAGAGGAAAAATACCCACAAAGTACACCTTTCTCCAAAACTCAGAAAACCCCTCAAATTCCCAATAGGTATTTGAAAGTTCGGACTAACCTAGTTTATGGGAGCCTGTGAGAGGCCCGGCTCAGCTAGTGGGGATACTCTCTCTGTACCATAAATCACATATCTAAGACGTGTTCTGCAATGAGTGGGAGATCCAATAAACCACCTTCAAGAAATCGGCAAAAAACCCAAGACGGGCAAAGCAAAAGCAATGCTATGGCAGAAAGGAAACGTAAAACAAAAAAGAAATGAAGAACGAACTAAAGGGAAATATCCCCACTAGCCAAGCCGGACCAGGAACCCGTCGTAAACGGATTATAGGACGTAATTGAGAATACCCTTCTGATCGCGACAAGGCCAGCAGAGGAGGCGTGGGACCTAATTTAGAATTTTTTCTTTTGAAAACTTCCAGCCAGGGAAGAAGTAAAGGATAAACATAACTCCCATACATAACCCTGATAAGCTTTAATGCTGACAGGCAAACTTACAACAAAAGTCAAACACACGGCAACTACTGGAGTTTTCTTGACACACATACTAAACAAATCCAGGTCGACATGCCGCAACTAGACACCTAACACATGAGCACAACACATGGCCCACACAAACTATTTTATAAATTTGACTCTTGCCATCCTATCCCGCTACTCAATATTGCAAACTTTTGCCAACTTAGTCCAAAGCACAAGCCAACCTTTAAACTTAAGCCAAGGCGACACACGGCATATGTAAATCTTTGCTTGACACACGAGCGAACAGCCGACACACGGCATCTCCAAATCTTTGCTCGACACACGAGCGGCGAACAGCCGATACACGGCATCTGCAAATCTTTGCTCGACACACGAGCGAAACTTTTAGCTAAAGCCGACACACAGCATCTGCCAACTTGTGCTCAACACACGAGCAAACATCTAAAGCCGACATACGGCATCTGCCAATAAGAGCTCGACACACGAGCAAACGTTTAGCTAAAGCCGACACACGGCATCTGCCAATAAGAGCTCGACACACGAGCAAACGTTTAGCTAAAGCCGACACATGGCATCTGCCAATAAGAGCTCGACACACAAGCAAACGTTTAGCTAAAGCCGACACACGGCAACTGCCAATAAGAGCTCGACACACAAGCAAACGTTTAGCTAAAGCCGACACATGGCAACTACCAATAAGAGCTCGACACACAAGCAAACGTTTAGCTAAAGCCGACACACGGCAACTGCCAATAAGAGCTCAACACACGAGCAAACGTTTAGCCAAAGCCGACACACAGCATCTGCCAATAAGAGCTTGACACATGAGCAAACGTTTAGCCAAAGCCGACACACGGCATCTGCAAAGGAGTAACTGCAGAATACCCCGCCACTTCGAAGCAATACCCCAGAAAGAGTGGCTACCTGGCTACGTGGATTAAAGAACGAGGTATATTCATGGCTACATGGCTATGTGGCTACGGAGGTTGGTAGCTGCGTAGCCACTATTTTAGAGGTAGCTTTAAGTGGCGGGGTATTCTGCAGTTAAGCCAATCGATACACGACCAAACGGATAGACTTTCACAAAGTCCTTCGACGCGCGGTTTAGGCTCGCGGTCGTCGCTTCGCGACTCTCTGCGCATTGCTTCGTGACGCTTTTCGGCTCGCTACGCTCGCCAAAAGAGGGCGACTTGGTGCAAGTCTACCAAACAGATAGCCAAAGCCGACACATAACAACTGCCAATAAAGGCCAGATACAAAAGCAAATGTTTAGCTGAAGTCGACACATGATGGCAACTGCCTGATAAACACTCGTAATAAACGAACGAACAACCAAGTGTAAAAGAAAACACGTGAAGATTTTAAAAATACCTAGAAAACATGTCTTGTATATGTTGTCCCGCTGTTCCGGCAAGCAGTTAAACTGGCAAAACTGGTAAACAACAGCGACTGGATTAGCGGGAAAAGAAACGGCTTCTTGTGTAGCAGCAGCAGGTAAGGTACAGCCATAAACTTGAGAAAATAAACCACGAAAGAACTGAAGCACCTGGTGGTTGGGCTTCGGCGACGTCCCAAATCTCCCGAATCTCAGCAAACAGATCTTTAAATAAGGAGATATTGTACGAGGCGATACAACATTATATAACCCAACTATCCATAAACAAACGGGGTTATGTAATCCACGCACTACGGAATTCCGCGTCATAATTATGAATGAGAATAGCAAACGTTGATTGATGCGATGTTCATTGTTGTCTGTTTAGCGTATTTACAGACGTGGATGTTTCTTGTTTTATTTAAGCAAACCGCTAACAAATCCGCAGACTGTGACCGTCTCATCTGTATTCTACAAATTTGTGACTTCAAGCTGCTATGATATTTATGATTTTACTGTAAAATTTCAAGAAATACTGCAAATAAATTTTTTTGTGTTATTTATTTGAAAGCCGTGTACGTGACCGGTCAAAATGACCGCCGAACCAAAATTTTGTCCGGACAAATCGTCATTTTGGCCGGACAATGTCCGTTCACCGGCCGTTATTTTGAGCCCTGTTGTTCTCCCACAAGTGTTTCTACATGTATAACTCAGTCTATAAAAACATGGAACGTGTTTTCTATTTCTTAAATCAGCGCTTCAAGCTGCGACCATTTTGGTCGCCATGGCGAGTGGAAATTAAATTTGGCGGCTAAATTTTCCACACAGGTCGCCAATTTGGCGACCAGTGTAATGCAAAGGGCTGGCTACGCATCAACATTATTTTTGCAGTTCAATCACTAAGCCAAACAAATTTGACCACAAAATTTTCATTACAACTACTGCAATCGCCTATTTGAATTAAGGATACCTCATTGCTCAGACTCCTAACTGTGTTGTTTGATGCGTTCGATCATGGAGTCGCCTATAAAGCTTGCAAACCACATTTCCTTTCCATTATTTTAGTGTACTGTACAAGAATTAAACTTATTCTGCATGATTATCTTCCTTACCTGTTTCTTTAATCTTTTATTTACTTTTCTGCATGATAATTGGAAGAGTTCAACAAAAAAACTCTTCAATGCAAACGAAAATAACTACGTTGGAATGTTCTTCGAACGATTTTAATTTGGCTCATAATGGTCAGCGGTATTACTTCATGTAAGGCAATATAAGGTGTCCAACTTTAAAAACGCTTTGCTTTTTGGCGACCAAAATTTTTCTAGTGGCAACCATTTTACAAAAGGAAGTCACCAAAAGCGACTTCTGAAAAACTTGAGCTTGAAGCACTGTAAATAATAAAAAAATATATTGTACTGTATTGTACTGTGCAGTTGACAATTCTCCAACTTACCAAGTAAGGACTGCCCATGAAATCTTCTGGCTACACTAAGGCCAGCTCTTAGAAACATTCTGATCCGGACCTGGAGTGAAAAAGCACATCATGTTTTGGGAATATAAAATGATTAGTGAAATAGCAGCATGTTGTAATACATTTTGCATTAACATACTGCATCTGTCAAAGACACACAAAATCTGCTCAATCATTAAGCTCATCATTGCTGCTGCTGTCAATCATCTCAACTGACCTCTAAATAAATGAAGTTCTTGTCAGAGCATTCAATAGGACATGTCCATCGGTTGTGATTGGTAGATTTCAATTCATTTTATTGTTTGTTTATTCAAGGTTTGTGGAGCATCGTCATTATTGTGACTGACGACAATGAAAAACAGTTTTTGAAACTCAGATTTTGTAGCACAGTAACCCAAACAAAAGTAATGGCCCTTGGGCAATCCATAACAAATGTCACTTTACCCTAATTTCAATCAATCATAAATAAAATCACATCTGTATAATCAGGGTTTTAATTTAATCCTGATTGTAATTGGTTGGGGAATAAATCCCAGCACCCAATGTAAAACCTCTGTGACATTTGATCCATTTGTAAGTTTGAAATTAAACAGGTCATTACAATGAAGTTGGGGGGCGTGTTGGGGGCGGGTAAAGATATATGTTGTGGTTTAATTTTATATTTGGTTTAAATTTTTTCAAGCCAGTTTAATTTTTATTTCCCTTTGTTTCTGACCATGATAATGAATACAAGACAATGAAAAACAAAAATTAAACTGGCTTGAAAAAATTTAAACCAAATATAAAATTAAACCACAACATATACATATTATTATTGACATAAGGTCACAAAAAATACTTTTACATCATAATGGTTGCACCAAAAATCAATACCTTAGTATTCTTTCAAAAGGCAGTTAAACATGGAATACTATGCAAGTCATACATCATCTTAGGTAGCACAGGCCAGTACAGTAACAGTATTACATTTGCATGTGGCTGGTTTATGTTAAAATCTAAGATCAAGTCTTAATTTACTTTGATTGTTACAGAATTACTTTAATATCTTCAAATCGATATTTTAAGTTCCCATAATTAAACGGACACAAACAAAATGTTTTTCAAACGTCTTTTTTAAAGTTAACTTGCATTGTATATACCATATAAATAAGTTGTGGTATATTGATGATGAATGTGCTGGATATATTGATTTCATTTTCGCCACAGTACAGTGGGATAAGAACACAAACTGTGTGAAACGCGAGTGAAAATTAACCTCAACACAAGATATTAAATTAAAAAAGTTAATTTGCGTGAGTAAAATGATTTTATGTTTCCCACAGCGCGATGACTGTATCCACGTGTTTACATTCTAACAAGTTTTACACCTCTCATATTACCTTCCTTCAGTGACAATTACTGAGCATAACAACTTTGCAGCATGGCAGGCAATGTATTTAGTTAGGTTAACCTTCATTATTCAGCTAAAGCTATAGAAAAATTCGCAAAATTGCCACTAATTTACGCTGCTGTCTACATGTAAGCTGATATTTTAAGCTGTTTGATCTCGAATTGTTGGTTGTCGTTGTATTGATCCGTTTGTGCTGGCGACCGGGGACAAGCCCCAACTGCTCGTGAAATCTACTATGAAGAATACCGACAAGTCGTAGTTTACTCATCAACTCAATAACTAAAACTGTACTTGAAGTTCGCTATCGCAATTTTGTTATTATTCTTCCGCATTTATAATTGAAACGATAGTGGAACGTGACCGGCGTATCAGAGGCTGGCGCCATTTTATTTACGCTTATTTCAAAGCGTTAGAGTTCTGGGACGGTCACTTAGAATATAAGAACAAAAAGAAACTATTACTTACCTTGTTCGGAGTCCTAATAAAGGACTCCCTTAGACTTTATTCCTCGAGCAGAAAAGTTCTAAAGAGAGTAGATGGCACAAGCCCGAGCCCTCCAAGAACAGAAGGCCTGGACACTTAGTCAAGGTCAACAGAAACAAACCGCGTCAACCAATCAGTAAAACAACCAATCAGCAATCACCAGCTCATTCCCTTGGGTGTAAACCCGCCAAACTTGAATGACTTGAAAGCAAACCTAACCTGAAGGTAGACAACGAGGGTCCACGAGCAGTCCCTATTTCTTTTCGCAGTACGTCCAGCGTGAAGCGAAAAACAAAATTCCCGCACGAAATTTTGGGGAAGAGACAAGGAGAGGCGTCCCCAATTTTTTTTTGGCTTCAAGCTCGACTGACTGCCGAAATAAATAGGGACGACTCAGGGACTGCTCGTAGTCTAACCTGAAGGTCACAAAGGTCTTACAATATTTCTGAAGTTTCCTTGTTCTAAATTCTGAGAAAAAAAGCCGTCGCGGTGGTCAAAGCGAGCGGAAGGGAAGAAGACACCTCGCTTGTCGCTTCGCAACTCGTACTCAAATCTAATTGAGAAATGGAGAGAAAACATCTGGAACTGGGGCAGAAGAAGGGTCCAAATTCTCATTACACACATTTTGGCTTTATCGACTTCAAGTTCAACTAAAAAGTTTAAGTTTCAACCGCAGGCAACAGCTTCTTTAAAGTATTAATTAGCTATATTTTGTTGATTTGTGAGGGAGTGAAGCTATAATCATGATCGGATACAAATTTCTGAAAGAAACCCACACTCGGGTCATGCTGAACTGCTATTAAATTTGAGGAACGCCCTGTAGGTTTCACTAGTTTTTCAAAATACGAATATTATACTTCATTGTAATCGGCGGCAAACTGGACCTTGAAACAGCATTGGCCAGCAGCATTTATCTCAATTTAAACATTAATTACCATTAATTCATCTGATAACACTTCTTCTTTAAAAAGCTGGGCTTCTTTAGCTGTTCGATATTAAAATACAATTTTCCATACTTAGGGACTGTGCAATAATTACCTGGAGGGGGAGGGGGTGGGAAAACAGACGGGGGGATAGGGGAAAATCACAACCAGAGAGAGGGGGCTAAGTGCAAAATCTAATGCATACGGGGGGTTGGGCCATTACGTTTTTCACTCTTTTCACAAACTGGAAAAGTTGTAGAAGATCTATTACAGTTCCACTGGAATTAACTGGGAAAATATCTTCTCCTGGTGTTTTGATCTCTGAACTGGCAGATTACTTTATAATGGTGTATACTTTATCCCATCTGTCCTGCAGTAAAAAAGGAACGCATCTGTTATATATTAAAACAGTGCTACTTTGATTATTGGCATCAGGTTTTAATGAAACAGGAAGTTATTCAATGAAAAGGAAAGATGGCAAGGTAGGATGGCCTCTAGAGTATTATAACTAGTGGTAACCACAGGTTTTTCAGAAAGTGCGGGCCCGTAGATGCACTTAAGACAGTGTTGATAAATTAATGATAAACCACTGGACAAAAGACAATTATTCCGAGTAACGCGTCACGCTTAATGCATGATTTTATCGTTTCCAATTGCCGCGAACCAATCAGAGTTGTTTTTTGATTGACAGTTTTGCGAAGTGTAGTCGAGCACGCGGTGTGAATTGAGATGTGATTTTCCTCGGTCGGTAAACTCGCTATGTTGTCAGTGTTGTAAGGAATTTCTCGAGAATAACCGTTGTTGGAATCATTCGCTTTGCCGTGGTTTATCTGTGATACAATCACAGCAAATCTCCTCAAAAGCAACACATATAAAACAACCGTCTGCAAAACGTAATGTTTTCAATCTTTCATGTGACAGAAGTCTCGAACTTATGTTCATTCTTATCGTTCTTGGAGAATAGATTTTTCTCTTCCGGTGTAACGACAAACTGTCATGATTGACACATTTTTCTCATTCCGATCGTTCTTAGTGGAAGAACAAAATTTTCAACTTCCGCTTTTAGTTTGCCTCTTATTAACGTGGCGCGCACGCGTAAAACGCAATCCGCTGGTAACTGTAACTGTCAGGGTTAGGGTTGCGGGCCTCTCTTGGGCCCGCAATTAATACTATAATTTGTTTATTTTACAGAAACAGTTTGTAGCGCAAGCTTGTTAGTATAAAAATTTGTTAAAAAGCATGTCTGAAGATAAAAAGATGTGTGAAAAACTTCGCAAACCTAACGCTTGCAGCTAGCTTGTACGCGGCAAACACAGTGCATGCTCTTTTTCACCGCTGTTGACAGCTAGGTCGAGGATGTGAATTTTTTAGCAAAACATGATAACTTTTCTCTTCCCCAACTCTATCTCGAGATTGTGTTACTGCCCTTCCCTGTACAGGAAAGTAATTCACAACCTATTTAAAACGACCAAGTGAGCTTTCCATCCACTTAAATTGCCAAGCATGCGTAGTCATGTCGCGTGTCAAATTCCTGACACACTTGTGACGCAAGCAAAATCGTCTTTCACCAGCAACCTCGTTCCCAGGGTCTCTCTCTAAGAAGAGAGAGACCCTGGTTGCGGCTGGTCACGTGCCACCCAGAATTTGGGTGGTGACAAAAAATTCGTTGAAGGGAGGGCGGCTTAGACTGCTTTTGTCAATACTAAGCCTACAGGAGAGCGTAAAGTGTTGCCACCAAAATTAAATAAACACTTTTTTCACGTGGCTCCGGTATGTTGCATTAAGGTCATGTCGCAGTGCAATACAGTGCAAACGCCGAAAAAAATTTATCAATCTTCCAATAACAGAAACGGTGGACAAAATTTTGTTGAGGAACAACCCTCCCTGCGGTTTTGGTTTGTCACCCAGATCACGTGACCAGCCGCAACCAGGGTCTCTCTTCTCTCGCTCTTGGGGGCGGGGAGAGAGAGACCCTGGGAACGAGGTTGTTTCACCAGATGCTCTCTTCCAAGGGTTGAGAAGATCTGGGTACAAGATTATTGTTTTCCATTATTTCCTAGACTACTTTTAGTCGGCCTTTTCTAAACCATCTGGCCCCGGTTGTTCGAAAGCCGATTAGCGCTAACCCACGATTAAATCGGCCTAATCCAGGGAATAAATTTATCCTTCGATTAAATTCTGTTCCTCAAAGCTCGATTAGCACTATCCGAGGGATAAACTAAGCGTTAAATTTAACACACCTAGCGAGGTGGATTAACTCACTAATCGGGGAAAAATTTGCAAAACAAACAAAATGGCCGACTTACTGTTTGGTGGTTTTTGCTTTAATGCCGGGTCCAGTGAGGAAAGAAAAGCAATTTAGGATACCTGACGACTTTTCCAAAACACATTTTACTTTTCTCTCGAGGACGTGTGCAGCCCGCGTCCGGTTTTCCCGCAGTTTTTTTTTTTTTATCTCTGTCCGGAGATCGCAAAATTATACGCAAGCACGAAGCAAAGAAATTTCAGCATTTTCCTCAGAGGTAGAAATCGGCTCTCGCTTACCGCTGTAATGTAAAATGCAACATCAGTGGTGGAATTAAAGGCTTTTTTTTGGCCTAAAAGTGGCGAGTATTCATTTGATTTTACGGACAGAATCTGGTAAAAGTTTAGTTAACTGTCAAACTTGTTTGTTGTTCATTCGGCTGAGCTAACAAGCCATCAATCTACGCTTTCAGTTTATTCTTCTTGCATAGTTTAATACTTTAATGCCTTTCTTCTGTTCTAATATTTTCCCCTAACCAAACTTTGTTTTGTTTCATTCATGCAATTGCGTAGTCTGAAATGTCGCCGTTATATTTATTCACAGTAGTTTGTACTAGTTCCATGTAAGAGAAATCTACAAACTTTTACTGAACTCATGTAAAGTTTCAGCGAGGATTGAAGACATTTCGGTTTCGTGAACTTCCCAGTTTAGAGAAACAATTCTTAATGTATAAAATGCAAACGGCTAAGGCTGAAAATTAGACCGGTTAGCGTTTTCATTTATTTCCGGCCGTTGCACGGGCTTACTTGCATGATTCAGCGAGCTTCGCCCAGCGTTTATGCAAAATTTTCACAGGATACATTGAAATTATTTTTGGTCAAAAGTCTAATTTTTATCTTAGCTTTTTCTGTTGCTTCTTATTGATACCCGAACACAGGAAATTTCGTTAAGGAAATTGGGCTTTATTTCTTTTTCTCATTTTATTTTTTATTTCTACAATAATTTCCGTTGAATTTCGTATTTTGTAGGAGCCGTCATTTTTTATCCCTTCCCTTCCCTCCCCTCGCGCTCCACCGTTTCTCCCTCCAGTAACCGGTTTTACCGGTTTTATCTGAGTTTAACCGACGGATAGTTAATCGTAGGTTAAATCTGCTTTCAGGAACACCATTTTATCCCCCGATTAGTTATCCTGAGAATAAGAAATTTAATCGCGGAATAACCGCTAATCGTGGGTTATTTTAATCGGCTTTCGAACAACCGGGGCCTGAGCAGTGGTCACACTACACATTTACGCGGGTTTGGTTTGAACCTGTACGCATGCGCACAGCGCACGGTCTTTTCTCTTAGTGTCCAACGCGGGCGCGTTTTTGATATCACACCTTGTCTCTCCCCAATCTCTCCTCACGCCCCTCTCGCTCGTCTTTAACACTCGCCCGCACCGCTGAATTTCGTGACCGGCCGGTTTACACTTTGGTTCGCTTTCTCAGTTTTGTGTCGTGACGCCACTGAAGTGATATCAAGTCAAAAGGCTACACCTACTAAATACGCTGTTATTCACTAAGTGTAAGTGTGAAAGCTTTGTTGTAAATATTGTCTACATGCTTAAACCTGTTATTGTTCTGTGGTTGCGTTTATTTGTAATTTTGCTCAATTTACTTCGGGACAAGAAGGCTGGTTTTCACTAGCGCCGGAGTCGGAGTTGTGATCAGAAGCGCAGAGCGTTAGGATCTACTGAAAGCCGTAGCCGGAGTCCAGATTCCGCTTATGGCTCCGTTGCTTATGGTATAGTGAAAAAAGAAGATTGTCGGAGTCGCAAGCAGAAAGGAAGGATCAAAGTAAAAATTGTAAAAAGGTATAAAAGTGCCAAAAAGTTGTTTAATTTATTTCGTTTAGAAAGGAAGGATTCTGGGGGCGTGAGAACAGTATTGTGATTTGTTGTTCCACTTCTGCTTGCTACTCCGAAAACTCTAGTTTTCATTGTATCCTGGATCATCAGAGAAAACTCTAGTTTTGACTGGATCCTGGATCATAAGCGAAAACTCTAGTTTTTACTGGATGGGGAAATCGATTCCTTAGAAACGGCTTAATAAATGTTTTGAAACGTTTACCACGCATGGCAATGTAATTTTAAAGTTTTATTGACATTGATTCACTGGAACACGTCGAAATAGAATAATGAAGAACGCGTTTGAATCGATGATAAAGGTGCGTTTCAAATTTATCGTTTACAAAATTATGCTAATACATTCAAATGGCTTTTTGTACCTACTTTCATGCAAATTTCGTCGTTATTTTGTCTTGTGTCGTCGTACAATATTTTAGCATAGTTTGTAAACGGTGAATTTGAGACGCAACTTTTGTGTCAGTTCAAGCGCCTTCTTTATCGTTACATTTGGACGTGTTACAGTACATCAGTGTTGATAAAACGTTTTAAATTAATTTCTTTGCGTTATCAAATGTGCGTGCCTTTTCAAAAAACCTATCAAGCAGTTTTTAAAATTTTTGACACACCGTTCAAAATGGAAAATTACCTTAAAATTGTAATGGTATTGATCGTAAGAAGAAGTTCAATTCTCGAAATCGCGATAAGGAAAATTAATTAACAAAACTTTTCACGGTGCAGAAAGATGAGTTAAATACACAAATTGGCGTCATTCGAAGTAATTCCATCCTGTCTCAGCCCATTGACCAGTATCATGCAAAAAATGTGGTTTAAATTTGTTTTTGCGAAGTTATTAGCAATCAAACATTAATTTATTCCCTGTATACTATAGTTTCAAATCGTGGAATTGCTTTTTAACCGCGCGGCCATGGGCCGAGCGCGGTTCTTGCTCTGCACGGGATTTATTAGTCGTATTTTTTAACCGCGCGGCCATGGGCCGAGCGCGGTTCTTGTTTTACACGAGATTTATTATTTTTAACCGCGCGGCCATGGGCCGAGCGCGGTTCTTGTTTTACACGGGATTTATTATTAACCGCGCGGCCATGGGCCGAGCGCGGTTCTTGCTCTGCACGGGATTTTTTTTTTTTTAACCGCGCGGCCATGGGCCGAGCGCGGTTCTTGCCCTGCACGGGATTTATTAACCGCGCGGCCATGGGCCGAGCGCGGTTCTTGTTAACCGCGCGGCCATGGGCCGAGCGCGGTTCTTGCTCTGCACGGGATTTATTTTTTTTCGTCGTTTTTTTTTTTGTCGGTAACCAGACCCAAACTTCCACTCGACCAAATCGCGATCGGGACTTCGGATCACGCAACCTGGGATGTTTATTCACCAAAAGCTGTCGAAACATCAATGTACAGAAAATGTTACGGATATTGTTTTCTTTATTGTGTATAAAATATTTTTTCTTTTGGTCTCATCGAAGCGTTGGGCTCAAAGGGAATTTGAAGACACTAAAAAAGGTATTACGTCAGCCATGGAATTCGCTGATGTTGCAGCTTTCACTTTCGGTACGTGACAAATAAGATTGTGTTTACTTTCCAAGTTTATTTCGCCAGAAGCGACGGTCATTAATTTAATTGTAATTTTGCGAGTATTTCTTGTGGGTTTAGGCAATTGAAGTGGGTCCTTTGGCTGTTTCATAGAAGCGATTTGAAGAAGATTTGAAGCAGAATTTAATATTTGCTTAGGTAAACAATTGAGCGTGCCTGAACGTGCAGGGGTTACGTCATTAGTAGGGAAAAAACCTTCCAGCTAAAGATAGCATTGGATAACGTAAACCTCGGATTGTGTGACTCGCGTGACTACTTTGCTAGTCCTTTACTCAAAGTGCAATCAGATTGAATTTAACCGTGACTTTTGAGAAAGAAAGCTCTTAATGAGAAAAAATATATAAGCGCGGTTTTAAGTTGCTATAGCAACTTCTTGTTTTACACGGGATTTATTATTTTTTTTTTGTCGGTGACCAGACGCAAACCTCCACTCGGCCAAATCGTGTTTGGGGCTTTGAAATCACGCAACCTATGATGTTTATTCGCCAAAAGCTGTTGAAACATTAATGTACCGAAAATGTTGCGGATATTGTTTTCTTTTTTGTGTATTAAGTATATTTTCTTTTGGTTTTATTGAAGCGTTCGATTCAAAGCGAATGTTGAATACACTGAAAAAAGGTATTACGTCAGCCATGGAATGCGCTGATGTTGCAGGTTTCACTTTCGTTACGTGACAAATAACATTGTGTTTCATTTGCATGTTTATGTCGGTAGAAGCGACGGTCATTAATTTAATTTGTTTCCTCTTCTGCGAGTATTTCTTGTGGGTTTAGGCAATCGAAGTGAATTCTTTGGCTATTTCCTTGAAGTGAGTTCAAATATTTGAAAGGAAATGAAATATTTGCTTAAGTAAACAATTGAGCGTGCCCGAACGTGCAGGGGTTACGTCATTAGAAGGGATAAAACCCCAAGCTAAAGATAGCCGGGGACAAACCTCGGATTGTGTGACAAACGTGACTACTTTGCTTGTCCTTTACTCATAATGCAAACAGATTAAATTTAACCGTGACTTTTGAGAAAGAAAGCTGTTAATTAGCCAAAAATATAAGCGCGGTTTTAAGTTGCTATAGCAACTTCTTGTTAGTCGTCGTAGTATTTTTTTTGTCGGTGACCAGACCCAAACCTCCGCTCGGCCGAATCGCGATCGCAACTTTGAATCACGCAACCTGTGATGTCTATTCGCCAAAAGCTGTTGAAACATGAATGTACGGAAAATGTTGCGGATATTGTTTTCTTTATTGTGTATAAAGTATATTTTCTTTTGGTTTTATCGAAGCGTTCGATTCAAAGCGAATGTTGAATACGCTGAAAAAGGTATTACGTCAGCCATGGAATGCGCTGATGTTGCAGGTTTCACTTTCGTTACGTGACAAATAACATTGTGTGCCATTTGCATGTTTATGTCGGCAGAAGCGACGGTCATTAATTTAATTTGTTTCCTCTTCTGCGAGTATTTCTTGTGGGTTTAGGCAATCGAAGTGAATTCTTTGGCTATTTCCTTGAAGTGAGTTCAAATATTTGAAAGGAAATAAAATATTTGCTTAAGTAAACAATTGAGCGTGCCCGAACGTGCAGGGGTTACGTCATTAGAAGGGAAAAACCCCCAAGCTAAAGATAGCTGGGGACAACGTAACCCTCGGATTGTGTGACTAACGTGACCACTTTGCTAGTCCTTTACTCATAATGCAAACAGTTTAAATTTAATCGTGACTTTTGAAAGAAAGCTGTTAATTAGCCAAAAATATAAGCGCGGTTTTAAGTTGCTATAGCAACTTCTTGTTTTCGTTTTTTTGTCGGTGACCAGACCCAAACCTCCCCTCGGCCAAATCACGATCGGGACTGAATCACGCAACCTGGGATGCTTATTCGCCAAAAGCTGTTGGAACAATGATGTACGGGAAATGTTACGGATAATGTTTTCTTTGTTGTGAATAACATATATTTTTCTTTGGGTTTTTTCGAAGCGTTGGATTCAAAAGGAATATTGAATTCACTAAAGAAAAGGTATGACATCAGCCATGGAATGCGCTGACGTTGCAGCTTTCACTTTCGCTACGTGACAAATAAGATTGTGTTTACTTGGCATGTTTATTTCGCCAGAAGCGACGGTCGTTGCAGTCAAAACAGCTCAAGCGTTTCTATCGAGGGTGAATAATGAATTTTTTTATGGAAATTTGATTTTATTCTTCGCTTCAATATTCCATTCATGAAGAAAATATTTCAATGTTCAAAAGGCGGCTCAATTCAAATCACGAATGTTAAATAGTTTGTTATCTTGCTTCACGCGACGGGCACGTGGGAATTTGGCCAAAATTTGCATAATTTCGACTGCAACAAGTCAACCGTCAATTGTCACGCACACTGTTCCTTCATCATTTTGTTCGCATTGTGTGTTTTTTTTGCAAGTTTATATCGGCAGAAGCGACGGTCATTAATTTATTTGCACTTCTGCGAGTATTTCTTGAAAGTTTAGGCAATTGAAAAGAAATTCTTTAGCTGTTTCATTGAAGCAAGTTCAAAGATTTAAAGGGAAATAAAATATTTGCTTAAGTAAACAATTGAGCGTGCCCAAACGTGCAGGGGTTACGTCATTAGAAGGGAAAAAACCCCAAGCTAAAGATAGCCGGGTATAACGTAAACCTCGGATTGTGTGACTAATGTGACTACTTTGCTTGTCCTTTACTCATAATGCAAACAGATTAAATTTAACCGTGACTTTTGAGAAAGAAAGCTGTTAATTAACCGCGCGGCCATGGGCCGAGCGCGGTTCTTGCTTTACACGGGATTTATTAACCGCGCGGCCATGGGCCGAGCGCGGTTCTTGCTCTACACGGGATTTATTTTTCGTCGTTTTTTAACCGCGCGGCCATGGGCCGAGCGCGGTTCTTGTTTTACACGGGATTTATTATTATTAACCGCGCGGCCATGGGCCGAGCGCGGTTCTTGCTTTACACGGGATTTATTATTAACCGCGCGGCCATGGGCCGAGCGCGGTTCTTGCTTTACACGGGATTTATTATTTTTTTTTTTTTGTATTTTTTTTGTCGGTGACCAGACGCAAACCTCCACTCGGCCATATCGTGATCGGGACTGAATCACGCAACCTATGATGTTCATTCGCCAAAAGCTGTTGAAACATGAATGTACGGAAAATGTTGCGGATATTGTTTTCTTTATTGTGTATAAAGTATATTTTCTTTTGGTTTTATCGAAGCGTTCGATTGAAAGCGAATGTTGAATACACTGAAAAAGGTATTACGTCAGCCATGGAATGCGCTGATGTTGCAGGTTTCACCTTCGTTAGGTGACTAACAACATTGTGTTTCATTTGCATGTTTATGTCGGCAGAAGCGACGGTCATTAATTTAATTTGTTTCCTCTTCTGCGAGTATTTCTTGTGGGTTTAGGCAATCGAAGTGAATTCTTTGGCTATTTCCTTGAAGTGAGTTCAAATATTTGAAAGGAAATGAAATATTTGCTTAAGTAAACAATTGAGCGTGCCCAAACGTGCAGGGGTTACGTCATTAGAAGGGAAAAACCCCCAAGCTAAAACCTCGGATTGTGTGACTAACGTGACTACTTTGCTAGTCCTTTACTCATAATGCAAACAGATTAAATTTAACCGTGACTTTTGAGAAAGAAAGCTGTTTATTAGCCAAAAATATAAGCGCGGTTTTAAGTTGCTATAGCAACTTCTTGTCTTGGTGTGAATTTGAGCCTCTTAAACCGATAGACACACTGAACAGATCTAGACAACTGTAGGATTGATTTAAATATCTTGCAAAAATAGAATGGAATCAGTTTATTTTGCCTAAATAAATTTCAATTTTTAACCGCGCGGCCATGGGCCGAGCGCGGTTCTAGCTCTGCACGGGATTTATTAGTGGTATTTTTTTTGTCGGTGACCAGACCCAAACCTCCACTCGGCCAAATTGCGATCGGAACATTGAATCACGCAACCTGGGATGTTTAATTGCCAAAAGCTGTTGAAACATTAATGTACGGAAAATGTTACTGATATTCTTTTCTTTATTGTATATGAAATATATTTTCTTTGGGTTTTATAGAAGCGTTGGATTCGAAGCGAATATTGAAACCCTAAAAAAAGGCATTACGTCAGCCATGGAATGCGCTGATGTTGCAGCTTTCACTTTCGCCACGTGGCAAATAAAATTGTATATTCTTTGAAGTTTTTTTCGTCAGAAGCGACGATCATCAATTTGTTTGCAATTTGCGAGTATTTCTTGTGGGTTTAGGCAATTGAAGTGGATCTTTTGGCTGTGCCATTGGAGCGAGTTCAGAGATTTGAAGGGAAATTAAATATTTGCTAAGGTAAACAATTGAGCGTGCCCGTTCTTGCAGAGGTTACGTCATTAGTAGGGAAAAAACCACCTAGCTAAAGATAGCTGAAGAGAACGTAAGCCACGGATTGAGTGACTCGAGTGACTGCTTAACTAGTCCTTAACTCATAGTGTATAAAAAAAATAATCTTAACCGTGACTTTTGGGGAAGAATGTTGTTAATTAGAAATTAGCAATGGGGTTAAGTTTTAAAGGCGAAGTTATCGAAGCGTTGGATTCAAAAGGAATATTGATTACACAAAAAAAGGTATTGCGTCAGCCATGCAATGCGCTGATGTTGCAGCTTTCACTTTCGCTACGTGTCAGATAATATTAAGTTTATTTCGCCCGAAGCGACGGTCATCAATTTGTTTGCAATTTTGCGAATATCTCTTGTGGGTTTAGGCAACTTCAGTTGCCTAAACTTTAGTTGGCTGTTTTAATCAAAGCGAGTTCGGAGATTTGAAGGAAAATTAAATATTTGCTAAGGTAAACAATTAAGGCGTGCCCGAACGTGCAGGGGTTACGTCATTAGTAGGGAAAAAACCACAAAGCTAAAGATAGCCGGGGATAACGTAGCCCTCAGATTGTGTGACTCGCGTGACTACTTTGCTAGTCTTTTACTCATAGTGCAAACGATTAAATTAAACAGTGACTTTTGAGAAAAAAAGGTGTTAATTACCAAAAAAACATAAGCGCGGTTTTAAGTTGCAGTAGCAACTTCTTGTTTTTTTTCGTTTTTTTGTCGGTGACCAGACCCAAACCTCCACTCGGCCAAATCGTGATTGGGGCTTTGAAATCACGCAACCTATGATGTTTATTCGCCAAAAGCTGTTGAAACATTAATGTACCGAAAATGTTGCGGATATTGTTTTCTTTATTGTGTATAAAGTATCTTTTCTTTTGGTTTTATCGAAGCGTTGGATTGAAAGCGAATGTTGAATACGCTGAAAAAAGGTATTACATCAGCCATGGAATGCGCTGATGTTGCAGGTTTCACTTTCATTACGTGACAAATAACATTGTGTTTTATTTGCATGTTTATGTTGGCAGAAGCGACGGTCATTAATTTAATTTGTTTCCTCTGCTGCGAGTATTTCTTGTGGGTTTAGGCAATCGAAGTGAATTCTTTGGCTGTTTCATCGAAGTGAGTTCAAATATTTGAAAGGAAATGAAATATTTGCTAAAGTAAACAATTGAGCGTGCCCGAACGTGCAGGGGTTACGTCATTAGAAGGGAAAAACCCCTAAGCTAAAGATAGCCGGGGACAACTTAAACCTCGGATTGTGTGACTAACGTGACTACTTTGCTAGTCCTTTACTCATAATGCAAACAGATTAAATTTAACCGTGACTTTTGAGAAAGAAAGCTGTTAATGAGCCAAAAATATAAGCGCGGTTTTAAGTTGCTATAGCAACTTCTTGTTTTTTTTTTTGTCGGTGACTAGACGCAAACCTCCACTCGGCCAAATCGTGATCGGGACTGAATCACGCAACCTGTGATGTTTATTCGCCAAAAGCTGTTGAAACATGAATGTACGGAAAATGTTGCGGATATTGTTTTCTTTATTGTGTATGAAGTATATTTTCTTTTGGTTTTATCGAAGCGTTCGATTCAAAGCGAATGTTGAATACACTGAAAAAGGTATTACGTCAGCCATGGAATGCGCTGATGTTGCAGGTTTCACTTTCGTTACGTGACAAATAACATTGTGTTTCATTTGCATGTTTATGTCGGCAGAAGCGACGGTCATTAATTTAATTTGTTTCCTCTTCTGCGAGTATTTCTTGTGGGTTTAGGCAATCGAAGTGAATTCTTTGGCTATTTCCTTGAAGTGAGTTCAAATATTTGAAAGGAAATGAAATATTTGCTCAAGTAAACAATTGAACGTGCCCCAACGTGCAGGGGTTACGTCATTAGAAGGGAAAAATCCCCAAGCTAAAGATAGCCGGGGAAAACGTAGACCTCGGATTGTGTGACTAACGTGACTACTTTGCTAATCCTTTACTCATAAGGCAAACATATTATATTTAACCGTGACTTTTGAGAAAGAAAGCTGTTAATTAGCCAAAAATATAAGCGCGGTTTTAAGTTGCTATAGCAACTTCTTGTTTTTTTTTGTCGGTGACCAGACGCAAACCTCCACTCGGCCAAATCGTGATCGGTACTGAATCACGCAACCTGGGATGTTTATTCGCCAAAAGTTGTTGAAACATGAATGTACGGAAAATGTTGCGGATATTGTTTTCTTTATTGTGCATAAAGTATATTTTCTTTTATATTTTCATCAACCTATGATGTTTATTCGCCAAAAGCTGTTGAAACATTAATGTACCGAAAATGTTGCGGATATTGTTTTCTTTATTGTGTATAAAGTATATTTTCTTTTGGTTTTATCGAAGCGTTGGATTGAAAGCGAATGTTGAATACGCTGAAAAAAGGTATTACGTCAGCCATGGAATGCGCTGATGTTGCAGGTTTCACTTTCGTTACGTGACAAATAACATTGTGTTTTCTTTGGAAGTTTATATCGGCAGAAGCGACGGTCATTAATTTGTTTGCTCTTTTGCGAGTATTTCTTATGGGTTTTGGCAATTGAAGTGAATTCTTGGCTATTTTATCGAAGCGAGTTCAGAGATTTGAAGGGAAATAAAAAATTTGCTAAAGTAAGCAACTAAGCGTGCCCGAACGTGCAGGGGTTACGTCATTAGAAGGGAAAAACCCCCAAGCTAAAGATAGCCTGGGTTAACCTAAACCTCGGATTGTGACTCGCGTGACTACTTTGCTAGTCCCTTACTCACAACGCAAAAAAATAAATTTAACCGTGAATTTTGAGAAAGAAAGCTGTTAATTAGCCAAAAATATAAGTGCGGTTTTAAGTTGTTATAGCAACTTCTTGTTTGTATTTTTTTTGTCGGTGACCAGACGCAAACCTCCACTCGGCCAAATCGTGTTTGGGACTTTGAAATCACGCAACCTATGATGTTTATTCGCCAAAAGCTGTTGAAACATTAATGTACCGAAAATGTTGCGGATATTGTTTTCTTTATTGTGTATAAAGTATATTTTCTTTTGGTTTTATCGAAGCGTTGGATTCAAAGCGAATGTTGAATACACTGAAAAAAGGTATTACGTCAGCCATGGAGTGCGCTGATGTTGCAGGTTTCACTTTCGTTACGTGACAAATAACATTGTGTTTTATTTGCATGTTTATGTCGGCAGAAGCGACGGGCATTAATTTAATTTGTTTCCTGTTCCGCGAGTATTTCTTGTGGGTTTAGGCAATCGAAGTGAATTCTTTGGCTATTTCCTTGAAGTGAGTTCAAAGATTTAAAGGAAATGAAATATTTGCTTAAGTAAACAATTGAGCGTGCCCGAACGTGCAGGGGTTACGTCATCAGAAGGGAAAAACCCCCAAGCTAAAGATAGTCGGTGACAACGTAAACCTCGGATTGTGTGACTAACGTGACTACTTTGCTAGTGCTTTACTCATAATGAAACAGACTCAATTTAACCGTGACTCTTGAGAAAGAAAGCTGTTAATTAGCCAAAAATATAAGCGCGGTTTTAAGTTGCTAGCAACGTCTTGTTTTGTCGGTGACCAGACCCAAACCTCCACTCGGCCAAATTGCGATCGGAACATTGAATCACGCAACCTGGGATGTTTAATCGCCAAAAGCTGTTGGAACATTAATGTACGCAAAATGTTACGGATATTCTTTTCTTTATTGTATATGAAATATATTTTCTTTGGGTTTTAAGGAAGCGTTGGATTCGAAGCGAATATTGAATACCCGAAAAAAGGTATTACGTCAGCCATGGAATGCGCTGATGTTGCAGCTTTCACGTTCGCCACGTGACAAATAAGATTGTATATTCTTTGGAAGTTTTTTTCGTCAGAAGCGACGGTCAATGACTTATTTCCAATTTTGCGAGTATTTCTTGTGAGTTTAAGCAATTGAAGTGGATATTTGCTAAGGTAAACAATTGAGCGTGCCCGTTCTTGCAGGGGTTACGTCATTAGTAGGGAAAAAACCATCTAGTTAAACATAGCTGAAGATAACGTAAGCCACGGATTGAGAGAGTCGCGTGACTGCTTAACTAGTCCTTAACTTAGAGTATAAAAAAAATAATGTTAACCGTGACTTTTGAGGAGGAATGTTGTTAATTAGCAAAAATGGGGTTAAGTTTTAAAGGCGAGGTTATCGAAGCGTTGAATTCAAAGAGAATATTGATTACACTAAAAACAGGTTGCATGTCAGCCATGGAATGCGCTGACGTTGCAGCTTTCACTTTCGCTACGTGACAGATAAGATTAAGCTTTCTTTGCAAGTTTGCTTTGCCAGTCATCAATTTATTTGCAATTTTGCGAGTATTTCTTGTGAGTTTAGGCAACTGAAGTGAATTCTTTGGCTATGTTAATCAAAGCGAGTTCAGAGATTTGAAGGAAAATTAAATGTTTGCTAAGGTAAACAATTAAGCGTGCCCGAACGTACAGGGGTTACGTCATTAGTAGGGAAAAAACCACCAAGCCTTGGATAACGTAACCCTCCGATTGTGTGACTCGCGTGACTACTTTGCTAGTCTTTTACTCATAGTGCAAACGATTAAATTAAACCGTGACTTTTGAGAAAACAAAGTGTTAACTAGCAAAAAATATAAGCGCGGTTTTAAGTTGCTATAGCAACTTCTTGTTTTTACTTTAAATCTGATTTCGCATGGAATTCAAATTTTACTGATTTTGTGGCTTTCTGTTTGTCGTTGCCATGGAAGCATCAATTTCGATAAATTGTATCAAACTTTAATCCAAGACCAACAGACCTATCATCGACTGTCAAGTGTAAATGTCACATCGATCCAAGGCTGGGAAAAAACTATGGTCCAGAAAAAACTGTACTAAGACACCTTAAAGTTTTCATCGCATTGACCTCATAAAATGATGTTTTATCCCTAATTATTTAAACCTGCTCAGCTAATCCTTTTGCAATGAACGTGCTTAGTGTTACCTTAATTTCGTTAAAACATAATCTGTCCTAGAATTTGTGTTTGTTTAATTGTTAATATGTATGAGATCTTGTGCTGTTGTCTTTCTATTTTTCTGGGGCTGTGTTTGAATTTTTTGGCTTGAGTGTTGCATTTTGTTGGCTTGAATTTGTTGACTCAACGACTGCTTGTGTTTACGTGTAAAATTTCTTGGCTTGTCTGTGTTCTGTGTATACAATTTGTTAGCTCGTTAACTGCTTGTGTTTAAAATTTGTTGGCTTGTCTGTGTTGACTGCCTGTCTGAAATTTGTCGTCTTCTTTCCTGCCTGTCTGTCTGTGTTAAAAATTTGTTGGCTTTTGACTGGAAACGACAACAGTGGACAACTTAGTACTTTGCTCTTGTTGACTGCTCTAGCATGCATGCTTTCTCTTTATAAAGTTTTAGACATTGCATTTAACAATTGCCGGCACCACTAAATTTCATGCTGCTTCGAGTTTAAAAGCTCTGCTCCATTCACAACAGGCGCTGCTGAGTAAATCTTTTTATATGTATCGTTTCTGACAGTGGCAGAAACAAACACCTAAAAACAGCGCCATCTTTTTTGTTGAAGCAACAACGGGACACTTGATTCAACATACACCACCAAGATGGCCGCTGGACCATTTGGAGAAATAAAACATTCTCAAACAATCAGAAAATGCAGCGATATTTCTGAACAATAAGGTTTGTTACTCACGTAAAAATATAAAAATCTTACCATTAAGAAATCTTATACTCGATTATACATGCAGTCATCGAGACTCTTTTTGACATGGAAAGTACTAATAATAAGCTATAAATCTATTAAAATAGAGGTTTCTAAATAATACAACTGAATTTGTCATGTATTGTCAGCGGTTTGTTACGCATGCGTAATAAAGGTAGTGGCCCACTTCGGGTCTTCGTTCCTTACTGTGCACGCGAGTAAAATCTTACCTAGTTCCAGAAGTTCTCTCGTTTCCTTCTTGTCATCGAAAAAAAAAAAAAACTACATGACCGCAGTAATTGAAACATGTAAATTTTCCTTTCTTTAAATATCAATCATTTTCGTGGGACAGCTGCTCTCTGTAGCTTGACAACATCTCGCCAAACCATACATTAATTAAGACAGAGACGAATTATCTAAAGAAAACAACGTTTAAGCAATACATTCATGTTCCCTTAACATAGTTTTTATAATTAATTAGTTATTTAATTTCTAAAGTCTAGTTCTCCACACGGATAAGATTTCTCAGTGATAGGGAGAAAGAGACAAGTTAATTGTTCACGAAAAGTACTTAAGCAAAGAGTTTAATATAGCTTTTCCTGTCATTAATTAGTACTTTCTATGTCAAGTAAGACAGAGCCAAGATGTCGCATGTACAAATTTCGCCAAACCAGCGACATATTTCTGTAAGGTATAATTTATTAGCACTCTCGATGGCAAGAAAGAGACGTGTATCCCTCATACACAAGATAGAATCACTTCTAAACTTGCTTTATTTTCCGTCCTCTCTCTTTTACAGTCAGAAGCACAATAATTGTATTACCTAGCGTAAAAAAGAGAATTATTCAAACTTTTACGGATTGGCTTTGCATTATCTTGTCATGTAGAAATTTGTTTAAGATGTTTTCTTTTTACCTTATTCAATGTAAACAGGGCTATTAAATGGCCTGTTGGTAGCATGCGGGAAGGCCGTTCCAAAGAGTACTATGTCCGGTAGTTTTGTCGTTGTTTTTCGGCTGCTGTCAGAAATTTGCAAAAAGGGCCTACCTTCAAGAGGGGCTTAAATAAGGAAGGGTTTATTTTTGAACGGAGTTGTGCGTTTCCAAAATGTTTGGGTTTCTATTTGGGAGGGACATCTTTTGGTGCATTCAGGAATAACGACATGACATTCAAGATTTCTTAATGATGGGGAGGTGAAATCGGAAGGAAGAGACAAGTTCTCCCGCGAAAGGCAATTAACTAAAAAGCTCTATAATTAAATGTTTTCGTAACGCAGTTTTTACAATTACTTTCCATGTCAAAAAAGAGTGGAGACGTCTGTCTGTATATAATTTCTTAATGGTAAGAGTTTTAATATTCTTACGCAAGTAACGTCCGGAACTTATAAAACTTATAAAAATGTTCAGGAATACAACTACTTTACCAGCCATCAGACTCCTGCCTTTTAGACTGGACTTATCGCTGCACTATCTGATGGGTTTAGAATGTTTCATTCCTCCAAAATTGTACAGTGGCCATCTTGGTGGTGTATGTTGAATCAGGTGTTCCGTTTTCGCTTGACGAGATTCCAAACTGTGCGATGGCGCTGTTTTTATGTAGTTTTTCGGCTCCTGTCAGAAGTGATATATTAAAAAGGATTTTACTCAGCAGGGCGTACTGTGGATGGAGCAGAGCTTTTAAATTCGAAGCAGCATGATATTTAGTGCTGCTGGAAAATGTTGAATGTAATTTTCATGTTTAAAACTATATAAAGAGAAAGCATACCTGCTAGAGCACTCGACAAGAGCAAAGTGACTGTTGTCGTTTTGAATCGTTTAAGAATGAAAACCCAAGCTGTTGTAGTTCTTGTTGCTGTTCTGCTAGTCGCGACTTTGGTTATCGAGAGTGACTGTTTCCAACCCAAATCCCAGACAAGAGCATACCAGAGAAGAGGAAAATAAGAGTTGAAAGAAAAGGTAAGCAAGCAATTTTTAACATATATTTGACGTCTTTACTTAGATAGTTTAGCTTTCATAGAAATTATTCTAGTAAACATAACCCATAGGCTTGTTGGATGGTTCACTAAAATGGAGTAAGCTGAGAGCCAGTCATTCATCGAATTTAACCTTGTAAATTGTGAAGGCGTCATTTCACATTCTGGATGCTTAGGCCAAAGGGAGGTCTCTAACATGATGTTTTCTTCTGTTTGTTTTTTTCTCTAATAGTTTGAGAAATCCGCCGTAAGAAGCGAAGTGGCAAGAACTGTTGGACGCGGGGGAATGGAGAATAGAGTGTTGGAGGATCGTGACGAAGAACAGAAATAGCCATGTAAAGTATGAGGAGTGATCATGATAGTGTTATATGAAGAAGATCATGACACCAATACTGTAACCTGATGGATAAAAGTAAGAAAGAAATAAAAGTTGAAGATTAACTGAACTATTGTTTTAAGTTTTGTGTGAATTTGGCGACGGTTACAACAAGGAAATTTGAACCCTTGCATTGGGCAGAATAGTGCGACATTTTTGCATATAATGAGCTCACATGGTGGGCTCTTCAAGCGTGCGCTCCACAAGACAGCCATAAAGACCATAAATAGAGAAATAAGAGTCGAAATTCGTGAAAACTAAAATGTTCAGAGGAGGTTTTCCTTCGATAAAACCATGGATTCTTACAGCTGGTCTTGGGAATGAAGTGGGACGGGAGAGAGAGCAAGGAAGGCGGCTCACAGAGAGGAAATTGAAGAATATTCGTATTCTCAATATTGGACTGGAACTAGCTTGTAATTCTGCGCTAATGTGGGAATGTTTCTCAAATGCAAATCACATGAAGCTCTTTTTAATTCATATTCCCCCGAATTTTCCATATTTAAATCAGTGGACAAAATACCAATAATCTAGAAATACAGCAGTCACTCTTGGCAACTAAAGTCGTGAACTTCAACAGCTTGGCTCTTTGTTCCTCACTGTATGTTGACATCTCAGTACTTCTCTCGAGTTAGCTGCTCTAGCTTGCTTGCATGTATTCCCTCAGTACTGAGCTTAAAGCGTCAAACTGCGTCAAACTTATAACAATTTTTCAACAATTTTTCAGTGCCACTTAATATCATGTTCCCTGCGTATTTTGGATAACATGAGTTACGACGGCTAATTTTTCGTTTTTCTATTTGGGGTTGAATGCTCTCTTTACATATTCAGCTGGAGCATAGTTAGTAGAGGGGACTAACTATGGCTGGAGCTAATTCATAAACCGATAGATATACTGGATACGTTGGAATAAATGCGAGATTCTCAAGTAAATCCATTTTTCACTAGGCGTTGCCGTCGTCACCGTTTAAGCTCCCTATTAGCGAACCAGAAGACTTGTCAACAGAACTGTTCCGATTTCTTGCGGTCACTGATCTTATATCATCGGATTTTCGGCCTCATTTAGGTGCAGTTAATATATAATCATGATTTCAGTTAGTACGCTTGCTGGGTTATCAGGACCAATTTCCGCCATGGGTATTTTATTTGCTTTTATCTGAAAACGCAGTACTGCAAAAACAACAAGAACAAGACAAAACGTCGCGGCAGTTTAGTGACGAGTTAATGAGGCCAGACCAATACATCATCCGAAGTTGTTAATAATGTGATCAATTTTTACGACTATTTTGCGTTACGCAAAATGGGACTTTAGATGGGGCTTTTGTCCATTCCTGTTGAGTTCCTGTTAAACTATTAATTTCCATTCCTGTTAAACTATTAATTTACACCGAAGCCGCACTACTGTGTTCTGTTTATATATTTGGGGGATAGTACAGAGGCATATATTTGCTCTAGATTTGATCGATAATCCAGATTAATCAATTGTTTTACCATTCGTTCGTAGTCTTCGTAATGTAAATCTTCTCGAATCTTCACCAAAATGTTGATTATTGATTCACAGTTAACACTCAAGCACTTTTTTGTTGACTGTGTTAACTGGCGAACAACCAGGGATCTTCATCTTTGCTTTGTCCTTTACCCCGATGGGGGAAATTTGCCGAGAACAACAAGGGATAGCAGAACTTGAAATGCTGTGTCCTAACAGTACATATTGATACAGGTTGATACTTGCGCAAACCTTGCGGCTTTAGAAGATCAAAAACACCCACGTCACCAAGCTGAAATGAACCTTGCCTCACTTGCAACCAAGGGAGGAAAAGGAGAGAGGGCCTGGGAACGAGGTTGGTCTCACCTGTAGCCGTATTAATTTTATTGTCACGCAATTCATGATTCGCAAAAACATCATCACCGCATTCAGGGCAGTGATTAGAGTGTGATTTTAAGAGGTTTAAAGAAGGGACAGAAGAAAGAAATTTCTTTTTGGAACAAAACCGAACTATTTTCGGGCATGTACTTCAACATGCAAATAGTTGTAGCCTCAAAGAGGCTTTGGTTAAGGCGGGGATACACCTGAAGCCTGTTTTTCCACCGCTAAACTTGGTTTAATGCGAATATCTCGTCTTCGTTTCAAGTAATCCAGAAGCTCTATGCTCATTTCACAAAGCTATGTTAAGCGGTGTTTTGTAAATTTTTTGGTGATTTTTGGGGATGTTTGGAAAGAGATAGTTTTTCTCAAAGGATTAGTAAAATTTGGAGAAATAAGAAATATTAAAGATTTAATGTGATTTTAAAATTAGAATTTGAAGTTAAAAATTAGTATATGGACACCCAAACAGTCCCCTAACAACCCGGGGTGCTCTTGCGTGGGGGTCAACTGTCTGTTGGTGTTTCAAAAATAATTTTCTTTCTTCTATCCCTTCCTTAAACCTCTTAAAAGTTCACTCAAAATCGGGTATACCCCCACCTTAAAGGCAGACAATTACATAGTTTTTTTGACATTTACATCCAATTTACAGTGCCAGAGAAATTTCTTCAATTTCGTTCAAGTTAAAACGCGCCTTTTAACATGTTTATACTTCAAGCAAAATGCTCCCCAGTCTCTGCTCCCCCCTACCCCCCTCACCGGGTAGAGTTACTGGGAGCAGAGTCTCTGCAGAGTCCCACCCTCACCGGTCCACCCGCACGAGGGAGCTCCGCTACGCTCATAATGCGAATAGCATTATATAAGAGTTGATCAACTCTTTTCCTCCCTTGTGGGAGGCATTTTCTTAGACTCCACGAGGCGTAGCCTCGTTTTGGTGCTAAGCTTGTTTTCGTGCTATAATGTGATAAAATCGCTGTTTACGTTTATAATTCTGGCAGACGTATTGAACTTGTGGATTTCTCGATATATTTTAGCTCGATGTTGGTCATATCTTGGATTTCTTGAAAAGCTCGTTTCTGGATTGTTTACTTCAATAAAGTTTTTAACTGTGTAGGGAAAACTACAGAAAAAAATATTGAAAACCACTGTATTTTCACTTAAAATGTAATTTAAAGAACTGAAGGTGGAAAAATAAACGTTGATTTAACAAGAAGGCTTTTGCCAGCGCCTAATACTCATGTTTGTACAGTTAAGTTTGCTTCGTGTTGACTTGCCTTTCAGTTCCCCAGATTACGCGTGTTTAGTTTATAGTAAAACAGATTACATCCCATTTTTACTTCTTATTCCGCTTTTTATGTTCCAGTAAAGAACAATGGTTTGTGCCATATTTGTGTTGCGAGTGTCTGTGACATTCTTTCTTAAAAATATCATAAAACCGCAACAATCGGTATGATAATAAAGCGATCAAGCAATAAAGCAAGACACATATTCCAACTTCTTGTTACTTCAAAGCTACATTTTATCAAGAGTGGCTCACGCAACATTGCGACAAAGAACGCAATCTATGTTTCCCTCTTATCTGTCTTCCTTCTTCACTCCGGTCCCTCTTCATTCGCACGAACAGCTGTAAGAATCTGTGTTTTTGTAGAAGGGAAACCTCCTCTGAATAACTCAGTTTAGATGGCCCACTTCACGAAAGCCACTTCTTTTCCTCATGGCGCTCTTGTGGACCCTTCACGCCTTAAAAGCCCGCCAAATGAGCATTTATATGAGGAAATGTCGACGGGCGCGCTTGCATTCTGTCCGACGCAAAGCGTTAAAATTATTGTTCCAGTGTCGTAAACTTTGTCTAATTAACACAAAACTGAAAACAATACTTAATTTAAACGTTAACTTTTATTTCTTTGTTACTTTTGTCCATCAGGTTACAGTATTGGTGTAATGATCGCCTTCATATAACACTATCATGATCACTCCTCATACTTCAAATGGCTATTTCTGTTCTTCGTCACGATCCTCCAAGACTCTCTTCTCCATTCTCCCGCGTCCAACACTTGTTAGGGTGCCTCTCTCAAACTTTTCGAGGAAAAAAATCAAACAGACGAAAATATCATGTTAGAGGCCTTCCTTTGACATAAGCAACGATGCAGAATGTGAAATGACACATTCACATTTTATGCAAGAAAACTTTAATCTTTAGAAAGGACCAACGAACAAAGCAAAGGAACCGAATCCTGGTGGATCTGATCAGCAATACAAGCAACTGGGAAACGGAAAGTCTGACCGTGTGGTTGGATTGAACTATTATATCCTTATATTTCCTTGAAATATAATTTTATACAAGGTTGAATTCAATGAAACACTCTACCAGTTTATCGCATTTTCGTAATGTTAATTGATCCGCTCAACAAGCTTATGGGTTACGTTCACTAGATTAACTATTAGCTGAGTAAAGACGTAAAATATATATGAAAAAAAAAACTGATTACAACCTTTTCTTTCAACTCGCTTTTTTCTTTTCCCTGGAAGAAACGGGGTGAGATACAGTCACTCTCGATAACCAAAGTCGCGACCAGCAGAACAGCAACAAGAACTACAACAGCTTGGGTCTTCATTCTTTAAACGATTGAAAACGACAACAGTGGACGTCTTAGTACTTTGCTCTTGTTGACTGCTCTAGCATGTATGCTTTCTCTTTATATAGTTAAATTACATTCAACATTTTCCGGCACCACTAAATATCATGCTGCTTTGTGAGTTTATAACCTATGCTCCATTCATGACACGCCCTGCTGAGTAAAACTTTTTATATTAATCGTTTCTGACAGGGGCCGAAAAGCAAAATAAAAATAGCACCATCGCACAGTTTGGAATCTCGTCTAGCTACAATGGGACACCTGATTCAACATACACCACCAAGATGGCCACTGTACCATTTGGAGAAATGAAACATTCTAAACCTATCAGATGGTGCAGCGATAAGTCCAGTCTACAAGGCAGGAGTCTGATGGCTGGTAAAATAGTTAGCTTTCTGACAAATAAAAGTTCTGTTACTGACATGAAAATTTAAAAATCTTACCATGTAGACTTTTTCTTGACATTGAAAGTACTAATTAATTATAAAAACCACGTTATAAAAACATTTGATTATAAAGCTGTCTGCTTAACTGCCCTTCTTGGGACAATTTGTCTCTGCCTTCAGATTTCATCTTCTTATAATTAAGAAATCGTAAACGTGGGATTAACTCGGCTGTTGAAAGTACTAGTTAATTTAAAAAGAAGTACCTTCGGGAACATGCATGTGATTTTTAAGCTTTTTGTTTTGACTGCTGTGCGTGGGTGAGACTTGACTCTGCTTTACGATTGACGTTTTAGTTTGGTGACATTGTTGATAAATAGCTATTTCTTAAAGCGTTTTATCGGAGCCAAGCAAAAGAAAATTGTTGTCAGAAAACTCACTGCGCGCTGACCAACGTTTACAATTTATCGCGGTCTCGGCACCAAATCTAACGGCCGGTGTGAACGATGAGATTCAAAACAACATAACTTCAGAATAAGCAAGAGAATGAAAATGTATTGCTTATTTTCAGCTGATTGGTTTGTTAAATATATATTTCGGATGTTATCTACCGTTTTGCTGGCGTTTGAAAGACGGAAATACAAAAATAATGTACCTTTAGAACAGTAAGTAATCCATAGGCCTTTTTTTCTTGAGGACTTCACCTTCCAATTTTTGTGAACCTTTATCAACGTTTTCTAACGTTGTCTTTATAGCTATTGGTATGGCGCACTTCCAGAAGTAAAATGAATTTCCGATCTGATCGTTGGGATTTCTAACTTGACTAGTGCAATGTCGCTGTGTGTTATTCTCGATTCAGAAATGCTTGGTGATGACTTATTGAGTTTTTCTCTTTAACCAGGCTAATAAAAGAGTAAAGTTTTAGCTATTTCTAGAAGTTTTCTCGTTCCTTTTAGTTTGTCATCGAAAAAATCCTAGACGATCCGCAGTAATTGAAACATGTAAATTTTCCATTCCTTGAATATCAATCATTTTCGTGGGACAGCTCCTCTCTGTAAGCTTTACAAAAAATCAAGAAGTTAAGCAATAAGCTTTCAAAATACATGTTCCTATAATATAGTTTTTATAATTAATTAGTAATTTAATTTCTAGAGTCTAGTTCTTCGCACGTATATGATTCCTCAATGATAGGGAGAAAGAGACAAGTTTATTGTTCACGAAAAGTACTTAAGCAAAGAGTTTAATATAGCTTCTCCTGTCATTAATTAGTACTTTCTATGTCAAGTAAGACAGAGCCAAGATGTCGCATGTACAAATGTCGCCAAACCAGCGACATATTTCTGTAAGGTATAATTTATTAGCACTCTCGATGGCAAAAAAGAGACGTGATATCCCTCATGTACAAGATAGAATCACTTCTAAACTTGCTTCATTTTCCGTTCTCTCTCTTTTATGGTCAGAAGCACAATAATTGTATCACCTAGCGTAAAAAAGAGAATTATTCAAACTTTTATTGGCTTTGCATTATCTTCGGTGATCAAGGAATTTGTTTCAGTTATTTTCTTTTTACCTTGTTCAATGTAAACAGGGCTATTAAATGGCCTGTCGGTGGTATGCCGGAAGGCCGTTCCAAAAAGTACTATGTTCGGTGGTTTTGTCGTTGATTTTAGACTGCTGTCAGAAATTTACAAAAAGTGCCATGTCGACATCTCAATGTCCCTTCCAGGTGGGCTTACCTTCGAGAAGGGCTTAAATAAGGAAAGGTTTATTTTCGGACGTACATGTGCTTTTGCAAAATGTTTGGGTTTCTATTTAGGTAGGACATCTTTTTCGTGTAATTAATTAGTACTTTCTATGTCAAGTAAGACAGAGCCAAGATGTCGCATGTACAAATTTCGCCAAACCAGCGATATATTTCTGTAAGGTATAATTTATTAGCACTCTCGATGGCAAGATGGCATGTCCGCATGTACAAGATTGATTTCTAAACTTGCTTCGATTGTCTTAATTTGTTATTGTCAGAAACTAGAAGATCACAATAAATGTATTATACCTAGCATAAAATAGATGATTATTCAAACTTTTACCTTAAGAATTTGTGTTGGCTTGGAATCATCTGGTCATAAAGAAATTTGTTCCAGATAGTTTCTTTTCACCTTGTTCAATGTTAATCGAGTTGTTAAATGGTATGTGGTTTGCGGGAAGGCGGCTCCAAAGAGTACTATATCCGGTAGTTTTGCCGTTGTTTGTCGGTTTCTGTCAGAAATTTGCAAAACATGATTTGTAAGGTAGAGACGAGTTGTCTCATCCAAGAAAAGCAGTTAGTCAAAAACCTTAAAATTACTAGTTCCTTAGGTTAGTTTTAATAATTAATTATTACTTTCAAAGCCACGTTAATCCCACGTTTACGACTTCTTAATGATAGCCGGGAGATGAAATGTGAAGACAGACAAAATTTGTCACATGAAAGGCCGTTAAGCAAAAAGCTTAACAATCAAATATTTTAATAACGTAGTTTTTATCATTAATTAGTACTTTCCATGTCAAGAAAGCGTCGAGATGTCTGCATGCATAACATTTGAAGGTTTTTATATTCGTACGTAAATAATGTCTAGAACTTATAAAACTTAATGGTTAGAAATACAACTATTTTACCAGTCGCTGCATTATCTGATGGTTTTAGATGTTGTGTTTCTCCAAACGGTCCAGTGACCATCTTGGTGGTGTATGGAGAATCAGGTGTCCCGTAAGTGGTAATTGTTGCTGAACGAGATTCCACACTGTGCGATGGCGCTGTTGTTATGCTGTTTTTCAGCTCCTGTCAAAAACAGTATATATTATAAAATTTTACTCAGCAGGGCCTATTGTAAATGGAGCAAAGATTCTAAACTCGAAGCAGCGTGATATTTAGTGGTGCCGGAAAATGCTGAATGTAATTTTCATATCTAAAACTATATAAAGAGAAAGCATACTTGCTGGAGCAATCAACAACCATGACAACAGCAAAGTACTAAGTCGTCCACTGTTGTCGTTTTAAATCGTTTAAGCAATGAAGACCCAAGCTGTTGTAGTTCTTGTCGCTGTTCTGTTAGTCGCAATATTGGTTATCGAGATTGATTGTATCGGGCCCGTTTCAACGTTGAAACGAAAGGTTAACAAGCAACATTTTTACGTATATTTGGTCCCTTTACTTAGCTAGTTTAGCTTAACTAGGAAACTTGTGTTCATCCTTGGAGAATGTGAACGTGTCATTTCACATTCTGCATGGGTTCTTAGGCGAAAGGCAGGTCTCTAACATGATATTTTCTTCTGTTTGAATTTTTCTCTAATAGTTTGAGAAAGCCGCCGTAAGAAGCGAAGTGGCAAGAAGTGTTGGACGCGGGAGAATGGAGAAGGGAATCTTGGACAAACGTGACGAAGAAAAGAAATAGCTAGGCAAACTGTGAGGAGTCATCATGATAGTGTTATATGAAGATGATCATGACACCAATACTGTAACCTGATGGATAAAAGTAACAAAGAAATAAAAGTTAACAATTAAATTAATTATTGTTTTCTAGTTTTGTGAGAATTCGATGTAAGTTACGACGCGGAAATTGAACGCTTGCATCGGGCAGAATAGTGCGACATTTTCGCAAATATTGAGCTCACATGGCGGGATCTTTAAGCTTGAGTGCTTCACAAGGCAGCCGTAAAAAGAGAAAAAAGAGGAAAATTCATGAAAACTAAAATCGTCATTTCGCAGTGTTCAGAGGAAGTTTTTCTTCGATAAAAACATGGTTTCTTACAGCTGGTCGTGGGAATGAAGATGGACGGGAGAGAGAGCAAGGAAGGCGGGTTACAGAGATAAAATCGTATTCTCGGTTTTGGACTGGAACTAGCTTGCAATCGAGGCTAATGCGGGATATACTTTCAATGCACGGGCAATTTTTTTTTTGCTTCACGCTCGACGGACTGCGAAAATAAATAGGGACTGCTCGTAGTCTAACCTGAAGGTTACAAGGGTCTTACAATATTTCTGAAGTTTCCTTGTTCTTAAATTCTGGGAAAAAAGCCGTCGCGGTGGTCAAAGCGAGCGGAAGGGAAGAAGAAACCTCGTACTTGTCGCGACTCGTACTCAAATCTAATTGAGAAATGGAGAGAAAACATCTGGAGCTGGGGTAGAAGAAGGCTCCAAATTGTCATTACATGTATTTTGGCTTTATCGACTTCAAGTTGAACTAAAAGGTTAAAGTCTTACCGCAGGCAACAGCTTCTTCAGAGTATTAATTAGCTATCTTTTGTTGATTTGTGAGGGATTGAAGCTATGATTGGATACAAATTTCCGAAAGAAACCCACACTCGGGTCATGCTAGTAACTACCATTAAATTTGAGGAACGCCCTGTAGGTTTCACTTATTTTTCAAGATACGAATACTATACTTATTTAATAATACATTGTAATCGGCGACAAACTCGACCTTGAAACAGCATTGGCCAGCAGCATTTTATCTCAATTTAACAATTAATGACCATTAATTCATCTGATAACACTTCTTCTTTGAAAAGCTGGGCTTCTTTAGCTGTTGGCTATTAAAATACAATTTTCCATACTTAGGGACTGTGCAATAATAATCTGGAGGAGAGGGGGTGGGAAAACAGACGGGGGCCATATGGGAAAATCACAAGAAGAGATAGGGGGTTAAGTGTAAAATTTAATGCATACGGGGGATGGGGGCATTACGTTTTTAACTCTTTTTCACAAACTGGAGAAGTGGGAAAATATCTACTCTCCCATCTGTTCTACCGTAAGAAACGAGCGCCTCTGTTATATGTTAAAACAGTGCCAATTTAATTATTGCCACCAGGTTTTAATGAATTTATCAGCAAAACATGATACATGGGTTGAGAAGATCTGGTTACGAGTTTATTGTTTTTCAATATTTCCTAGGTTACTTGTAGTCGGCCTTTTCTAAACCATCTGAGCAGTATTCAAAAACGTTTGGATGCAGAGGACCACGCAACGAAGAATGAAACTACTTGACTTGTCTGTTGCCTGATCTCTTGTAAAAGAAATGTTCGTACCAGACGTCACGTTAAGTGCAGATAAAACCAAATTGATTGCAAGGCTGGTACTACGGCAGAAGGGCAAAATTTATTGGCCAATATTTCAACTAGCAGAGCTAGTCTTCTTCAGGGCCAGTACAATGCTGGCCCTGAAGTACTCATTGTACTCAATTTAGTTTTATCTGAGCAGTGGTAACACTACACATCTCCGCAGGTTTGATCAGAACCTGTAGGCATGCGCACAGCGCAATGTCTTTTCTCTTAGTTTTCAACGCGGGCGCGTTTTTGATATCACACCTTTGTCTCTCCCCAAACTCTCCTCACGCGCCCCTCGCGCGTCTTTAACACTCGCCCGCACCGCTGAATTTCGAGACCGACTCATTACTAACAGTGTGACGTCACGTAGCAACAAGTTTACACTTTGGTTCGCTTTCTCAGTTTTGTGTCGTGACGCCACTGAAGTGATATCAAGAGTCAAAAGGCCACACCTACTAAATACGCTGTCATTCGCTAAGTGTAAGTGTGAAAGCTTTGTTGTGAATATTGTCTACATGCTAAAACCTGTTATTGTTCTGTGGTTGCGTTTATTTGTAATTTCGCTCAATTTACTTCCGGACAAAAAGGCTGGTTTTCACTAGCGATGGATCGGAGTCGTAATGAGAAGCGCAGAGCGTTAGGCTTTAGTGAAAATCAAACCGACGGAGTAGTGAAACCAAGATTGTCGGAGTCCCAAGCAGAAAAGAAGCATTCTGAGGGCGTGAAAACTAGCATTGAGATTTGTTCTTCCACTTCTGCTTGCGACTCCGAAAACTCTAGTTTTCACTGGATCGTGAATCTAAGCGAAAACTCTAGTTTTTACTGGATAATAAGCGACGGAGTCATAAGTGGAATCGGAGTCGGAAACGTTTCGTTAAAAAGGGCTTGACAGATGTTTTGAAACATTTACCACGCATGATAATGTTATAAACACTGATTCACTGGAACACGTCGAAATTTAATAATAAAGAAGGCGTTTGAATCGACGATAAAGTTGCGTTTCAAATTTATCGTTTACAAATTTATGCTTAAACATCGTACCTAGTTTTATGCAAATTTCGTCGTTATTTTTTTTTGTTTCAAAAATGCATTTTCTTACGGAGAAACGTCATACACATTTATTTGAATATTTTAGCATAATTCTGTAAACGGTGAATTTGTTACGCAAGTTTTATGATGTCAGTTCAAGCGCCTTCTTTATCGTTACATTTGGACGCGTTACAGTAAATCAGTGTTAATAAAACGTTTTGAAATAATTTTTTTGCGTTATCAAATGTGCGTGCACTCTATCAAGCAGTTTTTAAAATTTTTGTTGACACACCGCTCAAAATGGAAAATTACCTAAAACTTATAATGGTATTGATCGTAAAAGTTCAATTCTCGAAATCGCGAAAAGGAAAATCAACAAAACTTTCACGGTGCAGAACGGTGAGTTAAAATAAAATTTCACCGTGTCTCAGTCCATTAGCCAATATCATGCAAAAAGTGTGGTTGCTATTTATTCGAAATCAAACATACCCTTTTTAAAATTATTTTTAAATTTATTTGCTCTGTACTATAGTTTCAAATAATAGTATTGTTTTTTCAAGTTTTACTGATTTCGTGGCTTTCTCTTTATCGTTGCCATGGAAGCATCGATTTCAATAAATTGTATCAAACTTCAAACCAAGACCAATAGACCTATGTGGTGTAAATGTCACATCGATCCAAGGCAGGGAAGTCTGCTAAACGGCCAATTGAAAATGCTAGCTATGGTCCAGAAAAAAATGTACTGAGACACCTTAAAGTTTTGATCAGATCGGACCTCATAAAATGACGTTTTATTCTTCAGTATTTTTATAACATACGTTTAAACCTGTGATTAGTTCGTGTAAATCGAATCAGCCATTCTGCTCATCAATTCTTTTGCCGCGAAGATGCTGTTACCTTGATTTCGTTAAACCAAACTGTGTCCTGAAAGTTGTGGTTGTCCAGTTTTTAAACAGCAGTCTGCCGGCTTGGATTAGTTTATTCAATATGTATGAGATCTTGTGTTGTTGTCTCTCTGTTTTTCTGGGGCAGCGTTTGAATTTGTTTGGCCGGAGTGTAGCAATTTGTTAGCTTGTATTGACTGTTTTGAATTTTTTGGCTTATCGACTGCCTGTGTTTAAAATTTCTTGGTTTGTCTGGTCTTGTCTGTGTTCTGACTGCCTGTGTCTGTAATTTGTTGGCTTGTTAACTGCTTGTGTTTAAAATTTCTTGGCTTGTCCGAGTTTGTGTTGACTGCCTGTCTAAAATTTTTTGTCTTGTTTTCTGCCTTTCTGTGTTAGAAATGTGTTGTCCTTTTGACTGGAAACGACAACAGTGGACGACTTAGTACTTTGCTCTTGTTGACTGCTCTAGCATGTATGCTTTTCGCTATATTGTTCTAGACATTGCATTCAACAGACACCACTAAATTTCATGCTGCTTCGAGTTTTAAAACTGTGCTCCAATCACAACAGGCCCTGCTGAGTGAAATCTTTATATATATATGTTTCTGACAGTGGCCGAAACAAAAACATAAAAACAATGCCATCTCTGTTGAATCGACAACGGGACACCTGATTCAACATACACCACCAAGATGGCTGCTGGGCCATTTGGAGAAATGAAACATTTTAAAACCATCAGAAAATGCGGTGATATTTCTGAACAATAAGTTTTGTTAGTCACGTAAAAGTATAAAAATCTTATCATTAATTTATCTTATACTGGATTATACATTCAGTCATCTCGACTCTTTTTTGACATGGAAAGTACTAATAATTAGCTTTAAATCTATAAAAATAAGGTTATAAAAGCATTTGATTATAAAGCTGTCTGCTTACAGTCTGTAACTGCCTTTCTTGGAACAACTTGTCTCTGCCTTCAGATTTTATAATTAAGAAATCGTAATGGTAAGATCAACCGGGATGTTGAACGTACTAATTAATTTTAGTATAATTTCTAGAGGTGAATAATAATAATTAGCAGAAGTTCATAAGCAAGAAGTCTATGGTATTTGCTATGTCTTTCGCGAGTAGGCTATTTTTAGAACAAACCTTGCGCGCGAGAAAATGACGTAGTTTATGGCAATACTGACGTGCACTTACAATAAAAAAAGTTGTTGCAAATAAAATTAAAATTACGGCCTTCGGTCGCGGTCGTAATTGGTTTGTGAGGGCGGACTATGAAAAGAAATGAAGAAACAGGCGAAAATCTTTCCACCACGAGCCCGAAGAAGGTGTTTGTCGAGAGCAACGTTTAGAAGGGCAGACAAGACAAACAAACCACTTCTAAAGACCAAGTAATACGGGCAACATTTTCGTTCAACTTTTAAGGCAAAATTGTTGCACACAAGTCGCAATGCGTTGTTGCCCGTATTACGTACTACCACGTGCTCAACTTGTCACGCAACAAATTTCAGTATTGCAAGTTGAAAAAATTTGTTGCAAAAAGTAGAACTCGGTTGTACTTTGTCCATCATGTTGTTACAACTTGCAACAGTGAAAATTGGTTAAGTAGATCACGCAGCCATTACAAACTGTGTTAGATCGAGTAACCAAAATTTAATTCTCTTCAGACCAGAGCTACTCACTTCAAGATGAGAAGTAAAATTGTCCATAAGTTATCAACGGTCAAACAAATGTACCAGATGATGGGCTGCTAACGGTCGCAATCCGCTGATTGGCCTTTGGTTGAGAACCTGGCACCAATTATGTTGAGAAATATACATTTAACTAAATCTTTATGGTACTGTAGAAATAAAACCCCGAACAATTAAAAACACAGTCAGAAGATGCAAAGCCAACGCAAAGTCTAACCTAGAGGTTTCTTTATCGCAAACTGAACTAAATAATACAACTGAATTTGTCATGCATTGTCAATGGTTTGTTACGCATGCGTAATAAAGGTAGTGGCCCTTTAACCCGGTTCTTGTTATGGGTCATTCTCATTCTCGTACCTCAAGTCTTCGTTCCTTAATGCGCACTCTTGACGAAACGAGCGAATCTCGAAAGTTCCGTTACAGGATCGATCTTGATTGGTTTTTGGAAGTAAAACGCGAAGGAGGAGTTCGTTCAGTCATGCTTTTGAAAGCTAGGCATGCGCAATTCAACCGGAAGTCCGACACTTTCTGACTTAAAACAGATCTTTTCAGGGTCGCTCGTTTCTTGACAAAGGGAACGGAGAACCTGGGCACGAGGTTGGGGTCACTCACGACTCCAGAGCTCTTTCGCGCATGTGAAAAAAAACACGAAGACTCTGGGGTCGAGAATGGTTATGGGTCGCCGTGTTCAAATGTATGCTATGTTGAGTGTGTTTGCATCAAGTGAAATCGAACCTTTACAAACTCATCGTTGGGTTTTTCGGGATTGAACAGAATCCGTAGCAGGTCCCATAAAGATCGAGGCGAGTAGAGTTTTCTCGCCAAACTAGGCAGGCGAGTTATCCAAAGAAAAAAAACAGTTAATCAATAAGCTTTCAAAATTCATGTTCAAATAACATAGTTTTTATAATTTTGAAATTAGTAATTTCAAAGTCTAGTTGTCCGCACGTATAAGATTTCTCAATGATAGGGAGAAAGAGACAAGTAGATTTTTATATCCGTCCGTAAGTAACGTCTAGAACTTATAAAACTTAATGGTCAGAAATACAACTATTTTACCAGCCCAAGAGAGTATGAATACTCTCTTGACCAGCCAAAAGACAACTGACTTTTAGACTTGACTTATCGCTTCACTATATTTAGTGGTGCCGGAAAATGTTGAATGTAATTTTCATGTCTAAAGCTATATAAAGAGAAAGCATACATGCTAGAGCAGTCAACAAGAGCAAAGTACTAAGTCTTCCACTGTTGTCCTTTTGAATCGTTTAAGAATGAAGACCCAAGCTGTTGTAGTTCTTGTCGCTGTTCTGCTGTTCGCGGCTTTGGTTATCGAGAGTGACTGTATCTCACCGGTTGTTGAGAAACGCCTGACAAGAGCATACAAGAGAAAAGGACAATCAGAGTTGAAAAGAAAGGTAAGCAAGCAATTTTTAACATGTATTTGGCGTCTTTACTTAGCTAGTTTAGCTTTCATAAAAATTATTCCAGTAAACAAAACCCATATGCTTGTTGGATGGATCACTTAAGAGGCGGATTCTCTAAATAGGGACTTAAAGATACACTACGGCGAGGCGCTACTACGGCTGCAGGAAGTAAAATTTCACACAAGATAAGACACTGCGCATGTCAGTCGGTCGAGTCTGGCCGTAGCGTGAAAATTTGAAAATCTGACTACCTGAGCTGGGAGGTTTTACCGTAGTGGCTAGTACGTGGGTTTAATTTGCTGCTCTGTCCTTTTTCTACGAATTTCTCAGCAGTTTCAGAGTTCCAACGCAAAATGTATCCTTTGAAGTCAACTTCAGCCGAACATTTGTTGAGTTTGTCGCTCATACGCTTGTAAATTTTCAATTGAATTCGTTTGATGAAAGTGTCGACATGGCGAAGATAAACATTTTTCTTCAACGCGAGTTGTTTAAAGTTAAAAGCTTGCTTTGAGAGTTCAGTGAAGATGCACTTTATCTGGATAAGTATCCGATAATATTTTGCTTCTGTGAGTGCTGGTATCTTTCAGCTTTTAACTCGATATTCTTTGAGATATTCGTCTTTTTCAAATTATACACATTTCATTAATCAAATTCTGAAATTGTTATCGTTTTAGAAAGTGTATAGCATAAGCTTTCGTTCAGAACTAATCTGTTGGACCTACCAAAGCAAACAATAACAATCTTTCTTTAAGCGAAGCCATTCGGCTGTAAGAAACTAAATAAAAGTGACCTTCCATTCCTTAGACTGTGCTTCTTTGTAGTTTGTTTTGCTTCTTACAATAAATTTGGCAGACTGCCGAGACGTACTCTCCCCCAGACCTTTCCGGTCATGGTAGCCGTAGTAGCGCCTCGCCGTAGTGCATCTTAAGGTGGCTCATAACAGTTTAGTCAGAATTAGACATGCCCGTTTTAGGTGTTCTATGGCAGCTATAACAATAATTTTTAGGAAAATCTTTTAGTACAAACTTGTACAAGTTTTACCAATGAACAAATTGAAGTCATGGTGACGTCAAAATTCGTTGCCATGGCAACGTAATATGAGGTCAAAGATGCCCTATTTTGGACCTTTTGAGGTTAATAACTCAAGAACTACTCGGTGAAAATTCTTGTTTTTGATATATTTTTATCTAACTGACAAAAGAAAAATTTTTGCAAATTTTAAAAAAAATCTGTAGGTAGGATTCGAAGCTACGTCATTTTTTCACTAATTTAAGGTGGCTCTGAACCCTACCTACAGAATTTTTTTAAACATCGTTAGATTGTTTGTTTTGCCCAGTAGACAAAAATATATGAAAAACAAAAACTTTCACCGTCTAGTTTTTAAGTTATTAGCTTCAAAAGGTAAAAATTAAGCTACCTTTAACCTCAAATGACGTTGCCATGGCAACGAATTTTGACGTCATAGCAACTACAATTTGTTCATTGGTAAAACCTTTACAAGTTGTACTAATAGTTTAACCTCAACGTTATTGGTGTAGCTGCGATAGAATGCCAAAGACGGGAATATCTAAACCGCTTCGAGCCACCTTAAAGTCCCTTAAAGTCGCGAAATTTCGAATTTCTTCATATTTTGCCAAAATAACCTCTATAGTGAGGTATTTTCGAAAATACCATTCAAAGGTTCTGAAGCGCTTTTGTTTTTGCGAAATTGAGGAAAGTTTGAAAAACGCCATTTTAGCTCCCAGCCGCTGCCGAAATTTGGGGAAAATTGTGCATTTTCTTTTCGCTCGTACAGATTAGCGGACGGATATTTCTCAACATACTTTGGGTAAATAATAGCACATGTCTTGCTCTTTCTAAAGCACTAAATTGAGTTGGAAACACAGCCAAACTTATAGTTTTTTTAGCCGTTAGAATTACCCTAATTGAAGCTCTTGGTCGAAAGGCCTATTTTTAGCTAACTTCCACACCCTAGAAAGCCTTCTGGTACATTGAATTTGAAGTCGAAATTATAATTTTCTTAAAGTAAAACCTTTATTTATAGTTGTGTGAAAATTCCTAAGGCGGCCCGTAAAAACTTTCCCGTCGAGAGAACAAAACGTGAAGGGCATTTTGGCACGTTCGCCATTGCGGATCGGAGCAGTCGCGAAGCGTGCTTGATATATCGACGTTGCATATCATCAAAGAAAGTTGGCAAATTTAAACTTTCTAAAGAAATTGTGGATGTTCACATGCTCTACCTCTTTTCTTCTGTTTTAATACTGTAAACATTTGCTGCAAAGGTCATAAACAAGGTCAAACCGCATGTGTTATTTACATTGTAACACATTACAATCTGTCACCAGATAACGATCATCATATTGAACAGTACTTTTGTGATCCGTGACAGCAGTATTTTAATTCATCCCTTCCTCCAGTTCATATTCTAAATATTTTACAATACAATTCAGATTCCATATTCAGTTGCATAAACATTTTAAAAAGTTCTGAAAACGCTCAAGTAATGCACCAGTCATTTGAAACCCCCGCCTCCCCCCCCTCGGGCATAGGCGGGGGATTCACTTTTTTTGCAAGTGAAGGCAAGTGAAGTCCCCGGTCCCCGGGAGAAAAGTGAATGGTGAACTCCCCCGCCCACACATGATCCACACACATGTAGAAAACTTGTTTTTGCCAAGCGCAACAATGAATGACAAAAAGGGAAGGTAAAAACGTTGGTAGCCGTGAAATTAACACGTTGATTTCAGAGTAGCTAGCAATACACTTGCAAAGGCCCCTCAATGGACAAGGAAGAAGACGACTATTGCCAAATCAACTTTTTATTTTTAATAAAGGTTATTAAAAACTTTTTCTGTTTTACAACTTGATGTTACAAAATGCAAGATCACAACAAACTGAAACTCAATAGCAATACAGTCTTCTGACATCTGGAATGACTCAAGCATACTTATCAATACCATATCATTGAAATAAGCCTACCTTTCGTCCCCAGACTTTGAATATCTTCTGCCAATTTTGCCTTCTTTGAATTATGGTGTGACACTTTATAAAACAATTCTTACTTCGCACTATTAGACAGCGAATTGCAGCGAAATACCGCAAAGCAACCGATCGACCGAGCAGTCAACACAAATAATTCAAACCGCTGAGCATGGAGTGACTGCCCCGCTTATTCCCCGGTCCGGCATGCGAAGGCAGTGATTTCTGGCGCATCCCCCGCCTAACGGGGAACCAAAATGGAGTGAATCTGAAGTGAAAGCCCCGCTTTTACCCCGCCTATCCCCGAGGGGGGGGGATCGGGGATTTCAAATGACTGGTGCATAAGTTGATAGATCATAAAACGGCGTGACACATGCAGGACAAATTGGTCGCGAGCTGACCGCTAGTCGACAAATATTCCGGTGATTAAAACGACACCGAATCAAGCCGCTTATACGAAGAACACAAATCAATATTTATTAGTAATTTGCTATTTGAATGCAGCCAAACAGTTACCTCAGAGCCATGCCAGACGAAAACTGGAAACAATTTGAAACAACGATTGTAACGACAGGAAGCGATTGTTTTTCGAATAACCCAGAATAAACATATCCAAGTTAGCCCGGTTTACATCTAACAACTTACCACAGCGTTTTCATGGTGATAAACCTCACTGTAAATCCAACTGTCATATTATCTGATTTGAATGAGCCCCTTATTTGTTCTTGGTCGGACGTTTTAAACTTCATTTTATGCATCGTGTCGGTTGGGTCCCAAGAGTTAGGCGTGACTACACGAAATGCATTGGGACTGGTCACGGGGACTGACTATTTTTGAAGGTTAGGGGGGGGGGGGGGGGGGGGTAGCTGGGGGTTTTTAAACAAGAAGCCAGGGAAATAAGTCGCAAAATCTCAGGCCAAACAAAACGCGTAACTTAAAATTACCTGCCACACGGGGCGTGCAATTCCAGCCATAATTTTCTATTTAGTTTAAAGAATTCAAATGCCGGATTATTCTCGATCTCGACACATTTTCACAACGAAACATAATATTGATTACTTCAATAAGGCTTGACTATGCTTTGCAGATGGGCTGGAGTATTTTACAATGCGTATTGGGCAGAGGGAGTGGGGAGCGCGACCAGTGGGGTTTTCTCTCAATTTTTCTGTTTCGTTCGTACCTCTCCCGCTCTCACCTCTAAATCACTCCGATCCCAAAATATAATGCTTATGACCGGCAAAATGCAGCACGCTTGTATTTCTAATACAGAGAATTATCTTGAAGAGGCTTAGTACAGTACCGCATCATATGATTGTATTTTTATAATGACAAATTGTAAAAAAGTACAAATTAAAAATGGATGAGCCCCTCCCAGGGCTTCACACATGATCAATAGCTTTTTGTGAACATGGGAACAAAAGCTAAATAAAACGGGGACAAAAGGAACAAAATTTAGGAAACGGGAAACACCACAAACAAACAAAAACTTTTAGGTAACACGGGACGGAAGGAAAATTTTGATGAGAAAAAGGGAACATGACCCGCCCCCCTTCCCTTAGGAAGGGCTCATTACAAGCCACCGGCCTGTAAGGGTCTTTAATCTGCATAGCAGGAGCAGTCCTTTACGAGATTTATAAGGAGGTCTATGTAAGGTGCTTTCCTTCTTACAGACGAGGTTCGTACTTGCAGTTCCAGGTTCTCACACAAAACTTGCAACAGCCCCACCTTCAGTTTTTTCACCCCCTTGCTCTTAACTAGAGTACAGATGTTGTATTGATCGACAACAATAGGATGGCTGATCTGCAAGGACGAAAGTACCGAGTCTCTTGCTGCACAGAAGTTCGCTTCTTCCTCTACTGCAAGCACATCTTGCTCCGTAACCTGTGCTTGTAGCTGACGTCGTTTCGCGGACAGGCGTGAAAAGTAGGAAGACACTTGCTGTGGCGACAAGAATTCAGCAACAACAAACAGTCTCTCTCCATCCACACCACGAGCACGCCGCATCTCTTTAGAAACAACATCTGGGTCCAGTTTCCTTCCGGTGGCCTGGCCGATATTGAACTTGGCCTCTAGGTAGGTTTTCTGATTGTCATTGAACCTGTCGACCTTTTTTGCTTCCTTTAACGCCCAGCCTTCATTGGGTGTACGGTCGTTGCCAGAAGTCACACCTGAGACACATGGAGGCAAAAGCAGAGAGGGAAGAGGGCCTACACCCTCTTGGAGGTGAGCGGCGTACCGTTGTTTGGCTAAATCCATCATGGAATGCTTCTCAGGAGAAAGCTCACAAGTCTCGAGAGAAAGATGTCGCTCGAGGGCAGACGAACGTTGGAAAACGCGAACGCATCCCTCCTGGGGGCACGAGTACACGGCAGCATTGACGATTGGCCCTTTGGAAATTGCTGCCTGCGCATCACTTGTATGGGCTGTGGAAGCACTGGCATCCCTGGGATGTCTCCCGGCCACGGACTTAAAATCACCCTCCGAAAACGGAACGGAGAACCAACTGTAGTTCACATCTGTGAAAAGTAAACAAGACATTGCAACGGAAACTCCCAAGCTCTAATTACTTTGCATGACTATAAACAAAACATATGTTGCGTTTAAGAAATCCCCCTCTCAGAATTGCTGCAATTCAATTCCTGTCACATCGTGAAAAAATTTTTAACGGGTAAAAAGCAAATATAAATCAGGTCAAATAGCCAATAGTATGTATTTAACAATATGGAGATTTGCCTTACGGATATCATAGATATCATCATCATCATCATCAACATTAGTATATTCAGTCATACTGAATAATGTACCTTTCAGTTTGTCCAACACAAAGAACTTTCCCACACCAATTCTGTAGGCTCGTCAAGCCAGAAGGCTCTCGCCACAATACTGAAAATTGTTCAGTTTGCTGATCCCTGAGATTTTTCCTTGGTGTTGCGGGGTTTCCTGAATGGTCGGCAAGACTGCTACACGGACGCCATTGACTCCCCCATGGGATAGAGGTGCCTCCTTCATTTGTTCCGCAGTTGTTGACGGTGGATCTCGCAAAAAAATACGGCTGTTTTGCAGTCTCCCAAAATCACCATTATTTTAAAAGGCGTCTCCATTTTCATGGTAGACAATGTTTGTCATGTTTCTGAGAACTAAAAAAAAGTTTTATCTTCCATGCCCCTGCCCCCATCCTGCCAGTCCACGTCGGACTACGGTAACAGTGTTTTTCTATAAAGTAAAACAATTATACCAAAATGTGTACGTACCTGCACGAGCAAGCAGCAGTTTTGATTCGCTGTCTACGCCAACATCATCGCTCACTTTACAAAACGCCAGATGCCCACACACATCCTTTGACAGCTGTCCGATTGTCACGCGTTCTTCATTCGATGGATTCTCTGAACTGGGACCGCTGACCTCCAACCAAGGTCGAATAGTTACACGAGGTCATCAAAGGGCACTAAGTGTGATTCTTGAGAAAATAAACCTAGGTCGGTATGGCCAACAGAACTTATTTAATCCCGCGAACGAAGAAAGGGAGCTTGATGAGAGAGAATTCTTTTTGGAAGGATGCGATCTACAAACTGAACTGTACGAAGTGACACCAGAGTAACAACTGTAACAAACCCGTCGAGTATCATTGTAAATTAACCTTGAGTAAAATATGTTTTAAAATGGCTGGAATAACGAAAGAGGGCCTCCATTCGCAGATTGTCAGGTTTAACGCAGGTCCCTGAGGACATTTCATGTCCGCTCTGCGAATGACGAATGTGCCAAGATGTACTTCACGTTTTGTTCACTCGACGGGACACTTTTTACGGGCCGCCTTAGAAATTTTCACACAACTAAAAATAAAGGTTGTACTTTAAGAAAATTATAATTTCGACTTCAAATTCAATGTACCAGAAGGCTTTCTAGGGTGTGGAAGTTAGCTAAAAATAGACCTTTCGACCAAGAGCTTCAATTAGGGTAATTCTAACGGCTAAAAAAACTATAAGTTTGGCTGTGTTTCCAACTCAATTTAGTGCTTTAGAAAGAGCAAGACATGTGCTATTATTTACCCAAAGTGTGTTGAGAAATATCCGTCCGCTGATCTGTACGAGCGAAAAGAAAATGCACAATTTTCCCCAAATTTCGGCAGCGGCTGGGAGCTAAAATGGTGTTTTTCAAACTTTCCTCAATTTCGCAAAAACAAAAGCGCTTCAGAACCTTTAAATAGTATTTTCGAAAATAACTCACTATAGAGGTTATTTGGGCAAAATATGAAGAAATTCGAAATTTCGCGACTGACGCCGCTTTCGTGCTATTTAGAGAATCCGCCTCTTAAATGCAGTAAACTGAGAACCAGTCTTTCATCGAATTCAACCTTGTAAAATGTTAAGGCGTCATTTCACATTCTGGATGCTTAGGCCAAAGGCAGGTCTCTAACATGATATTTTCTTCTGTTTGATTTTTTTTTTCACTAACAGTTTGAGAAATCCGCCGTAAGAAGCGAAGTGGCAAGAAGTGTTGGACGCGGGGGAATGGAGAATAGAGTCTTGGAGGATCGTGACGAAAAAACGAAATAGCCATGTAAAGTATGAGGAGTGATCATGATAGTGTTATATGAAGAAGATCACGACACCAATACTGTAACCTGATGGATAAAAAAGTAACAAAGAAATAAAAGTTAGAGATTAACTTAACTATTGTTTTAAGTTTTGTATGAATTTGACGACGGTTACAACAAGGAAATTTGAACGCTTGCATTGGGCAGAACAGTGCGACATTTTCGCATTTAATGAGCTCACATGGCGGGCTCTTCAAGCGTGAACGCTCAACAAGACAGCCATAAAAAGAGAAAAAAAGAGTCTAAATTCGCGAGAACTGAAATATTCAGGGGAGGTTTTTCTTTGATAAAACCATGGATTCTTGCAGCTGGTCGTTGGAATAAAGAGGGACAGGAGAGAGAGCAAGGAAGGCGGCTCACAGAGAGGAAATTCCATATTCGCATTCTCGGCATTTAACTGGAACTAGCTTGCAATGGATGCTTATGTGGGAAATGTTTGCAAATGAAATCACATGAAGCTCTTTTTAATGATGTTCCCCCGCATTTTCTGTATTTAAATCAGTGGACAAAATGCCACCAATCTTGAAATACAGCAGTCACTCTCGACAACTAAAGTCGTGCTTGGGTGTTCATTCCTCACTGCATGTTGACATCTCAGTACTTCTCTCTAGTTAGCTGCTCTAGCTTGCTTGCATGTATTATCTCAGTGGCTTAAAGCGTCAAAATTACATTCATTATAATTTTCCAGTACTACTTAATATCATGTTCTCAAGCCCTGCTATGTAAAATCCTTTCAATCTATATCGTTTCGGACGAAACTGATTAAAATAAGCTAAAAAAGAAAGAGCGCCATCGCACAGTACGTTTGGAATCTCGTCTAGTGACAACGGGACACCTGATTCAACATACACCACCAAGAAGGCCACTGTATCATTTGGAGAAATAAAACATTCTAAACCCATCAGATAGTGCAGCGTTAAGTGCAGTCTAAAAGGCAGGACTCTTATGGCTGGTAAAATAGTTAGATTTCTAACAAATTAAGTTCTGTTATAGATATAAAAATATAAAGATCTTACCATGTCGTCTTTTTCTTGGCATTGAAAGTACTAATTGATTATAAAAACCACGTTTTGAAAATAAAGCTGTCTGCTTAACTGCCTTGTCATTAAGAAAACGTGGGATTAACTCGGCTGTTGAAAGTACTAATTAATTATAAAAAAACTACCTTCAGGAACATGCATGTGATTTTTAAGCTTTTTGCTTTGACTGCTGTTCGTGGGTGAGACTTGACTCTGCTTTACGATTCACGTTTCAGTTTGGTGACATTGTTGATAAAAATGTAATTATATTTTCAGCTGATTTGTTTTTTAACTATGTCGATAGATTTCGGGTGTTAGCTACCGTTTTGCTTGCGTTTGAAATACGGAAATACAAAAATAATGTACCTGTAGAACTGTAAGTAATCCATAGGCCTTTTTTTCTTGAGGATTTCACCTTCCAAATTTTGTGAACCTTTATCAACGTTTTCTAGCGTTCTCTTTATAGCTATTGGTATGGCGCACTTCCAGAAGTAAAATGAATTTCAGATCCGATCGTTGGGATTTCAAACTTGACTAGTGCAATGTCGCTGTGTATTGTTCTCGAGTCAGAAATGCTTGGTGATAACTTTTTGAGTTTTCCTCTTTAACCAGGCTAATAAAAGAGTAAAGTTTTAGCTATTTCTAGACGTTTTCTCGTTCCATTTTTGTTATCGAAAAAATCCTAGACGATCCGCAGTAATTGAAACATGTAAATTTTCTTTGTCTTGAATATTAATCATTTTCGTGGGACAGCACCTCTCTGTAAGCTTTACAAAAAAGTTACGCAATAGGCTTTCAATATACATGTTCCTATAATATAGTTTTTATAATTAATTAGTAATTTAATTTCTAAAGTCTAGTTGTCCGCTCGTATAATACTTCTCAATGATAGGGAGAAAGAGACAAGTTTATTGTTAGTACTTTCTATGTCAAGTAAGACAGAGCCAAGATGTCGCATGTACAAATGTCGCTAAACCAGCGATATATTTCTGTAAGGTATAATTTATTAGCACTCTCGATGGCAAGAAAGAGGCGTGATGTCCGCATGTACAAAATGGAATCATTTCTAAACTCGCTTCGATTTTCTAATTTTGGTCAGAAACTAGAAGATCACAATATATGTATTACCCAGCATAAAAAAGATAATTATCCAAACTTTTAGCTTAAGAATTTGTGTTGGTTTGGAATCATCTGGTCATAAAGGAATTTGTTTTAGATATTTTCTTTTCACCTTGTTCAATGTTAATCGAGTTGTTAAATGGTATGTGGAATGCGGGAAGGCGGCTCCAAAGAGTACTATATCCCGTAGTTTTGTCGTTGTTTGTCGGCTTCTGTCAGAAATTTGTAAAACATGATTCGTAAGGTAGAGACTAGTTGTTACCTCTAAGAAAAGCAGTTGGTCAAAAACCTTAAAATTACTAGTTCCTTAGGTTAGTTTTAATAATTAATTATTACTTTCAAAGCCACGTTAATCCCACGTTTACGACGGAGATGAAATCTGAAGGCAGATAAAAATTGTCACAAGAAAGGCCGTTAAGCAAAGAGCTTAACAATCAAATATTTTAATAACGTAGCTTTTATCATTAATTAGTACTTTCCATGTCAAGAAAGAGTCGAGATGTCTGCATTCATAACATTTGAAGAAGATTTATATATTCGTACGTAAATAATGTCTAGAACTTATAAAACTTAATGGTCAGAAATACAACTATTTTACAAGTCGCTGCATTGTCTGATGGTTTTTAGATGTTGTGTTGCTCCAAACGGTCCAGTGACCTTCTTGGTGGTGTATGGTGCATCAGGTGTCCCGTAATTGTTGCTAAACGAGATTCCACATTGTGTGATGGCGTTGTTTTTATGCTGTTTTTCAGCCCCTGTCAGAAACGGTATATATTATAAAATTTTCCTCAGCAGGGCCTATTGTAAATGGAGCAGAGATTCTCAGCGTGATATTTAGTGGTGCCAGAAAATGTTGAATGTAATTTTCATGTCTAAAGCTATATAAAGAGAAAGCATACATGCTAGAGCAGTCAAGAAGAAAGTACTAAGTCGTCCACTGTTGTCGTTTTAAATCGTTTAAGCAATAAAGACCCAAGCTGTTGTATTTCTTGTCGCTGTTCTACTAGTCGCAACATTGGTTATCAAGAGTGATTGTATCGGGCCCGTTTCAGCGTTGAAACGAAAGGTTAACAAGCAACTTTTTACGTATATTTGGCTCCTTTACTTAGCTAGTTTAGCTTAACTAAATAACTTGAATTCAACTTTGTAAACATTCTGGGTGCTTAGGCCAAAGGCAGGTCTCTAACATGATATTTTCTGCTTTGATTTTTTCACTGATAGTTTGAGAAAGCCGCCGTAAGAAGCGAAGTGGCAAGAAGTGTTGGACGCGGGAGAATGGAGAAGGGAATCTTGGACAATCGTGATGAAGAAAAGAAATACCCCGGCAAACTGTGAGGAGTGATCATGATAGTGTTATATGAAGATGACCATGACACCAATACTAGCACTGTAACCTGATGGATAGGAGTAACAAAGAAATAAAAGTTAACGATTAAATTAATTATTGTTTTCTACTTTTGTGAGGATTCGATGAAAGTTACGACACGGAAATTAAACGCTTGTATCGGGCAGAATAGTGCGACATTTTCGCAAAAAATCATTTCGCAGTATTCAGAGGAGGTTTTTCTTCGATAAAAACATGGTTTCTAACAGCTGGTCGTGGCAATGAAAATGGATTGAAGAGACAGCAAGGAAGGCTGGTTACTGCGATGAAATCGAATTCTCGGTTTTGGACTGGAACTAGCTTGCAATCGAGGCTAATGCGGGAAATGGTTTCAAATGCAAATCACACGAAGCTCTTTTAAATGATATTTCCCCACATTAGCCTTCATTGCAAGCTAGTTCCAGTGCAATACCGAGAAGTACGGTCTAATAAAGTAATATGTGTTGCGTTGTTGCAAGAGCCACTTGATGAAAGTTAATCATTGGCACTGGTAGTAATTTGAGTGAACAGAGAAAACGTTAGAGTTCAGCTCCAGGCCCGTAGGGGGGGGGGGGGGGGGTTCGAGGGGTTTGAACGAACCCCTACAATTTTTGAAGTCGGCATTTTTGGAAGGTTGAAAAGATAAAAAAATGTACACAAAACAATCAAAAGACTGTGACCGGTCGATTACACGGACGACTACCTTCCTTGCCAGTGCTAGTATTGTCGGAGGAAGCCGCAACATTTTGGCACAATAATGAGAAGTTCTAATCTTTCGGATTGGTTAATTGATGTTCGTCTTGCTTTACATCCTTGTCGTGGCGCCCGCGGCAATCAGTATTAGGACCTATTAGCGTTAGTTGGCTGTATAAGCAAGCATGCGCATTTGTCAGAAATTTCTGAAAATTATAGAATTGTAGAATTACACCCGGGAACAAAAAGATATTCTGTACTTGCTAATACATGGAACATGTTCAGTAATTGTTTCTAAAATACGTATTGTATAACATGTCAGATAATTCATCATTCTTTCAATTTCTTGTCCAATCATCCACCCTGCATGTAATTTAAATGTTTGTGTTTTAAAAACTGTCTAATTGCACAAACAATACTGCAATGCTGATCGTACTACATAAAAAGTAAACTTTGTGAGACACAAACACGACTAGAACTGATATAGCAGGATTGCAACCGTGGACAGCTGTTTCGTTTTTATTGGAACTCATCAGCACGGTGTAGCAAATCTAAATGAAGCCAGCGAAAGAGCCAACACAAATAAATATTTTTATTCAGCATGGTTTTGTCCATGTGCTTAAATGTTCGGAATGGCCGTGCCATCCACATTTAGGACAATTCGCTTTGTGAGACATCATCGTGACACTTTGTTCTTCTTGTCCCCCGAAACACGTGATGTGGCAGTGCGTGATTCGGGGTCAGAAAGATCAGATCCCTTGTTGGATCCTGTTTGCGGTCCCTTACTTTAAGTTGTGCTAATTGCACACACTCATTTTTGATTTCGGAACATTTAAAATGCCAATTACTTTCCGTTGAGCTAATATTGAAGGAAATGACATCAAAACGCAGGAAATGGCACTTGAGAGAACGTAAATTTGCCAAATTTCCTAGTGGCGGGGGGGGGGGGGGGGGGGGTTGGGGGGAACGCCCCCAGACCCCACTAGAGGCTCGCGCCTTCAGCGCTCATGTTAGCGCCTCCGGCGCTAAAAAAACCTGCCAAGAAATCAAAGAACCCCCCTCAACAGAATCCACCCTACGGGCCTGTTCAGAGACAGTCATTTAGAATATAAGAACAAAAAGAAACTATTACTTACCTTGTTCGGAGTCCTAATAAAGGACTCCCTTAGACTTTATTCCTCGAGCTGGAAAGTTCTAAAGAGAGTAGACGGCACAAGCCCGAGCCCTACAAGAACAGAAGGCCTGGACACTTAGTCAAGGTCAACAGAAACAAACCGCGTCAACCAATCAGTAATACAACCAATCAGCAATAACCAGCTCATTCCCTTGGGTGTAAACCCGCCAAACTTGAATGACTTGAAATTTAAATGACCGTACAATTAGTTCCTAACATTTTCTTTCTTCTTTTTTCTGCGGAGAAAAAAGCCGTGGCGGTGGTGGAAGCGAACGAGACAATGCGAGAGAAGAAAAAACCTCGCTCGTTCATTTGTTCACGACTCAAAACTGATTGTGAAAAGGGAAGCTTTCTCGACTTCAGGTTGATAAAAATGCCAGACAATTTCCTCCCCAGAGCCCGCTTTTCTTTTGGTCAGCACTAAGAACGCGGACTCTTGGCCGTTTTTTTGAGCACGTGCAGGTTGCTCAGGGTGCTCAGCCAATCAGATTTGGGCATAAACATAAAATAAAATAACTTACGTTAGTTTAGGCACGGAAGTCTGTGAATCGCAGACTTTCTCATCGGACTTGGTGAGAGTACGCGTTCTTGGTGCTGAGAAAAAGAAAAGCGGGCTTTGTGGACGAGATTGGACGCTAGATGTTCAACTGCAGACAGCAGCTTCTTAAGAGTTATTAGATATCTTCTGTTGATTTGTGAGAGAGAGAAACTGTGATCGGATAGAAATTTCTGAAAGAATTCCACAGTCGCCTTATGTGAGTCACTTCTCTGAGGGTCTCAGTTGGGTTAATCGTTAGCTGTAAAACGGCCAAAACATTTGCCTTTAGGCGTAAAAATTGGAAAATTATAACCGTTAGCCGTGAAATATGCTAACCGTAAAAAATCTAGCCACGAAAGTGAAAGTGTCAAAATCTATTGTCAAGACTTGTATTTGTCTTGCCTTGTCTTGATACCGAGAGAGCCCGATACTCAGTTTGCCAATATTCGGCAAACCGGTCGCAAGCGTCGTCGGAATTCTGTCGAATGTGTTGCAGCATGAGTTGAAAATAGCTCTGCTGTTGCTCTGACTATTTTCATACCGGCTTCAGTTTTCATTCGGGGGTGGAAGCGGATCATGAATCATGAATCATAGCTGTAAAATAAGTAGGAATCATAAATCTTCGTGTTTAAAACTTGGGAATCATGAATAACGAGAGATGGCTAAAAGAATCATGAATAACAAATGAATATGCTTCCATCGATATTGGAGGCGTGTGAATATAGAATGCAAACTGCGAAACTTCTTAACAGTTATATCACAGAAATGGCCGAAAATAGCGTTTCCGAGCGTCTAATTTTCAAAATTTTCTGGGGGAACATACCCCCAGACCCCCCCCCCCCCCCCCCCCCCCCCACAGAGAAACACTGAAAACGCGATTCAGATCTTCATCCCTTACCTATCAACTTGACCGTGATTAGGTAAGTTACACACAGTGAAGTTATTTTCAAAACTGAATGAAAACAATGACAAATGAATCATGAACATCGAATGAAATTTTTAAATGAATCACGAATCATTAAGGTAAAACAAGACAGGAATCAGGAATCATGAAAGTCCAATGATTCCGCTTCCACCCCCGATTTTCATATCTCGTAAAAATCAAACAATGTCCTAGTGTCACGATAATCTTGAAACAAGCGTGACACGAGACGGCCAGCCCACCTCTCCATTAGGCGATTTATTTAAACCCGCTGACCAGTGTCGCGTTCGATGAAAATCAGCTAAGAAAACCAAGGTTGGTTTTAAAGTACGGACGGTATATCCCAGATCAGGGCACAAAACAAAGGTAAATGTTTTGTGGGTTTGAGAAAATTAACGTGTTTATATCCTTAGAGCTCATGAATTCACTGAAGGTAACAGGGACAAGTTCTGACTTGTTTTTGATTCAGCCTTCAATGCTGCACTCGTTAATTCGGAATCATTTAGCGTTGTATAGTGTGGATAAATTCCCAGCAGTGTTAATATCGTCTGGAAACATTTAAAATGGGTCCATAATGCTAAAAGTTGCCCTAAAAAGGAAACTACTGGGCTCGCTGTTAGAAGGGATTTGGAACCATTCCTTATTATTGTACACCAGTGACAGTTGTTTTATATGGATGTTGATGCTGTTGTGCTTGGATGCATCGGAATAGCGAAACTGAACCGTTGATAAATACAGATTAAAACCTCTGTGGTTTGAGAAGCATGCTGGTAGCTTGCCAAATAAACCGCGTTTGGGGGCTATATTTATAAGTTAGAGCTTTTTTTAAATTGGACAACAAAGCTCAATTGTCGTTATCATCGCCCTGTTGAACTTTTTTCAATTGATCGGGTCGCATTCATATTCACTTTCCTGGGAGAGCAGTCTTTCTATTTTTATTAATTCTGTTGTAATAAATCGATTAAATATAAATATACAATGTATCGTGACATCGACAGCAACCTATGTAAATGCGTGCTCTCACGAGGTTGCCTGTTTACCGAGTTAGGATTTCGAGTTGGATTGTCGAGTTAGGATTTCGAGTTGGATTTCGAGTTAGGATTTCGAGTTGGATTTCGAGTTGGATTTCGAGTTAGGATTTCGAGTTGGATTTCGAGTTAGGATTTCGAGTTGGATTTCGAGTTGGATTTTCGAGTTGGATTTTCGAGTTAGGATTTCGAGTTGGATTTCGAGGATTTTCCGTACTATACACTCCGTTTAGCCTACTATGCACTCCGGTTAGCCTACTATGCACTCCTGTTAGCCTACTATGTACTCCGTTTAGCCTACTATGCACTCCGGTTAGCCTACTATATACTCCGTTTAGCCTACTATGTACTACTGTTAGCCTACTACACACTCCTGTTAGCCTACTATTCACTTCGGTTGGCCTACTATGCACTCAGGTTAGCCTGTTTACGGTTAGCTTTCAATAATTGTAATGGGTTTTGCTTTGCAAAAAATATCCTGACTCGAAAATCCCAACTCGAAAATCCAACTCGAAATCCTAACTCGAAAATCCAACTCGAAATCCAACTCGAAATCCTAATTCGGCAGTTAGTTTGTCTCTGCTACTTCTGCTGTCACACTTCAATGAAAAGACTTCAGGGCACTTTTGAACCCGGCACTTTTTGTCACGCAACATCCACTTGCCTCTATCTAAAGTGTGATTAGGCACAGCAAACAGAGTAACCGTTTTCATGCGAACACCCGCGGAAACGTTTCCAAGATTTCCATCAATCAAAGTTTGAAGGGTTTCCGACAACGTTTCGGGCGAGTGATCAACGAAAGTGAACTGGCAATAAATAAACTTTATTCCGCGGCCAAAACTCCTTAATAGGTGCAGATTAAACCCTTTTGTAGCTAAAGGTTTTTGTCTCACTAAACCATCGGAATAAACACCGTAAAAGTAACAGGTGCAGAACTTTATGTTCGGCCAGCCGTGAAACTTTAATATCGCATAGTCCGGCGGCTTAGCTCCTGAATTGTGCGATTTTTGATACAAGCACCAAACTTTGTAGGATTGCAAGCATTCACATTCTTATCAATTCTAGATATAGTGCCAACGCCAATTTCCCATTTTCAGCTAGTAAAGAGACCTCCCCCACGAGGCACTTCATCTTGCGCTTTTATTCACCTTTTATTGTAGATTTTATTTCAAAAATACAGATAAGAGTTCTTTAAATTAGACTTACAATTGGTATGCTTTTACCATCTTTCTTATACCAATAATTTACTAGGAATTATTGCATGGAATAAGATTTTTCGTTCCCCGCCCTCTCCCCCGCCGCGTCTTTCGTTTTGCGCTAGCGTTCAGGTCTCTCGCGATTCATTCCCCGATAACAGCGTTGGTCGTTCGCTAAGGCCCAGTTCAGACGTCGTGCTTCTGCCGTGCCGAACTTAATTGTAATAGGTTCGACTGTAGCACGGCACAAGCACGACTCTGATCCAGGGGTCGTGCCAAATTCAGGACTTAGTGAAGTCACGTAACAATTATTAGTCAGCGTTGATCAAACAAAAATGGCGCCGTAACTACCCCCGTCAAAATACATTTAATATAATTTATGAATTTTGTTTGGTACGGCAGAAGCGCGACGTTTGAATCACTGCCGTGCCAGAGTCGTGTAGCACGGCAGAGCTTGTCGAACTTAATTGCTTTGCCGAACTTAATTTTAAGTTTCATTCAGACGCCATACTTCTGCCGTGCTTTTGTCGAACTTAATTCCTGAATTTAGTTCGGCACGGCAGAAGCATGGCGTTTTTCGGGCTAGGCACTATATCTGAAAAAACTTCTGTTGGTGACCACTTTCAGTGTGCCAAACTTCATGCTCGTATCAAAAAGTGCACAATTCACCTAAAATTTCGAGCTAAGCCGCCGGACTAGTCTGGCCTGTCCACACTGTCGGCTTTGTATTAAATTAATTTTTTTTCGTTAACATGTGAAACCATTTAGTTTCATTCGGTTAAAACGCAAATTAAGCCTTGAAATTGAAGGTGAATTTTCAAAAAAAATCTTAAAAAATGTCTTGCATATAATTAGTTAACGCCGGTTTAACTTCACGATCTCTCATGCCAAACGTCATTTCAAGTTTCGTCCTGGTAACCGGGGTGAAGTATTCATATGGGAAAATTTCATCCCAGTTGAAGAGGTCTCGGTTGTGGAAACCGAGATTTCGGTAGCTGGGTTGGCCCGCCTTCTTATATGAACACATCGAAATTTTTACAAAGGAAATAGGAGTGAGGCGAGATCTCGTTAACCGGGCCAGCCCGATCAACCGCGCTCATATGAAAAGGGCCTTAAAAGGCGCACTGTCGCGGAGATTTTGTCGTATTTCAGTCAGAACGGTGCTAAAATTATTACAATATAGCTATCTTTGCACCAGTAGCATCAACGTTAACTTAATATTGAATTGTCAGTTGAAAGTAGAGCTTATTGCCCCCACAGGGTTTTGGCCCAGAGGCCAGAGGCCAAAACCCGAGGAGGCGTCATTGTAGTCCGCGCGTATATATATAATATACCAGAAACAATCTCGATTTGCCCAAAGTGGGCCCGCAAGTAGTATTGGTAGGTGTGATAAAATGTCCGCAAGTAGTATCGGTAGGTGTGATAAATTTCCCTGAACAGTGATTGGTCAATGATGACGCAAGATAAACGATGATTGGGTGATGATGACGAACCAAAGGGTGAGCACGTGCACAAATGACAGCAAGTCACTCCAACAAACGACGGTTGCAAACGTTGATTGCAGTTGGGTTGCTGCAGTTTCCTTCGAGCTTTATTGATTTCACAAGGTCTAGAAGCCGAAACTTACGCAATTGATATGATCAAAAAGGTCCAAAAACAAGAATAGTACGTATTGGTCTAGAAACTCTTGTTAGCGTGTTGCGAGCAGCTCTCGTTCGCTGCCAGGAATGACAGACTCAATCCGAAATCGAGATTGTCAGACAAAAATCACACTTTACACGACGGGTTTGAAAGACTCAGGCCACAACCAAGATATAAAGTTAGCAGCTGCGATAAGTTCAAAAAGAGTTAAAGAAGGAAATTTTTTTAAAAGATAACGCGAGCATTGAAACTCGCAGAGAAAGTTTTCACTTGAGACATGCATACATGTAGCCAGCTGTCGATCCAGTGCTTTCGGCTTTTAGCCGGAACATCATAACTGACATTAAGTAAGTAGAAATAAAAGATGAAAGCCTCGACCAGTCTTCAGGACCCCCCCCCCCCCCCCCCCCCTTCAGGCATTTAAGTTAAATTTGTAACTGAGACTTGTCAAGAAGAAAAGAGAATTTAAAAAAATTGTTGAGATAAAACTCACGGCAGGCGTTTTCCGATTAACAGAGGTGAGAAATCTTTTGCCGATCCGTTTCGAGCTCAGCTGTCAACTTGGTCATTGTTGCTTGAGCTCCCAGCCCTAATATATTGAAACAAAAAATCTGAAAACAGCTGGTCTCAATTGGTAGTTTTAAAACGTTTGGCTATTACCAAAGTTTATCCTCGCTGAGATCACTGACTCATTACAGCAAAAAAAGCAAAATGATCTCAGGAAGTTGGGGAGGCGTTCGCGTAATTAAATTTACGTGATTATTAATCCTTCAGAATTTTTGCATAATTTGGCTTGGTTTTACTTATCTACTTGGCTTCAACAATTCATACTGAAAGTTGTTTTAAATGGAACGTCCTCGTCCCATGATCTTGAAAAAGAGAAGGACAGAGACAAGTGATACTTTGTGAGCAGAATACGAGAAAAATGAGTGTTTTCTTTTGAATTATCGCAAGACTGTTTAAACAGAAAACTGATTTTCAATCAATTAAGAAAGTAGAATAGCCAAAATATCAAGCGAAGTGATTGACTATACTAAAGGATGCGCTGAGAAAAAAAGGATGACAGCAGGGGCAGCTGTAGTGTTAACTATCCCTAGTTAGCAATTAGATTAGTGAGGTCTAGTGATCTCGAGATTTCTATGGCGTAACGGGGAATGTGTTTTTCTGTCTTCTGGGGAATTTAAATGTAATTATCCTGTAATCCTTCTTAATCTTCCTCCATAACTTGGAAGAAACGAGAAAACGTCTTCATTTTGTAGACGAGCTCCAGCCACTGACACTAATTAACAATTAGACAAAGAGCCAACTGAGTTTTCTATGAGCGAATAGTCGAGTTGACTATCAGGCCTCGCTAGTGGAAAACGAGAGGGAGTAGTTAGTATCAATCTATTAGCGGTCTATCACAAATGCTGCAATCCGATTGGCTACGCTACTTAATGTCTATTCCGTGATAGAACGTGTGTAAAATAAGACATTGAGTAGCGTAGCCAATCAGATTACAGCATTTGCGGAGGTGTCCGTAAAGAGAGGATTTACTGTATTTAAGGTGGCTGGTATTGGTTTCCAGCATTTTCAAGCATTTTTCAGCTCTTACACTTTTGACGGGTCTGTACTAGAAATCTTTATCAGTTGATGCTACAATAATGGTATCAAATAAATGCCCAATGATTGGTGAATATGTTCTGGTCATTTTCTTGACGTCACTGGTTACCATAGTAACAGGATAACCTATTAAAAACACCCTTAATTTTAGCTTTAAGTGCTTATAACTCAAAAACGAGCTCGGTGACCCCCATTTATTATTGTGGAGTTATAATTAGCATGTAAAGATACAACTTTTTGTAAAGTTAAAAAAATTTCTACGAAGCGGTTTCAGAGCCACCTTAAATTTTTAAAAATTTAAGGTAGCTCTGAAACTGCTTCGTAGAAATTTTTTTAACTTTGCAGAAAGTTGTATCTTAACATGGTAATCAATTTTCAATAATAAAAATTGGGGGTCATCGAGCTCGTTTTTGAATTATAAGCACTTAAAGCTAAAATTAAGGGTGTTTTTAACAGGTTATAGTGTTGCTATGGAAACCAGTGAGGTCAAGAAAGTAACCAAAACGTACTCGGCAATCATTGGGCATTTATTTGATACCATTATTGTGGCATCAACTGATAAAAATTTATTGTACTATCCAGTCAAAGTGTAAGAGCTGGAAAGTGCTGGAAACCATTACCAGCCACCTTAAGCTTGTTCGAGGTCAGTATTTGTAGTTTGAACGCATTCCCTTTTCATTTATCACCTTTCCAGGATATGGCAGCTTGCCGTCTGTGGCTTCGCGCATCTTTGTCAAGACTTCCTAGATGCAGTATTCCAGGAACCAGAAAGACCCATGTCAAAAGCATTATTTGCCGTTATTCAACACAGGAAAGTCCAACCGCTAGGAGGGTTTTTCAGCCACTACCCAGAGAGGAGCTGGTGACTAAATTCAAGTCAAGGCTAAAAGATAGGCCGTTTACTGTTGGTTCAACAGGCGAGGGTTTCCCAGAATTCCTTGGAGCGCCTACAGAATCATTTCCACACGGAGTGCAGGTTAACAATCCGCACCAGTCCTCCCTGGCCGAGCTGACCGCACAATGTATGGAGTACGTAAAGGAGAACCATGCACAACATCCCGCCATATTATTCCGCAATCTCCCAGCTCAAACTGCGCAGGACTTTTCTACCATTGCTAAAGCGATTCCTTGGAAGCCTTTGACCAACGAAGGTGGTGCAGCTTACCGACAACAAATTGACAAAAGTGTAGGAACTTACACTGCCAACGATGATCCTGGCGACATTACTATAGATCCACACAACGAAATGTCTTTTACAAAAGTCTATCCTTCCAAGGTAAACTTTGATACTAATGTAGAATCGGAAAAGACGAATACACGATCCGAGGGAACAAAATATAAGGCTGGAATCATTCGAACAGATGTAATTTTCTGTTGTCGTGAGCCTGGGACAAAGAAAAAATCTGAGCCCTCGACGGGAATCGAATCCACAACCATTGGCACACCGGTCGGAAGTTCTAACCACTGAGCCACAGAGAGGCTCGTGGAGAACCAGGTCTTTTATTGCGTTCGAGGAACGAGAACGCCACCTAATCTCACGTGTCATCGACCTCTGTGTACATGTACAGCCAGTAAATTTTGAGATTTCGTGTGAAGTTTGTAAAAAGTCCACCCCGCTCGGTTTTTTAAGGGGTACTCGGCCGTGAAACTGGTACTCGTGGCCTCGTTTTCGCGTATCTCGTCTCGGCCGGAAACTGGTACGAACTCGACGTTGTTTCGACGTTTTGGGGGAGTTGTTGACTTTATGGTTGTTCGTTTTGCTGTTGTTTTCTTCGCTCTGATCGTAAGTTACGTACACTGAATATTCATTTGTCGTAGTATACACAATGTTATTCAAAGTTCTTCCAGGTTGCATTGATCGAAGTCTCAGGAAAGTGTGTATGACTCCTGATATACTGAGCATTAAGCCGCAGCTCTGTGCTGTATTGCAGTTTGTGTTGTCAACCCGCTTCCCCGAAGATCGCCTCGCTGTTATACCTCAGTTGCGATGTGCATTGTGCCAAACAAACTCACCCTTTACGTGGTTTCAAAATTTAACCCACAAAATACCTCACCGAAGATGGACACATTCCAGACTCTCGAACGCACTCCCATAATCCATGATTACTTCTAGTTCTAGATTTATATGTGGCACGCGTCCTAAATAGTGTTAGGGTCGACAAAGTCGAAAGCGTCCTGTGTAGAGAACTTTAAAGCTCGGTAAATGAAACTAGAAAAATAAGGCTGTTTACAGTGTAGATATTTGCAATCCCGAAGAGAAAAGGAAAAGCCGGAGATCAATGCTCCATTGGTAGAGTTTGAAGCAAGGGAGGATAAAGTTAACCGTTGCTTATAGAACTTTGAAAGGCTACCGTCAGCCACACTGCTTTGTGTAATTTCTGTAATACAGCCAAAATGTCGGATCTTTTGTGGAAGGGATAACTTTCATCGAACTGCATGTTGTGCTTTTAGTAACACCCAATATCTCCAGAATATAAAAGTTGTTTCTTTAGCTGATTTAAATGTCTCGTTTTTGATGTGATTCGGCTGATCAACCAAACCAACTGAAAATGGTTGTTTTCCTTATTGAACACGAAAAAACAAATCCATTCACCCTAAAACGGCTAATCCCAATAGAACACGACCTACGACAATAAAAGACAGTGTATTTCTAAGGAAGTGCCTTTTTATCCCGGTCTTTTATCTATCTTTTGGGAAACTTCCAAAATATCCGGTTGAAAGTTAATCAACCGAAAACGGATTTTTCCTTATAGGACATGAAAACCAAACCCATTCCACTTAAAACGGCTGTCCCAATAGGACACGACCTACGACAATAAAAGGCAGTGGATTTCTAAAGGAAGTGCCTTTTTTATCCATCTTTACTTATTGTTACTACCCTTCTTCCCCACAGCTTTTCTTTTTCTGCCTGAAAGAGCCTGCTGATGGCTGTGGCGGTGAAACAACTTTGGTTAAAAACAGCGACCTTCTCTCCAAACTGGATCCTGAAGTCGTGCGAAGGTTTGAAGAGAGACAAGTGCGATACGTGAGATATTTGCCTGACAAATCCAATGAAAAGTACATGAACTGGCAACACGTGTATCAAACGGATAATAGAGAGGTAGGCAGGCACATTTCAAGCTCAGCTCCTAAGCTGATCCAGACCCTTCACTAATTATCTTTTTTTTGGTGAGTAAGTAGGAGGGTGGGTGGCTAGAAAGAGCATTACTGGCATTTGTTCATCATACATCAATCTTTTATATTATTTGGTCTCCCCTATTTTGGGTTAGTCCATTTAAGTAGCATGGAAGGCACCGCTTAAACTCCTTTTTCTCCTTTTTGGGGTGGAATCTTATCAGCAAGGGGTGGAATATTATTTGAGTTCACTCAAGCGCATCCAATATACATTTATTACTTGAAAGCAACACTGTCTGCAGTAGACAGTTTATCCGACAGAAGCTGCATAAGTACAGATTGAATGGTTTAATGATTTCAAATAAGAACTAGTACTGATGCCTCTACTGCACAATCCTTTAACCGCTTCCATGATATTATCCGTCTAAAAATAAAGTAAGCCTGTCAATCCACCAGTCAAGACGGTTATATAAACCATTATTAAAAACCAGCAATGGTATATTGCAATTCCTGAGTTTTGATTGGCTAACAGGCAATGGTATATGAGCTCATATACCATTGACCACAAATTTCGTAGCCGATACGCGTCAACGAAAACAGTTCGGGAGCTCAAATATTGCAATTCTTTTGGGCGTTTTTAATAAAACAATTATTCAACTCGCGCTTGTTGGATATGAGATCGTTATAGCCATCTCATATCCAACGCGCGCTCGTGGAATAATTGTTAAAGATAAAAATATAACATGACATCACCCACAAATACGCTATGAGGTCACGCCTGTTGATGTATTCCATCCCTTGTTAATGAGATTCCACCTCAAGAAAGGTGTTTGACCGGTGCCTACCATACTACTTAACTACTGGTTTTATTTTCCCCATTCTTCTTAAGTTCCATTTCAGTAGTCGGGAAAAGCAACTACGAGTTCAAATTTCTGTCACTCTTGAGTCTCCGAATTGAATGAATCCAAAGGTTTCATAACTGACCGAGCTATTATGTGATTGGGTAACAAGGTTCGAAAACTCTGGGAGTACTTCAACAAATTGATTTGCCAAGGAAACAACGGCACTTGTGCCCTGATCGTATTGATATATACGTTGCATTCTTGTTGTGTTTATAGGTCGTGGAAGCACGAGCAAAACAGCAAGGCAACGATATCAGATGGGATCCCAACAGAGATTTATATTCCTGGCAAAACAGACCCGCCTGTATGAACCACCCGAAGACTGGAGATAAAATCTGGTTTAACCAGGCAACTCTTCACCATGGCTCATCGTACTACCAGTTTCTACCGGGGCGTGCTGATATCCCGGACCACAAACAGCCTACGCACGCTTATTACGGGGATGGCAGCGATATCGAGCCTGCAGTACTACAACACTTACTAGCAACCACGTGGGAATGCGCAGTAGGGTTTAAATGGAAGAAAGGCGATCTGTTAGTGTTGGATAACTTGGCTGTTCAGCATGGAAGGCTTGGCTTCAAAGGGGAGAGAAAAATTTTAGTTTACATGACTGTATAGTAAGCAGTATAGTAAGGAAATAACTGAAAGGGAATACTTGTTGCTGTTGAAATAATGTAGTTTTAAACACTTGAGCGGGAAAAAATAGAAATCGAAAAATACATCGCCATACGAGAAAATAAACTAACTCAATTTACTGTAAAGTGGAAAGAGTTTTTGTAGAGGTAACTCACAGTTTCGGCAGCGTTATCAGTTTAAGATCATCTTTTAAAAACCTGTACGTCACCTTTACACTGAGTCACAGAAAACGTTGCCATGGCAATTTTGTAATTTCACATGTGAAATTATAAATTAACGCTAAAATTTCGTGCCAAAATTACGGGTGTTATGTACCGTTTTGCTTGGGTTTGAAAGACGGAAATACAAAAATAATGTACCTTTAAAACTGTAAGTAATCCATAGATGTGTTTTTTGAGGACTTCACCTTTCCAAATTTTGTGAACCTTTATCAACGTTTTCTAGCGTTCTCTTCATAGCTATTGGTATGGCGCACTTCAGTAAGTAAAATGAATTTCAGATCCGATCGTTGGGATTTCAAACTTGACTAGTGCAATGTCGCTGTGTATTGTTCTCGAGTCAGAAATGCTTGGTGATAACTTTTTGAGTTTTCCTCTTTAACCAGGCTAATAAAAGAGTAAAGTTTTAGCTATTTCTAGACGTTTTCTCGTTCCATTTTTGTTATCGAAAAAATCCTAGACGATCCGCAGTAATTGAAACATGTAAATTTTCTTTGCCTTGAATATTAATCATTTTTGTGGGACAGCTCCTCTCTGTAAGCTTTACAAAAAAGTTACGCAATAGGCTTTCAAAATACATGTTCCTATAACATAGTTTTTATAATTAATTAGTAATTTAATTTCTAAAGTCTAGTTGTCCGCTCGTATAATACTTCTCAATGATAGGGAGAAAGAGACAAGTTTATTGTTCACGAAAAGTAGTTAAGCATTGAGTTTAATATAGCTTTTCCCGTCATTAATTAGTACTTTCTATGTCAAGTAAGACAGAGCCAAGATGTCGCATGTACAAATGTCGCTAAACCAGCGATATATTTCTGTAAGGTATAATTTATTAGCACTCTCGATGGCAAGAAAGAGGCGTGATGTCCGCATGTACAAAATGGAATCATTTTGGTCAGAAACTAGAAGATCACAATAAATGTATTACCCAGCATAAAAAAGATAATTATCCAAACTTTTAGCTTAAGAATTTGTGTTGGTTTGGAATCATCTGGTCATAAAGGAATTTGTTTTAGATATTTTCTTTTCACCTTGTTCAATGTTAATCGAGTTGTTAAATGGTATGTGGTATGCGGGAAGGCGGTTCCAAAGAGTACTATATCCGGTAGTTTTGTCGTTGTTTGTCGGCTTCTGTCAGAAATTTGTAAAACATGATTCGTAAGGTAGAGACGAGTTGTTACCTCTAAGAAAAGCAGTTGGTCAAAAACCTTAAAATTACTAGTTCCTTAGGTTAGTTTTAATAATTAATTATTACTTTCAAAGCCACGTTAATCCCACGTTTACGACGGAGATGAAATCTGAAGGCAGATAAAAATTGTCACAAGAAAGGCCGTTAAGCAAAGAGCTTAACAATCAAATATTTTAATAACGTAGCTTTTATCATTAATTAGTACTTTCCATGTCAAGAAAGAGTCGAGATGTCTGCATTCATAACATTTGAAGAAGATTTATATATTCGTACGTAAATAATGTCTAAAACTTATAAAACTTAATGGTCAGAAATACAACTATTTTACAAGTCGCTGCATTGTCTGATGGTTTTAGATGTTGTGTTGCTCCAAACGGTCCAGTGACCTTCTTGGTGGTGTATGGTGCATCAGCTGTCCCGTAATTGTTGCTAAACGAGATTCCACATTGTGTGATGGCGCTGTTTTTATGCTGTTTTTCAGCCCCTGTCAGAAACGGTATATATTATAAAATTTTACTCAGTAGGGCCTATTGTAAATGGAGCAGAGATTCTCAGCGTGATATTTAGTGGTGCCGGAAAATGTTGAATGTAATTTTCATGTCTAAAGCTATATAAAGAGAAAGCATACATGCTAGAGCAGTCAACAAGAGCGAAGTACTAAGTCGTCCACTGTTGTCGTTTTCAATCGTTTAAGCAATAAAGACCCAAGCTGTTGTATTTCTTGTCGCTGTTCTGCTAGTCGCAACATTGGTTATCAAGAGTGATTGTATCGGGCCCGTTTCAGCGTTGAAACGAAAAGTTAACAAGCAACTTTTTACGTATATTTGGCTCCTTTACTTAGCTAGTTTAGCTTAACTAAATAACTTGAATTCAACTTTGTAAACATTCTGGGTGCTTAGGCCAAAGGCAGGTCTCTAACATGATATTTTCTGCTTTGATTTTTTCACTGATAGTTTGAGAAAGCCGCCGTAAGAAGCGAAGTGGCAAGAAGTGTTGGACGCGGGAGAATGGAGAAGGGAATCTCGGACAATCGTGACGAAGAAAAGAAATAGCCAGGCAAACTGTGAGGAGTGATCATGATAGTGTTATATGAAGATGATCATGACACCAATACTAGCACTGTAACCTGATGGATAGGAGTAACAAAGAAATAAAAGTTGACGATTAAATTAATTATTGTTTTCTACTTTTGTGAGGATTCGATGAAAGTTACGACACGGAAATTAAACGCTTGTATCGGGCAGAATAGTGTGACATTTTCGCAAAAAATCATTTCGCAGTATTCAGAGGAGGTTTTTCTTCGATAAAAACATGGTTTCTAACAGCTGGTCGTGGCAATGAAGATGGATTGAAGAGACAGCAAGGAAGGCTGGTTACTGAGATGAAATCGAATTCTCGGTTTTGGACTGGAACTAGCTTGCAATCGAGGCTAATGCGGGAAATGGTTTCAAATGCAAATCACACGAAGCTCTTTTAAATGATATTTCCCCACATTAGCCTTCATTGCAAGCTTGTTTCAGTGCAATACCGAGAAGTACGGTCTCTAATAAAGTAATATGTGTTGCGTTGTTGCAAGAGCCACTTGATGAAAGTTAATCGTTGGCACTGGCAGTAATTTGAGTGAACAGAGTAAACGTTAGAGTTCAGCTCCAGGCCCGTAGGGTGGGGGGGGGGGGGGGGGGGGGTTCGAGGGGTTTGAACGAACCCCCTACAATTTTTGAAGTCGGCATTTTTGGAAGGTTGAAAAGATAAAAAAATGTACACAAAACAATCAAAAGACTGTGACCGGTCGATTACACGGACGACTACCTTCCTTGCCAGGATTATCGGAGGAAGCCAAAACATTTTGGCACAATAATGAGAAGTTCTTATCTTTTGGATTGGTTAATTGATGTTCGTCTTGCTTTACATCCTTGTCGTGGCGCCCGCGGCAATTAGTATTAGGACCTATTAGCGTTAGTTGGCTGGGTAAGCAAGCATGCGCATTTGTCAGAAATTTCTGAAATTATAGAGTTATAGAATACCCCCGGGGAACAAACAGATATTCTGTACTTGCTAATACATGGAACATGTTCAGTAATTGTTTCTAAAATACGTATTGTATAACATGTCAGATAATTCATCATTCTTTCAATTTCTTGTCCGATCATCCACCCTGCATGTAATTTAAATGTTTGTGTTTTAAAAACTGTCTAATTGCACAAACAATACTGCAATGCTGATCGTACTACATAAAAAGTAAACTTTGTGAGACACAAACACGACTAGAACCGATATAGCAGGATTGCTTCGTTCTTATTGGAACTCATCAGCACGGTGTAGCAAATCTAAATGAAGCCAGCGAAAGAGCCAACGCAAATAAATATTTTTATTCAGCATGGTTTTGTCCATGTGCTTAAATGTTCGGAATGGCCGTGCCATCCACATTTAGGACAATTCGCTTTGTGAGACATCATCGTGACACTTTGTTCTTCTTGTCCCCCGAAACACGTGATGTGGCAGTGCGTGATTCGGGGTCAGAAAGATCAGATCCCTTGTTGGATCCTACATTTGTCGTTTGCGGTCCCTTGCTTTAAGTTGTGCTAATTGCACACACTCATTTCTGATTTCTGAACATTTAAAATGCCAATTACTTTCCGTTGAGCTAATATTGAAGGAAATGACATCAAAACGCAGGAAATGGCACTTGAGAGAACGTAAATTTGCCAAATTTCCTAGTGGGGGGGTGGGGGGAGGGGGCTGGGGGGCACGCTCCCAGACCCCACTAGAGGCTCGCGCCTTCAGCGCTCATGTTAGCGCCTCCGGCGCTAAAAATACCTGCCAAGATATCAAAGAACCCCCCTCAACAGGATCCACCCTACGGGCCTGTTCAGAGACAGTCATTTAGAATATAAGAACAAAAAGAAACTATTTCTTACCTATTTCGGAGTCCTAATAAAGGACTCCGTAAGACTTTATTCCTCGAGCAGAAAAGTTCTAAAGAGAGTAGGCGGCACAAGCCCGACCCCTCCAAGAACAGAAGGCCTGGACACTTAGTCAAGGTCAACAGAAACAAACCGCGTCAACCAATCAGTAATACAACCAATCAGCAATCACCAGCTCATTCCCTTGGGTGTCAACCCGCCAAACTTGAATGACTTGAATGACTTGAATGACTTCAAAACTTGAATGACTTTTGGTCAGCACCAAGAACGAGGGACTCTTGGCCGTTTTTTTGAGCACGTGCAGGGTGCTCAGGGTGCTCAGCCAATCAGATTTGGGCATAAACATAAAATAAAATAACTTACGTTAGTTTAGGCACGGAAGTCTGTGAATCGCAGACTTTCTCATCGGACTTGGTGAGAGTACGTGTTCTTGGTGCTGAGAAAAAGAAAAGCGGGCTTTGTGGACGAGATTGGACGCTAGATGTTCAACCACAGGCAGCAGCTTCTTAAGAGTCATTAGATATCTTCTGTTGATTTGTGAGAGAGAGAAACTGTGATCGGATAGAAATTTCTGAAAGAATTCCACAGTCGCCTTATGTGAGTCACTTCTCTGAGGGTCTCAATTGGGTTAATCGTTAGCTGTAAAACGGCCAAAACATTTGCCTTTAGGCCGTAAAATATGCTAACCGTAAAAAATCTAGCCTGAAAGTGAAAGTGTCAAAATCTTTTGTCAAGACTTGTATTTGTCTTGCCTTGTCTTGATACCGAGAGAGCCCGATACTCAGTTTGCCAATATTCGGCAAACCGGTCGCAAGCGTCGTCGGAATTCTGTCGAATGTGTTGTAGCATGAGTTGAAAATAGCTCTGCTGTTGCTCTGACTATTTTCATACCGGCTTCAGTTTTCATTCGGGGGTGGAAGCGGATAATGAATCATGAATCATAGCTGTAAAATAAGTAGGAATCATAAATCTTCGTGTTTAAAACTTGGGAATCATGAATAACGAGAGATGGCTAAAAGAATCATGAATAACAAATGAATATGCTTCCATCGATATTGGAGGCGTGTGAATATAGAATGCAAACTGCGAAACTTCTTAACAGATATATCACAGAAATGGCCGAAAATAGCGTTCCCGAGCGTCTAATTTTCAAAATTTTCTGGGGGAACATACCCCCAGACCCCCCCCCCCCCCCCCCCCCCCCACAGAGAAATACTGAAAACGCGATTCAGATTTTCATCCCTTACCTATCAACTTGACCGTGATTAGGTAAGTTACACACAGTGAAGTTATTTTCAAAACTGAATGAAAACAATGACAAATGAATCATGAACATCGAATGAAATTTTTAAATGAATCACGAATCATTAAGGTAAAACGAGACAGGAATCAGGAATCATGAAAGTCCAATGATTCCGCTTCCACCCCCGATTTTCATATCTCGTAAAAATCAAACAATGTCCTAGTGTCACGATAATCTTGAAACAAGCGTGACACGAGACGGCTGGCCCACCTCTCCATTAGGCGATTTATTTAAACCCGCTGACCAGTGTTACGTTCGATGAAAATCAGCTAAGAAAACCAAGGTTGGTTTTAAAGTACGGACGGTATATCCCAGATCAGAGCACAAAACAAAACAAAGGTAAATGTTTTGTGGGTTTGAGAAAATTAATGTGTTTATATCCTTAGAGCTCATGAATTCACTGAAGGTAACAGGGACAAGTTCTGACTTGTTTTGATTCAGCCTACACTGCTGCACTCGTTAATTCGAAATCATTTTGCTTTGTATAGTGTGGATAAATTCCCAGCAGCGTTAATATCGTCTGGAAACATTTATAATGGGTCCATAATGCTAAAAGTTGCCCTAAAAAGGAAACTACTGGGCTCGCTGTTAGAAGGGATTTGGAACCATTCCTTACTATTGTACACCAGTAACA